>CM029372.1:27138165-27223165 GCA_017165825.1 Hepsetus odoe | reverse complement strand
AGGGTTCATGCTCAGGTGCAGGTTCAGGTTTAGGTTGGGGCTCAGGTTGAGGTTCAAGTTCTGGTGAAGGCTCAGGTGAGGGTTCAGGTTCAGGTGTAGGCTCTGCTTCTGGTGAGGGTTCAGGCTGAGGTGCAGGTTTAGGTTTGGGTGAGGGTTCAGGTTGAGGTGAAAGTTCTGGTGAGGGTTCAGGTAGAGGTGAATCTCCTGGTGAAGTCTCAGGTTGTGTAGGTTCTGGTGAGGGTTCATGTTGAGGTTCAGGTAAGGGTTCAGGTTCAGGGGCTGGTTCTAGTGAGGGTTCAGGTTGCGGTTCTGGTTCTGGTGATGGTTCAGGTTGAGGTGAAGGTTCTGGTGGGGGCTCAGGTTGAGGTGCAGGTTCTGGTGTGAGTTCAGGTGAGGGTGTAGGTGAGGGTTGAGGTTGAGGTGCAGATTTATGTGTGGTTTCTGTTGATGGTGCAGGTGAGGGTGCAGGGTAAGGTGCAGGTTCTGGTGAAGGCTCAGGTTGTGGTGCTGGTTCTGATGAGAGTTCAGGTTGAGGTGCAGGTTCTGGTGAGGGTTCAGGCTGAGATAAAGCTTCTGGTGAAAGCTCTGGTTGTGGTGTAGATTCTGTTGAGGGTTCATGTTGAGGTTCAAGGGAGGGTTCAGGTTTAGGGGCTGGTTCTGGTGAGATTTCAGGTTGTGGTGCAGGCTCAGATTCCTGTGATGATTCAGGCTGAGGTGCAGGTTCAGGTTCTGGTGAAGGTTCAGGCTGAGGTGAAGGTTTTGGTGGAGTTTCAGGTTGGGGTGCAGGTTCTGGTGCGGGTTCAGATGACAATGCAGGTAAGGGTTCAGGTTGAGGTGTAGTTTCTGGTGTGGGTTCAGGTAAGGGTGCAAGTGAAGGTTCAGGATGAGGTGCAGGTTCTGGTAAGGGTTCAGGTTCTGGTGAGGGTTCAGGTTGAAGTATAGGTTCAGGTTCTGGTGAGGATTCATGATGAGGATCGGGTGAGTATTCAGGTATAGGGGCAGCTTCTGATGAGGGTTCAGGTTGTGGTTCTGATTCCAGAGAGGGTTCAGGTTGAGGTGCAGGTTCAGATTCAGGTGTGGGTTCAGGTGAGGGTGAAGGTAAGGGTTCAGGTTGAGGTGCAGGTTCTGGTTCTGGTGAGGGCTCAGTTTGAGGTGCAGGTTCTGGCTCTGGTGAGGGTTCAGGCTGAGGAGAAGGTTGGGTTTCTGGTAAGGTTTCAGGCACAGATACAGACTCAGGTTCTGGTGAAGTTTCAGGCTGAGGTGTAGGTTCAGGTTTTGGTGAGGGTTCTGGTTGAAGTGCATTTTCTGGTTTTGGTGAGAGTTCAGGTTGAGATGCAGATTTAGCTTCTGTTGAGGGTTTGGCTTGAGTAGCAGGCTCAGGTTCTGGTGAGGGTTCAGGCTGAGGTGCAAGTTCTGGTTCTGGTGAGGGTTCAGGTTGTGGTGTAGGTTCAGGTTCTGGTGAGGGTTCAGATTGAGGTGCAGGTTCTGGTTCTGCTGAGGTTTCAGGCTGTGCTGCAGGTTCTGGTGAGGGTTCAGGTTGTGGTGCAGGTTCTGGTGAGGTTTCAGGTTGAAGTGCAGGTTCAGATTCTGGTGAGGTCACAGGTTGAGGTGAAGGTTCTGTTGATGGCTCAGGTTGTGGTGCTGGTTTTGATGAGAGTTCATGTTGAGGTTCAGGGGAGGGTTCAGGTATAGGGACAGATTCTGTTGAGGGTTCAGGTTGCAGTTCTGGTTCTGGTGAGGGTTCAGGCTGAGGTGCAGATTCTGATGAGGGTTCAGGCTGAGGTGCAGGCTCAGGTTCCATTGAGGGTTCAGGCTGAGGTATAGATTCAGGTTGAAGTGCAGGTTCAGGTTTTGATGAGGGTTCTGGTGCAGGTTCTGGTTCTGGTGAGGGTTCAGGTTGAGGTATAGGTTCTGAGGGTTCAAGTTGTGGTTCTGGTTCTGGTGAGGGTTCATGTTGAGGTTCAGGTGAAGGTTCAGGTTTAGGGGCAGGTTCTAGTGATGGTTCAAGTGGCAGTTCTGGTTCTGGTTCTGGTGAGGGTTCAGGCTGAAGTGCAGGTTCAGGTTTAGGTTCAGGTGGAGACTCAGCTTGTGGTGCTGGTTCTGGTGAGAGTTCATGTTGAGGTTCAGGTGAGGGTTCAGGTTTAGGGACAGGTTCTGGTGATGGTTCAGGTTGCATTTCTGGTTCTGGTGAGGGTTCAGGCTGAGGTATAGGTTCAGGTGAGGGTGAGGGTTGAAGTGCAGGTTCAGGTTTTGATGAGGGTTCTGGTTCAGGTGCAGGTTCTGGTTCTGGTGATTGTTCAGGTTGAGGTATAGTTTCTGCTGGTTCAAGTTGCGGTTCTGGTTCTAGTGAGGGTTCAGGTTGAGATGCAGGTTCAGGTTCTGGTGGAGGTGAGGGTGAGGGTTTAGGTTTAGGGGCAGGCTCTAGTGAGGGCTCAAGTGGTGGTTCTGGTTCTAGTGACGGTTCAGGTTGAGATGCAGGTTCTGGTAAGGGTTCAGGTTGAAGTGCAGGTTCAGGTTTTGGTGAGGGTTCTGGTTCAGGTTCAGGTTCTTGTGAGGGTTCAGGTTGCAATGCAGGTTCTGGCTCTAGTGAAGTTTCAGGCAGTACTGCAGGTTCTGGTGAGGGTTCAGACTGAGGTACAGGTTCAGGCTGAGTTGCAGGTTCAGTTTCTAGTGAGGGTTCAGGTTGAGGTGCAGGTTCTGGTTCTGGTAAGGGTTCAGTTTGAGGTGCAGGCTCTGGTGGGGGTTCAGGTTGGGGTGTAGGTTCAGGTTCTGATGAGGGTTCAGGTAGAGGTTGAGGTTCAGGTTGAGGTACAGGTTCTGGTGAGGGCTCAGGCTGAGGTGCAGGTTCAGGTGGAGGTGCAGGTAAGGTTTCAGGCTGAGGGGCAGGTTCTGGTAAGGTTTCAGCTTCTTGTGAGGGTTCACGTTGATGTGTAGGTTCGGGTTCTGGTGAGGGTTCAGGATGAGGTTCAGGTTCTGGGGGTGGTTTTGGTTGAGATTCAGTTTCTGATGAAGGCTCAGCTTGAGGTGCAGGTGAGAGTTCAGGTTTAGGTTCTGCTACTAGTTTTGGAGATGGTCTCTTGGAGACTTTACCTGGATCAATATCTGAGCCAGTTTTTGGGCCACAATTAAAGTTAATTATTGTTTCAATGAGTTTTTCACCTGGGAAGTCCATGGACAGTATTCCTAGACAAGATGGCTTCTTTTGTGCTTCATTTAGGTCCAAAATGTGATCATCAAGCTGTTTATTCACTTTTCGTGCAAGTGTTTGTGGGATGTCCCATGTCCTTCTGGCACCAGTGTCAGTGAGCATCATCTCATGTTCACAGTGCTCTGAAGCTTCTTTGACATTCTCCTTCATCTGGATTTCCTTATGCTTGTTACCCAACACCATGGCATGGATTGGAAGCCCCCAATGAAAATCTGAACTCTGAATTAGGACAATCTTACCCCTCGCTTCACCCATCATGGGAATCTTTGTATTCTTCCAAACTATAACTACAGCATGGTTTAAAAAATTTTCAGCATCCCTGATTGCCTTCCTTGGCCCAGTGAGCCTCAACAGCACTGCCTCTGATGCTTTATCTTTGACAAAAATCTGTAACTGGCTCAGTGCATGAGAAAACTTCTCTTTATAAAAGATGGCATTGTTTTCAACATACAATGTGCCAAATAATTTGTAAAGAGTCATGTCAAAGAAACGCACACCAGCTTGCAGCTGAGATTGAAGCTCCCATGCCTGAAAATTCCTCCAAAGATTCAGCCCTTTCCTTTTCAGGCTTTGATGGGTTCCTGGGATGGACACAGAGGAGAGGGACTTACCATCTGGAATGCATTTCATCCAGTCCAGATGGACATGATGGGGATGCAGGGTTTTATGTTTGTTGAAAGGAGAATCACTGTCACACTCATAAACAGCAACCCTGGCAAATAAAACATGAGTTCCAGTGTCTAAACATAAGAGGTCTATATAGTCACTTTCTAGCACAATGGTCATGACAAAAGAGAGCCTGTTTTCTTTCATAGATATGATTGTTATTCATTATCTTGATGTTAAGAACTTTGGAAAATATGATAAATTATATATATGACTTGATCGGCGACTTACAGCATTAGCAGAGATATATATCCAAAGACTCCCATGATCTTTTGCTCCCTTGGAAGCCACAGGAGCTACAAGAAGGCAGTGAAAAAAAAACTTTAAGTTGGGCTAAGTTTGGATTTTATTTCATTTCTTTCCATAATTCTGTATTAAAATGCATTCTGATCAGCAACAACACTAACCACTTACAGGTGGAGGGAAAAACATTTATTATCTTGTTACAGTGGATCCTGTCAAAAGTTGGGACAAATTAGCCAGCAATTTGGTGCATTGGAAGTAGGAAAAATGAATATACACAAGGATCTGACCAAACTTGGACTCCAGACTGAAGGTAATGTGTGGGATTCCCATTATTCAGTGGTCAAAACCAAACAAAAGTGGTTCAAGGAAGAACAATTGGTGAAGGGTGCCCAAGACCCATTGATGGATAGTTCTGGTGAGGGTGAGGGTTGTGTTGCAGGTTGTGATGAGGGTTCAGGCTGAGGTGTAGATTTTGGTGAGGGTTCAGGCTGAGATGCAGGTTCTGGCGAGGGTTTAGGTTGAGGTGCAGGTTCAGGTGAGTTTTACACTACTGCAGACTTCAGGCATTGTGTGCTGTGTACTATTCAGTGCCCAAGACAAACAGAAGAGCCACTGTGGCTCAGATTAATAAAAAGGCTTATGCTGGTTCTGATAGAAAGGACTCAGGGCAGCCGTTTATGGGTCTGCGTAACCGGCCTGCTTGGAAGGATAATCCTCCCTGCTTCACTGCTAACATTGTTCAGGAATAGTTTGTGCAACATGATCAAGAGTTCAGTAATCTACCAATCCAGGATCTGTGGGATGTGCTGGAGAAGCTAGTCTGGTGCATGGAGGCTCCACCTCCCAATTTATAGAACACAAAGGATCTGCTGCTGGTGCAGAAACCTCAGCACACCTTCAGAGCTCTTTTGGGGTCCTGGCCTTAGCTGTTTTAGATTGTTGACCTTCACAATATTAGGCAGGCTGTTTAATGTTCTGACTGATAAGCATGTATGTAATGATAGTGTTTGGTAGAACTCGGTTTCCAGACACTCTTGCATTTTATGTCTTTTCCTGTGAAAAATTCTCTCTATAAACAAACAGGCAGTTTCTGTTGCTGTATCGTTTTCCCATATTTATGGAAATGAACTCCGTTTCCATTTGATGCTCTGTATTAAATCACTAAATAATCTGAAGCCTCAAACACTCCTACTAAAGTGAGTATGGAGGCTAAACAGCTGTGGTATGAGTTGGTGGTGAATGGACATCTGCGCCCCCACTCTGCCTTCTGAGGTTATTGCAAGTAGCAACAGAGAGCTTCACTCTAAGGGATTTGCTCAGGCATCTAATGGTGATATTGCTGGTGGTGGGATTTGAACCCACAACCTTTTGGTCCAAAGGCAAGTATCCCACCACTAGACCACCAGCACCCTTTTAGCCACACAGGTTAATTTTTTTATGTAAAATTATATTTTTTAACCCTGTGTCTAATAGGCACTAGTGCAAAAGGGATTTTTTTAAGAAGAAGAAGAAGAGGAGAAGAAAGTGTAGAAAGGTATAAGAGTAGCGCTGGACAGGGTAAGTTATTCCCCTAGAAATTTCTTGAACAGGGGTGTCTTCAGAAAATGCTTGAAGACCACAAGGGATTCCACAGTTCTGACCACAAGAGGAAGTTAATTCTGTTATTGAGGAAATGGCACTGAGAAAAATCTCAATGCAGGTCTTCTTGCACGCCTTCTAACGGGAAGACTAGGCCCCAGGTCATGGTTTGGAACCCAGCTGCACGGTGTGTGACGGGCTTAAATGCAGAGAAGTACTTTGTTGTGGTTCAATGTGTGCTGTGCCGTGTTTCACAATGACAACTAGTCACTTTCACTAAACATGGAATTACCACTATGCTTTTAATAATCACATCTAAATATAAATATTTAGCTCCATATTCTAATGAGTTCTACAGGAGTTAAAGGGCACCTTTTCTGATGTTGACCATGGTGCCAGGATTAGAAGGAAGTGGGTTTAAATCCGATACCAGTAGGTTTCCCTGAGGTACCCTCGAGCAAGGTACCAAGGTATCTATATCTTTATATATTTTTTCTTTTCTTTCTGTACACCTGTCTTTTTTTTATAAGAGCCCTGTAACGCCCAAATTTCCCATTCGTGGGATAATAAAAGATCACTCTACTCTACTCTACTCTATCCCTATCACTGCTCCCCTGGTGCTACATCTGGCTGCCCAATGCTACACGTTTTGTGTTGTGTGCACTTTCACTTCATTAGCGGGATATAAAGCCACCCAACATTGTGCTTTGGACTCACCTCAGTGTTCTAGTATCTTTTGTTAAGCCTTCCAAGAAAATAAATGGCAGTTACCGTTGCAAAAACAAACAAATCACCACCAGAGGTCAGCAGACTTTTTTGTGTTTATTATTAAGCAAAATATAATATACATTTTTTTTTCATGCAATTTTGATGATGTTTTGTTTTACTGTTTTTGATATCTTACATTTTGCGCCAAGCGTTTTAAAAAACAAATATATCTTTGAAAAATCTATTTTAATCAAATAAAGTTTAAACCTTTAATACCATTCACACTTAGTCCATATATTGAAACAAAGCTAGATATTTGCACAGTTTTCTTACAAACCTGACATATGGTTGATATCTGTACCGCTCAATACTTTACAAACAAACTCTTCCCTGCAGGCAATTCAGCAGCAACAGTTTTGCAAAGACCTGATTCTCTATAAATAATTCACCCAATGGCTACAGCATGGAATTACCACTATGCTTTTAAAAACCACATCTAAAGGTAAATATTGAAACAGATTATCTTCAGCCCTCAACTCATTCATAAACCCTCTATGAAGTCATTTATCAAATTATTAGCTAAGCACTGTGTTCACGTTTAAATTTATGTAAATGAAAGATTGTTCTCACCTTGAATGAATAGCTTCTTTTCTTTCTTTTCCTTTTTTCTTGTTGCTCCAGTCACTACCACTACTAGGTAGGGGAATGCCCAACGTATGCATTTCCATCATCAGATGGTGTAGACTTTTTGCATTGTCGTGGACAATCTCCAAGCACATCATGAGTTTAGGAAAATATTCTTGGGACTTAATGTTGACACATGGAAATGCATAACGAGCAAAGCTCACCTCACTCCATCCTTCGACTCACATCACAGTTCTGATGGCCAGGGGAAACTAAGCTGTTCAGTTGTGGTAAATATAGAATGTAAACAATGCAGTCTACGCTACTGATTCACAGAGTAACTTATGGAGCTTCTAAGAGCAACCAACATCTATCAAGCGTAGAAAGTGAAGCTTGTAAGACTTTTTTCCACTTTTTAATCCTGTGTCTAAATTATAACATTTAAAATGAGAGTCACAGAATAAAAAGCAAGACCAATGATAAAAATCCACACCACGCAATGATAGATGAACAGAAAAAAGTTTGAGGAGTGAGAAACTTCATGTGACTTCATGTGGAAAAGGTGAATAGTAGCAGTCTGGTTTTGGAGGATCTCCAAAGAGGTGAGCCTAGGCAAAGAACTGTTATGCTGCTCTGGGAGACACCTTGGGCATGAAGCAAGAGGTCGACTTGAAGGAGTTTTTTGACAACTTTTAGCGAATATCAGAAAAGCGTGATTTAAAAAAGACACAATCAATGAAAAAAAATCAGGTTTGTCCCACATGGATTCCACATAGAGTTTCACACATGTTAGCTCTGGGACAAAATAGCCTGGTGTTATGAATGATGAATGAGGCCTTATGGCTGTATAGGGTTATGTGATAAAAAAAAGTATAAAGTTATGACACTAAAGGAGAAGGTTTACGCCTGTGAACATGGTGACATATCTTTTTTCTTATAATGATAGGCTTTGGCGCAGGAGGTTTGGGTGGTATTGCAGGAGTGGTCTCAGGTTTTGGTGGTGTGGTAGATTCGAGACCTGGCTCAGGTTTTGGTGGTGTGGTAGATTCGGGACCTGGCTCAGGTTTTGGTGGTGTTCCAGGCCGCATGGTCGGATTCCAAGCAGTTTCATTCAGGGCAACAACTCCATTGCGGCCTGTATCTGGAGCTTGATCCAAGCCACCGTTGGAACCACAATCAAAGGCAATTATAGCTTCAATAAGTTTTGGACCTGGGAAGTCGATGGCAAATATTCCTAGACACAATGGCTTCTTTTGAGCTTTGTAAAGGCTCAAGAGGTAATCATCTAATGCCTTGTTCACTTTTCCTGCAACGTTTCGTGGAACCTCCCATGTCCCTTTGGCACCAGTGTCAGTGAGCCTCATCTCACGTTCACAATGCTCTGTAGCCTTTTCAATATTCTCCTTCAACCTATTTTCTTTATCATCTTGATCCAACACCATGGCATTGATCGGGAGTCCCCAATCAAAATCTGAACTCTGAATCAGGACTATCTTACCCCTCGCTTCACCCATTGTTGGAATCTTCGGACTCTTCCAAACACTAACGACAGTGCTGTGGTCTAGCTTCTCCTTGGCACGGCTTATTGCACCGTCATACCCCGTGAGCCTCAACAGCACTGTTTCTGATGTTTTATCTCTGACAAAAATCTGTAACTGGCTCAGTGCGTTAGAGAACTTCTCTGTGTAATAGATGGCGTTGTTTTCAACATACAGTGTGCCAAATGATGTATAAAGAGTCATGTCAAAGAAACGCACACCCGCTTGCAGCTGAGATTGAAGCTCCCATGCCTGAAAATTCCTCCAGCGATTTAGTCCTTCCATCTTCAGGCTTTGATGGGTTCCCGGGATGGACACGGCAGAGAGGGACTTTTCGTCTGGAATACATTTCATCCAGTCCAGATGGACGTGATGGGGATGCAGGGTTTTGTAGTCGTTGAAATGACTGTCACCCTCACACTGATGAACAGCAACCCTGACAGGTAAGAGTGAAAGCATCATTTACAATTTAAAAAACATTGAAAAATTCGACATTATTATTATTATTGATCATTTATAAATTTTTAAAGGTGAGAAGCAGCTTTTTAAAGGTAGGGGTGCTGGAGGTCTAGTGGTAGGAAGCTCGCCTACAGACCAAGAGGTCACAGGTTCAAATCCCACCTCCAGCACTACCATCATTGGTTTCCTAAGCAAAACCCTCAACCCCAAGTTGTTCCAGGGAGACTGTCCCTGTCGTTAAGAACCGCAAGCTGCCCTGGATAAGAGTGTCAACTGAATGTCATAAATGTAAATTGTAAAGACAGACTTACAGAACTAGCAGGGAGAAATACCCAAAGGTTCCCATGATCCTTTGCTCCTTCTGCAGTCACAAGAGCTACAAGAATCCATGAATGAAATTTAAAGTCAGAAAATAAAGATTTTTTTAAAGTTATTCCTTTTTTATATCTAATTATTAAAACAAATATTTGTTAAACTAAATATCGGTATTGTGTGTATGACATGTATGTACAATGCCTTCTGTATTTCCTCTGGCCCCTTTGTGTGAAATGTTCAAATTGCAGGACTATAAAAATGGAATGATTTCAGATAAATTTGGTTACACTTTATTTTGATGGTCCTCTTTAGTTGATCTCCATCTACTTACTTTGTTAAAAGATCAACTGGTGAAAGGTGGATTGTCATCAGTAACATGGTTAGATATAGGCTTAGGATTAAAGGCTGGGCTTTAAGTTCGGTTTCATTTAACAGACGTTTAGTAGGATATTAGTTAATAACAAGCTGAGCATCAATAAAGCATCATCAGTTGACCATTTAAATAAAATTGTATTAAATGTTTTACTCTCACTCATTATAAACAATAGTGTTTTATTAGATTGAGAAGGTTAGTGGTTAGGGAGTTGGCCAAGATCAGAAGATTGTGGGTTCGAATCCCTTACCAATAGATTGCCCTGAGGTACCCTTGAGCAAGGTACTGTCCCCATCACTGCTCCCCGGGCTCTTTCAATAGCTGCCCCCTCATGCATGTGTGTGAGTGTATTGGGTAAAATGCAGAGGTGTAGTTTTGCTGTGTGCTGTGCCATGGTTCATAATGACCAGAATAGTCACTTTCACTTATAAATTGTCCCCTAGATGTGAGTGTGTTCGTCTGTGTTCCCGCCCTGCGATGGACTGGCCACCTGTCCAGGATGTGTCCCCGCCTATCACCCTGTGAGAGCTGGGAGAGACTCCAGCCCACCCGTTACCCTAATTGGGACAAAAGCTTTAGAAAATGAGCGAGAATGTCTTAACAGTGATTAGGTTTTCAAACCCTTTCAAGTTATCCATTTATTTGTCTTCAGACTATTTTCTCAAAATAAAATGGAAATCAGTCTGCACATCAGTTTATTTACCAAAAAGTTAGATTAAATATCCCTTTACAAAGGTATTCAAACCTTTCATTACGATACTCTCCATCTCCATTTTATTACATCATTATAATATTTGAAAGGAGAGTGAAAACAAAGCCTTGAGGTTGGGAATTGCCTGCAGACCAGGGAGGCATAATTGTCTCAAGGTTGAGATCTTTGGAAGGATACCAGAGAATACCAGGATACCAGAGAATTTCTGCAGCACTGAAAGTGCCCAGATGATGGCATCCTCCATCTTTCTCAAATATGAGAACCATATGGAACCAACAGCCATCCTAGATCGGACCTCCCACGTAAACTAAGTAATCAGGATGGATTGAAAACATAAACTGAAAAAAATGTATTCATAACTGAATCCACTTCGGGGCAGCACAGTGGTCCTGGGTTGGATTCCCAGGTGGGACCATCCAGGTCATTTCTGTGTGGATGTTCTCTGCGTTTCCTCCAGGAGCTCCAGTCTCATCCCACCATCCAAAGACTTGCAGGTCAGGTGGACTGGAGATGATTAATTGTCCCCTAGGCGTGGGTGTGTGTAAGTGTCTGCCCTGTGATGGAGTGGCATCCTGTCCGGGGTGCTACCTTTCACCCTGTGAGAGCTGGGATAGACTCCATCATCTGCCATGACCCTAATCAGGACAAGCGGCTGTGAGAGAGAGTTTAATTGGGTGTATTATATTTTTAGGGCCATATAGTCATGGATTTAACAAATAATTAGAGGTTAATAAAGGATAAGGGCAGGTTTTATACACTGACCCCTGCTGGTGGCCTTGTGTCTCTGCACTCTTAATGCTGCTCAGAGGATTTGGGGACATGGATCTGGCTGTATATTCCTTGTGAATATTTTAGGGATCGGAGGGGACACTAGATTTGAAGGGGGTTATATTTCAGGGAGATCCTGTCCTGCGCCATGTCTCTGAAGACGTTACCTTTACTGGTTATAAACCTGGGCGGTGAAATGCTTTATATTTTGGACCAACGTCTCCGAACCCAGAATGAAACAGATGATAAAACACAGAGAGGTAACCTGGATCAGCCCCGGCAGCACCTGTAGCCTGTTAGAGAACCCTCTCCCCTTCCTTTGAAGTGGCCTCTGATCCGAATTTCGAACGTTTTCCTTTTGAAGTAGCTTTTGATTCGATTTTCGATCATGATTCTTTTGAAGTGGCCTTTTAATGGAATTTCGAACGTTTTCCTTTTGAAGTGGCTTTTGATTCGAATTTCGATCGTGATTCTTTAAAAGTGGCCTCTTAATTGAATTTCGAATGATCCTTAGAAGTGCCACCTCATTCCACCTTAAAGTGAGCTGAATGAAGCTGCGCCATTTAAGGTGGAATGGAAAGTTAACCAAAATGTAGCTTCAGAATCCAGATTTCTGTCTTTATTTTTTTCTCCCATCCACTTTTCCTCCCCTCCACTCAAGATCCCTTGCTTTCTATAGTGTTAAACACATTTAGGGAAATGCTTACAGCTCCATTTTTTTAAATTCAGATTAGGGCCAGGATGGGGCGTGTTCACGTGTGTTCAATGTGCGCAGCCACATTCTGAAATCCTTCAAAATGTCTCCATAATTTAATGGTTGTGATATGAATCGGTTCAGGTTTCTTTACAGTGATGGTGAGAGGAACCAGGTGTCTCCAACACAAAAGTACCCCCCCCCCAACACCCAAATTCGTTTTAAAATGGCTATCTCTGTTTATTTCTAACCACTTTATTTGAAAACTTTCTGTGAGAGTTTAGACGCCTAGTTGCTGCATCACCACTTGAACAATTTTGACTCAGAATTTTATATTTTTGTAATACTACATCAAAACGTAGCTTATATGTGTGTGTGTGTATATATATATATATATATATTATATATCTCATATGTATGTATAAAATATGTAAGTATATATATATATATATATATATATATATATATATATATATATAATATAAGCATTTCTCCTACATAATAAAGTTTATTTGGTATCAATATTATTTTGTGGGTATTAATGTTATTATATATATCTATATAAAACTTTGTTTTTGTTTGTTTGTTTGGTGGCTATGTCTATTTGTACAGTTGTAACATGAGGAGGTTCTTTTAAGACCAATAAAGTTTCTGATTCTGATTTTAATTCAGTAGACAAGAGATGGGACCACCTGATGTACAACCTGCAGCTCAGAAAAATGTATTCTCCCTCTGTTTGCAGGGTTTTGGTCAGAAGATGACCGGAAAAGAGGTAAACTCTAGAAATCCACCCTCCTCCCGTGACTCAGTTTAGTGCCTTTAGACTCTTCTTCCAGAGAACAGTGATGATGCGTTGCTGCACTATTGCTTATTTTTAAACCCTGTGTGTCGCAAATATATGTCATTTTATATATATATTTTTGACATTTTTATCTCATTTTATAGAAATTAAACTTATTTTGTTGATATTTTATAGAGCTCTATTCTGCTTGTAGGCATGTACGATGTTAATGCCCAGTCCTGCTGAAAATTAGATTAGACTCTGTCTTGGATTGAGAAACATGAGTGACTGTGCTTCCTCGCTTTACTTGAAATCTTTTTTACTTTGGACCATTTTAACATGTTTCGTTTGGGATGGAAACACAATCCTAAAAGAAGTAGTACACTGTGTGGCCAAAAGTATGTAGACACCCATTCTAGTTACTGAGCTCAGTTGTTTAAGTCACCTCCTCTGCAGCCAGGTGTTTAGACGTCTCCGCAGACACACTGGTAGGTGAATGAGTCGTACTGAAGAGCTGTGGTGTCTTTGATCGATGTCATAGGATGGTATTTTAGACACAAATGCTTTCAGCCACACAGTGTATTTCACTTCCAATCTGAGAAACCTGTGAATGGATTTGGAGTCATAAGCCACAGATCGGGAAGCAAGAAGGTGTTTTAAGTTAAGCAGGGCTAAAGCAGGATCGCATGTCAAACCCCTGAACAAAGGTCTCCAGTCCATCAGAGAGAACACAGTCACACAGAGGGATCGGTTTATCTCCAGTCCACCTAATGTGTTTGTTTATGGACTGTCGCTGGAAACCAGAGGAGACACAGGAGAACACACACACACTCCACACTGGAAAAAAAACAGACCAGAAATCAAACCAAGAACCTTAATGTGGTGAGGTGACCTCTCTACCCACCACACAGCCATTGTGCAAATACAGAACTTTATTATTCTAAATTAATTTCAAGTTAAAAATAAAATGAAAGCTTGTTCCATGGTAGAGAACCAGCTTAAGACTGCTTACCATTTCTTCCAGGACTTCCAAGCATCTCTGCTGTTTCAGCAACAAAAGCGTCCAACAGGGAAGCGATTTGATTCTCTGGGGTGACAGTGCAGCATTAAATACACTGCACACTCTAACGATATATAAAACAGAAGTAAAAAAGAAAAAAATCACAAAAGGTTAGGGTTGCTCAAATATCTTTTTAAATTCAGTTTTGTTGGACATGTGTGGGGCTGTACGTCCCAAAATCATACATACAAATTCACATTTTTAAAATATTTTTCCATCCATCCATCCATCCATCCATCCATCCATCTTCTGCCGCTGGTCCCAAGTGGGGTCACGGGGGAGTGCTGGAGTCCATCCCAGCTCACACAGGGCGAAGGACAGGGGACACACCCTGGACAGGTCACCAGCCCATCACAGGGAGGAGTGAGACAGGGACGGCACCTTGCTCAAGGGTACCTCAGGGCAACCTATTGGGAAGGGGTTCAAACACCAGATCCTCCGATCATGTGGCCAATGCCCTAACCACTAGGCCACCGCTGCCCCTCATATTTTTCCCTTTTCCCTTTCTTGGTGGCACAGTAATTAGCGCTGTTGGTTAACGAGGTTCTAGGCTCAGTCTTTCAGAATGAACAGGACTCTGTATGAATGAATGAATGTGTTCTCTGTATTTGACCCATCAAAACACACTAGTGGCAGCCCAGGGAGCAGTGTTGGGAATGGTACCTTCCTCAAGGGTACCTCGGGGGAATCTCCTGATCTGGGAATCGAACCCATGATCTAGTCACTAATCACTAGGCTAAAGCCTTAACTGTATCACTGCCGCTCTCTCTCTGTGTCCGTGTCTGCAGTGCTGAGTGATATCGTGCGCACTATGTTTAGTAAGGCGTTTATGGAGGAGCTGATGAAGCCTCAGGATCTGTTCTCACACAGAGCTCTGCATTGCGTGTTAACACGGCTCGCTCACGCCTCCATCATGAGACTCAACCCTATCAGCATGGACCGGGTGAGGAGTGCAACGGGGCCTGGGTTCGGTTTAGAGTCAGTGTGTGGGAGAGGCTTGTGAAGTTTCAATGTTATGATTTTTTTGAATGATCAGCTTGTCTTCTGTGATGCTTGTGCTGCTTTTTGGGTTTTGCTGCTTGTGTGACACGGGATGCACGTTGGCAGCTGTATGAGCTGATGACGATGGCGTTTAAGCACCAGGTCCTGCTGTGTCCACGGCCTAGAGATCTGCTCCTCGTCTCCTTCAACCATATTGACGCAATCAGGGACATGGTCAGCGACAGGCCCTGCCTCGTCCACCAGATAAACGATGCTCAGCGTCAGATCATAGAGGTATCCGTCCACAGAGCACAAAGCAACACTTCCCTCAGCAGATACAGATAACAGGGTGATTCATTGATTCAGTGATTGATCCATTGATTGATTTATTGAGTCTTTACTTGGTTCTCCAGAAACATATTTGCACTTTCACTTTTCCCTCAAATGTAGATTGTTGACTGATTGATTGATTCATTCATTAAGTAATTGGTTCTTTTGATATTGATTGATCGACCATTACATCTATTTATCCATTTATTATCATGACCCTGAATATAGCCTATTTGATTGATTGATTGATTGATTGATTGGTTGTTTGATGGCATTATTGTCTGATTGATTAATCAAGTTTTAATTTGTGCTTATAGTTCATGGGACACGTTAGACAGGTTGATGTTTTGGGTAGGGAATAATTTGGCAATTAAATCAATCATTCATACATTCAGTCAGTCAGTCATTCATTCATTTATTGTGCCGTTGACTTATTGACTGGTTCACCAAAAATGTCATTTATACTGTTTATTCATGGTCAATTTAGTTGATTGTTTAATTGATTGATTGATCAAAACTCTAAACAATACTCGTTTCTTTTTACCTTCAATTTAATCTCTTGGTTGGACACTAGATTAATTCATTGAGTCATTGACTGATTTTTGGATTGATTGGCTGAGTCACTGATCCATTGATTCTTTGATTCCTTTATTCATTGATCCATCTGGTTTACACCAATCTCCTCTTACCCCAAATCTAGTCTAAGGTTTGATTAAGTGTATGAGCCATTTATTTATTTATTCATTCATTGATTTGTCAGTTTATTATTCATTTTATTCACCAAAGAAGCAAATTTACATGAATGTCCCCAAATCCCAAATAAAGTCCATCAGTTTGAATCTTATTTGGTATTTAATGTTTAGAGTTACCAGGCTGGGGTTTTTTCCGTTTAACTGACACTACATGAATCTACCACTGAGATTTACACAACCTTACTCTCTCCATGGGGTTCTATGTTCCCCATTTCCTTCCTTCCTTATTATAAGCCAGAACTCAATTCTCTGCAGTATCAGCAGTAACATGGTTAACATTTGGTTGAAGTAATTCAGATAATTCAGATAACTGAGAAACTCAGTTAAGAAAAGTATGTTTCTGCCTTTTCTTTCTCTCGTTTCATTCCAGATGTATACGCCCTTATCAGATGGTGAGTTTCAACTCATACGGCAAACCGTGCTCTCTCTCTTCCAGGACAGGCACGTCAAGGTATATTTTTGTTCATAGATAATGGGATGCTTTGAAATACATTTTGACAATTAAATCTATTTTATTCTCATAAGCCATTTCCACACTAATGGCAAGAGACGTTCTGTGTGGAATACATTCTCCCTTACTGGGAATACTCCTTGTGGTTTAGGTGAGGGGTGGCACCTGGTTAGCATGTCAAACTGTCTTATCTTTGTCATACTGAGTAGATTAAGTGAAAGTGACTATTTTGTCATCATGAGACAACAAAATTCTCTTTCACCCATACAGCAGAGGGCAGCTATTTAAAGTGCCCGGAGAGCAGTAATGGGGACGGTACCTTGCTCAAGGGTACCTCAGAGCAACCTACTGGTCTGGGATTCGAGCCCACATTTGATTCTGGGACCTAATCCCTAAACACTAGCCCATCACTGCGGAAAGTAATTGGAAAAAATGCGTTCAGCGTTCAGCGTTAGCAGTGAACTAATCACCTGATCATCTGGAACCATCTGCTCCTGTTTCTTCACTGCTTCATATCTTAAGTTAAAAGCTTTGTCCTGCTTCAAGGTTCAGATGTAGACCACTTTGTGGATTAACCAACAAAAAACAATCAAACTGCTTAGGTACAGAGACTGTACTGAAAATGAGAGACAACAACACTGTGCTTCAGGAAGATCTGGAGAACTGCTGCTCAATAATAAAACACAAGAAAGTCTGACTCTTTGAAAAAATATGAAATGATGAAGGATGGTAATTGTAATTCAGAGGTATATTTTAAGGGATCTTTTATATTTCAGTTGATAAATGTTCATTTAAAACAGAAAATTTTTAGGATGTGGGTCCTTTAATTAAACAGAAATTTAGGATAAGGGTCCTTTAATTTTAAAAAATCTAAATAAATATCCTCATTACATTTAAGTTGTTTAAATGAGCAGTTTTGTCGAGTTGTTTTGACTGTGTTTGTTATTGTAGGTGTCCATCTTCCTGAAAGAGAAAATCCAGAAACCAGATGGACATTTCATATTGTCCACTTCAGGACCGGTTCCCCGTGGCTCTGAGGTCCCAGGATTGATCAGGTGAACTGTAGGGGTCATGTGACCCAATGCTGTATGAGCAACTATACCATATACCTCTGTAGACCCCTCATCCCCCAGCCTTTCTCTTTAAATCATGGAGGGAATATGTTCCTCCTTTGCTGCAGTAAATCTACTAGGAAGATGTTAAAACATTGTTGTGAGGATTTAATGTCCTGTAGCCCATAGGTGAGGTCAGGTACTCATGTTGGATGAGTGCTTGATCACAAATTCACTTCCAGCTCATCCCAAAGGTACTGAATGGAGCTCCGACAGTCTAGAGAGCTCCACTGTGAGTTCAGCTCTCAAATATATTCTCATGAAAGAATATTGTTTGTTTTCTTATGAGAAAATTTTGCACTATTAAATTCCTCACGACAGACTTAATTGTTATCTGTAACCTTTAAATATCTGCTGATTTTGATTCTGATTGTTAATGTTTTGCTCTTTCACTCAGGTGGTTTAACAGCCGAGGCAGGGAGGTGAGGAGGCGGGAGTTTCCAAGTGGCGGTTGTTACACCAGTGCCGTGCGAGAGGGTTCGTTCGACGTTGCTGGAGACCGAGGGACACGCCTGGGCACTAACATGTAAACTTCTCACCTAGTCAGTGTGTGATTCAGCTCTGTGTCGTTCAGCTTAACATGAGATTGTTTTATTTTTTTGCATTTCTACCATTTACATCTGTGGCATTTAGTAGACGCTCTTATCCAGAGCGACTTCCATGTCCTAATTATAGGGACAGTCCCCCTGGAGACACTCAGGGTTATGGGTCTTGTTCAGGGACCCAGTGGTGGTAGTGCCAGAGGTGGGATTCAAACATGGGATCTCTTGAGCCATAGGCCTGTAGGCAAGCACCCTACCACTAGACCACCAACACCCATCATCACCACCTACCATCTCTGTCACCAAGACCAGCTCACTGCTTTTTCTTGTCCTTTAGATGCTCTGAAGCCAAATCCAGAACTGGAAAAATCAGCAGAAAGTGAAGCACAGCTCACAAAAAACCACACATATGAACAGCTTCCCCCTAAACATAAAGCCAATCACATGTTCACAGTCTTCCCTGCATGTTTCACAGGTGCAAAGTCACATGAAGTGCAATCACATTTTTTTTTACACGCAAGAAAGCAGACCCAGGTTCACGGTTGGTGCAGTAAATCAACAACCTCAGCATGTTTACATTTGATATAATAGTTCTGAAGCTCAGAGTCCACGTTCAGATGATTGTGTTGAAGAAGACGTTCCCACTGAACTCTCTATTTGTGCAGATACAATGCCAGCACACCCGAGGACACTAACACCTCATGCACCTGCAAGAGCAACTCTAAAGAACAGGTAATTCAACAAAACTGCCTTAAAGCAAACTAAAAGCATGTTTATGATGTTAAAATAGATCTTCTCTGCAGCAGAAGCAACACAGTTAGCTTATCATGCACTTCTGAATTAAGTAGACCCAGCAAGATGGACTGATCTGTTCAGGTGACACATTGTTTTTGTCATATTGTCAAAATCTTTACACAACGGAAAGTGCAGTGAAAACTGAAACAGGCTTTCAAGACAAGAACAGATTGCTTCCAGCTCATGTAGATGTGCAACCTCTTTGTTTCTTATAGGAAAGTGTGGATCCCAACCCCCTGGCTAAGGAGGAGCTGAACCTGCTGGCCAAGCTGATGGGAGGGATGGAGGTGCTGAACCTGGGAAACTCGGATACAGGAGTCAGGGTGAACCTGTTTCCCTCGGAGCAGGACGAGGATGAGGGGTAAGAAGCTCGAGCTGTCTCAACTGTCTCAACAACCCTAGCCTTCACCCTTTCCCTTCGAGGGAATCCCAGATGCCATCTGTAGTTTTTACTTTATACTCTCAGTACATTCCTGTACTTTATACTTTAAACTCTTCGTACGTTCCTGTACTTTTTACTTTATACTCTCAGTACATCCCTGTACTTTTTGCTTTATACTCTCAGTACATCCCTGTACTTTTTACATTATACTCTCAGTACATTCTTGTACTTTTTACTTTATACTCTCAGTACATCCCTGTACTTTTATATTATACTCTAAGTACAGGAATGTACTGAGCAGCAGTGGCAGCGGTGGCCTAGTGGTTAGGGCGTTAGCCGCATGATCAGAGGATCAGGGGTTCGAACCCCTTCCCAATAGGTTGCCCTGAGGTACCCTTGAGCAAGGTGCCGTCCCCATCACTGCTCCCCAGGCGCTTTCAATAGCTGCCCACTGCTGCACGGTGTTTGAGTGTGCATGGGTTAAATGCAGAGGTCCAATTTCGTTGTGGTTCATTGTCTGCTGTGCTTTGCCCTCGCAATGACAAGGGTTGTCACTTTCACTTACTTTTTACTTTATACTCTCAGTACATCCCTGTACTTTTTACTTTATACTCGGTACATTCCTGTACTTTTTCTTCATACTCTCAGTACATCCCTGGACTTTTTACTTTATACTCAGTACATTCCTGTACTTTTTTCTTTATACTCGGTACATTCCTGTACTTTTTTCTTTATACTCTCAGTACATCCCTGTACTTTTTACTTTATACTCTCAGTCCATTCCTGTACTTTTTACTTTTTACTCTCCGTACATTCCTGTACTCTTTACTTTATACTCTGTACATTCCTGTACTTTTTACATTATACTATTATTATTATATTCTTATATTATACTCGATAATTTTGGAAAGAAGACCCTTTTTCACGTTTCAAAATTCCTTCGAAAATACTCAGCAGACACATGCAGGTTTATTGGTGAGTTTGGAGAGGAAATAAATCGTCTGTATTTATGTTGGTGTCATCTGGTTCAAATCATCACTAAGTCTGAGTTTCTCTCATAGCCCACACCAAACTCAACCACTGCATTATTAAGGAATGTAGGAAAAATGCATCTTCATTTTAAAATCTGTTAAATATACAGTATTGTGCAAAAGTTTTAGGCAGGTGTGGAAAAATGTTGTAAACAGAACGCTTTCAGAAATGGAAGTGTTGATCATTTATTTTCATCAATCAACAAAATGCAGTGAATGAACAAAAGAGAATCTAAATCAAATCAATATTTTGTGTGACCACCCTTTGCCTTCAAAACAGCATCAGTTCTTCTAGGTACACTTGCACACAGTTTTTGAAGGAACTTGGCTGGCAGGTTGTTCCAAACATCTTGGAGAACTAACCACAGATCTTCTGTGGATGTAGCTTCCTCACATCCTTCTGTCTCTTCATGTGATCCAGACACACTGGATGATGTTGAGATCAGGGCTCTGTGGGGCCAGAAGAACTGATGCTGCTCTGAAGGCAAAAGGTAGTAACAGCAAATATTGATCTGATCTAGATTTTTCTTTTGTTCGCTCACATTGCATTTTGTAAATTGATCGAAAAAAAAACAATCATTGTTGATATTTCTGAAAGCATTCTTTATTTACAGCATTTTTCCCACACCTGCCTAAAACCTTTGCACAGAACTGTATGTCACATATATGGGGCAGAGGTTGCCTAGTGTTTTGGGACTCAGAAGGCCATGGGTTTGAATCCCAGACCAGTAGGTTACCCTGAGGTACCCTTGAGTACCGTTTCCCTTCGCTGCTCCCTGGGTGCTTTAAATTGTTTCCCCCCCCGCATGTGTGTGCATGGGTTAAATGCAGAGGTTGTATTTTGATGTGGTTCGCTGTATACTGTGTTTCACAATGACAAGCTGTTTTTTCACTTTCATATTTCATTAAAACAGCATATCAGCAGATTCTGAATCATTCTAACTGATCTGACAGTCAGACCTGTCTTTACAGGAGGATCTCAGCAAAGGCAGACGAGGAGTTGTCTGGTGTCATAAATATTCAAGCAACAAAGGTAAAGTTCCGACCCTTTAGGCCCGGATTTGCATAAATACCTTAGTTTGCCTGTCAATTTGTGGGTTGATGCTCAGCACAACAGGCTTTTAGAGCTCTTTCATTTAGAATAAAATGTCTCGTCAAAAAATGTCACATAATTATTTCCTTTGAACTTTCAACGCATGATTTTGAAGTTAATTGCCGTGTCAAACTTACCACGAGTGCATTTATATATGCAAATTCAGAACAACTTTGATTTCAGCCGATACCAGATTACTTAAGTATGAGCACAGCACCACAACAGTAAATGTTACATGAAAAAGAAAAGGCACTTTTCAAGCCTGTCACACTGAAGAGCTACTGAAGCACAGGTTGCTACAGTAAAGTTCATGCAGGCTCTGGTAGAAGTGTGTCAGTGTATCACAGCTTACTGTGTGCGTACCTCGGTCAGTCGGAGCACCCATGCCGACTCTTGTCCACCACCGAAAGTGCCTATAATGGGCAGATGAGCATCAGAACTGCATCATGGAGCGATGAAAGAAAGTGACCTGCTCTGACTGATCACGCAAACTTTGGGAAGAAGGCAATCCGGGAAATGGGGTTGCACTTCTGCACATCTTTACGGATAATGATCTCTTCCACACTGCAAACACTACGAAGGTTTGAGGATCATGATAAAAAAGGTTCTCCAAATTCTCCAGTGGGATGTGCTGGATCAACTGGTCTTATCCACCTCTAAAGGATCTGCTGCTGGTGCAGAAACCACAGAAAACCACAGAAAGAAATGGAGCCCATGCCTTGACAGATCTGAACCGTTTTTAAGTAGCACTAGTGGGACCTACACAGTACTAAGCAGGTGGTCTTAATGTAATGGCTGCTTGGTGTTGTTACTGCTTTGCAAACACCTCAGGCTTTCAGTAAATAACATGTAACGCTTTTTATCTCTTCAAAAAGTAAAAAAAAAATTCTGACTAAATGAAAGTATGTAAGAAACTTCACGTTATATGTTTTTATTTCCAAACACTGATGATAAAATTGTCACAAATTATAGAATGAACTATAGAAAGATATAAACTAGTGAGTGAACGGATGTAATGTGGAGATGAGTGGGTTCTAATAAAGAGCACCATTTGTCTCTGACCTGTTTTCCAGGACCATCAGGCCAACACTGAGCTGACTCGCATCGTGGCCGAGTTTGCTGAGCATCAGGACCAGCCTGAAAGACCCAGCAATAAAGGCGATGACCTGCTGGCCATGATGGATGAACTCTAAAGCTAGAGAGAGAGAGAGAGAGAGAGAGCAAGAGAGAAAGAAAGCGAGAGAGACAGAGAGGTGGTAGATGTGCAACGTCTATGAAAAGTGAATGATGGTGACAAGGATTCGTCATTGTGAAACACATCACACAGTGAACCACAATGAAATGTTCCACTGTATTTAACACATACACACCGTGCAACAGTGTGCAGCCATATCCAGCAACCGGGGAGCAGTGATGGGGACGGAATCTTGCTCAAGGGACCACAGAGCAACCTGCTGGTCTGGGATTCAAACCCATGGCCTTCTGATTATGGGTCATCGTCCCAAAACACTAGACCACTGCTGCATTTCTTTGTTTGGTGCACTCACCCAAAGGGCTTCCCATAAATGGTGGTCCATTCCACAGCATTTAGAGATGAATTCCACCCATTTTGCTAAATAATTCCTTATTCAGTCGTCCAGAAAGGGTTTGGGGTGAAATGGTTCAGACTCAGATTTCTTAACAGTGGAGGTGAATGGAACCGGACGTCTCCAACTCAAATACAGCGTTTTTGTTTCCTCCACAAACCCACTGGTGAAGCCATACTGGTCTGAGTGTTCATGGTGATGAAAAACAGCGTAGCAGTCACTTGCATGGATCACTCCACTGTAAATAGATTTAAAATAAGTGTTTTTGACCTTAAAAATAAAAATATCATCATGTCTCGGACACCATCAGGCAGTTTAGACGTTTAGACATTTGGCTCCATTCCCCACCACTTTAAAAGATGCTGACTCAGCATTTTACTCCAAACCTTCATCATAAATATGTTTAGTTGTGCAGAAATGTTGGTTTTACATTTTAGACCTGCATGGATCTTCAGAGTCTGGAGGCGGGCACTGGCTAAACACAGCCAGGACAAAGACATAATGATGATCTTTGTTTGGGATACTTGTTTTAGACTCTTTTAAGCTTCTTTTAAGCCAGTTTTATGATTATAAATACCCAGACACACGATGTACGATTTTAAAATAGCTTTTTTTTGTCATGTCAGCTATCACTGAGTGTTTAAAATGTATTTGAAAAAAGAACCTCCTGTATTTCTATGTGCGTTCCTTCACAGCCCCACTGTAACCAGGGATAAAGGTATAATTATTCAGTAAAACTTTAGTAAATAAAAGCATGATTTACAAATGAAGCAAACCTTATTTGATTTTTTTATACAATTGTCTTAATACAAAATGGTGTGTGTGTTCATGTTAAAGATGTTGAGGAGGGTTTGGAAGTGTTTCCATCTAAACAGGGTGACAAAGGAGTTTAAATACGTGGGATCAACAGTTCAGAGTAGCGGTGAGTGTGGAAGAGAGGAGAAGAAGAGAGTGCAGGAAGGATGGAATGGGTGGAGAGCGAGAGTTCAAAAAGTATTGAGACTGGACAGTATTGAGACTAGCAATGTTATATGGGTTGGAGACGGTGGCACTGATGAGAAAAAAAGCTGGAGGTGTCAGAGTTAAAGATGCTGAGATCTTCATTGGGTATTGGAACTTTCAACGCATGATTTTGAAGTTAATTGCCGTGTCAAACTTACCACGAGTGCATTTATATATGCAAATTCAGAACAACTTTGATTTCAGCCGATACCAGATTACTTAAGTATGAGCACAGCACCACAACAGTAAATGTTACATGAAAAAGAAAAGGCACTTTTCAAGCCTGTCACACTGAAGAGCTACTGAAGCACAGGTTGCTACAGTAAAGTTCATGCAGGCTCTGGTAGAAGTGTGTCAGTGTATCACAGCTTACTGTGTGCGTACCTCGGTCAGTCGGAGCACCCATGCCGACTCTTGTCCACCACCGAAAGTGCCTATAATGGGCAGATGAGCATCAGAACTGCATCATGGAGCGATGAAAGAAAGTGACCTGCTCTGACTGATCACGCAAACTTTGGGAAGAAGGCAATCCGGGAAATGGACAGGCTGCCAATCCTCACAGAGCACACATTAATACTCAATCACTCACTCACTCACATGTGACTACAGACTGAACTCTGACCTGCTGCCAAACGGAACCAGACTCACTTAACTTCATATTCAGGATAAAAAAACACGTCTCTGTTCGTCTGGTCTGTCGTCTATCTATCTATCATCCGTTTGTCCGTCTATC
Source organism: Hepsetus odoe (assembly GCA_017165825.1). Classification (NCBI taxonomy): domain Eukaryota; kingdom Metazoa; phylum Chordata; class Actinopteri; order Characiformes; family Hepsetidae; genus Hepsetus; species Hepsetus odoe. The sequence continues at coordinate 27,198,645 of CM029372.1, read as the reverse complement.
TGTCTGTCTATCAATCATGTGAGTCTGTGAACAGAACGCAACCCCCGTCTCTCTCTCTCTCTCTCTCTCCCCGGTCTCCCCGTCTCTCTCTCTCTCTCCCTGTCTCCCCTGTCTCTCTCTCTCTCTCTTCTCTCCGTCTCCCCCGTCTCTCTCTCTCGCTTCTCTCTCTCTCTCCCGACCTCCCCTGCCCCCTGTCTCTCTCTCTCTCTCTCCCCGCCCCGCCTCTCTCTCTCTCTCTCTCTCTCTCACGTACTCTCTCTCTCTCTCTCTCTGCCTGTCTGCCTCTCTCGCTCTCTCTCTCTCTCTCTCTCTCTCCCCTGTCTCCCGCTTTCCTCTCTCTCTCTCTCTCTCTCTCTCCCCGCCTCCCCGCTCTCTCTCTCGTTTCTCTCTCTCTCTCCTGCCTCCGCCTTCCTCTCTCTCTCTCCCCTGTCTCTCTCTCTCTCCTCTCTCCCTGTCTCCGCTCTCTCTCCTCCCTCTCTCTCTCTCTCTCTCCGCCTCTCTCTCTCCCTCTCTCTCTCTCCTCCTCCTCTCTCTCTCTCCCTCTCTCTCTCTCTCTCTCTCTCCGTCTCTCTCTCTCTCTCTCTCCGCTCTCTCTCTCTCCCTCTCTCTCTCTCTCTCTCTCTCCCTCCCTCTCTCTCTCTCTCTCTCTGTCCCTGCCCTCTCTCTCTCTCTCTCTCTCTCTCCCCGCTCTGCCTTCTCGCTCTCTCTCTCTCTCTCTCTCTCCGTCTCTCTCTCTCTCTCTCCCCGCCTCCGCTTCTCTCTCTCTCTCTCTCTCTCCTGTCTGTCTCTCTCTCTCTCTCTCTCTCTCTCTCTCCTTGCCCTCTCTCTCTCTCTCTCTCTCTCTCTCTCTCCGTCCCTGCCCTCTCTCCCCGCTCTCTCTCTCTCTCTCTCTCTCTGTCCCCGCTTCTCTCTCTCTCTCTCTCTCTCCCTGTCTCCGTCTCTCTCTCTCTCGTCCCGTCCCTTTCTCTCTCTCTCTCTCCACCCCGCCTCTCTCTCTCTTTCTCTGTCTCTCTCTCTCTCTCTCCCCCGCTCTCTCCCCCGCTCTCTCTCTCTCTCTCTCTCTCTCTCTCTGTCTCTCTCTCTCTCTCTCTCTCTTCTCCTGCCCTGCCCTCTCTCTCTCTCTCTCTCTCCCCTGCCCCGTCTTCTCTCTCTCTCTCTCTCCGTCTCCTGCCCTCTCTCTCTCTCTCTCTGTCTCTCTCTCTCTCTCTCTCTCTCTCCGTCTCTCTCTCTCTGTCTCTCTCTCTCTCTCTCTCCCCTGCCCTCTCTCTCTCTCTCTCTCCGTCCCTGCCCTCTCTCTCTCTGTCCCCGTCTTCTCTCTCCCTGCCCTCTCTCTCTCTCTCTCTCTCCCTGTCTCTCTCTCTCTCTCCGTCTCTCTCTCTCTCTCTCTCTCTCTCTCTCCGGTCTCTCTCTCTCCTCCCTCTCTCTCTCTCTCTCCCTTGCCCTCTCTCTCTCTCCGTCCCTGCCCTCTCTCTCTCTCTCTCTCTCTCTCTCTCTCTCTCTCTCTCTCTCTCTCCCTCCCTCCCTCCAGCAGGGGGCGCACGGGTGGCAGTTTGGACTGAAGAGTGTTTAGTAAACAGGATGCTGAATTTGAGTGAATTTAAAAGGTGGGTGAGTGTTTCTGTGTGGAGAGCGGAGTGTTTAGACGGGGACACACGCTGGCGGATTATTTTTCCTCCTTTATTCCTCCTGTTGTGTCTTAAACGGGTTTACTGCGAGGTTTAATCAGCGTGTTCTGAACAGACCTTAATAATCAATTTTGGCGCAAAACTCCAAAAATTACTAAACAAATAAAGCGCGCTCTGTTAATTGTCTGTTTTCGATACTAATAACTGTTTATTTAATTTTAGTGTCGCCGTTTAGTCTCTTCGACTCGTGTTCCTGGGTCAAGTTGTCGAGATGCATCATGGGTGTTGTAGTTTTTCAGGCACCACTGCGCTAAACGCGTTGAAAGGCTTCAGGCTTAAAACTACAAAAAAAAATTCAGGAAAGCGGGAAAATAAAACGGCGTTTAGTGAAATAGTAGGGTTTTTAGGTATTAAATGGAACAGCAGGGTTCTTTTAGGTTATACAGGGAACCGATTCCAAAAGTCACAAAAACATGAATGTTCTGTCTAAAAACAGTGAAGCGAGTGGGGCATGTTCACACGTGTTCGATCTGCGCAGCCGCAGTGGAGCTGATGGTGGTTTTAATTGATTAGTGTAAATTATACCTTTATTTTTGTTTTTATTTTCTGGATGACAGTGATTTTCAGTCGAACTACTATTGTGATCGTATAAAAAAGAAAAGGTCGATTAATAAAGGTTCACTTACAATACCGTGTTTCTTTTTATTGAAGATAATTTGGTGGATCTCAGTGTAAACTAATCTCAGTTTGCTCAGCATGAACCAGAGTCCCAGTCATGGCTTAAACAGCCCTACCAATGGGAGTAACATCGCATAAGAATTAGAATGAGATTTATCTGTCTGTCTGTCTGTCTCTGTGTCTGTTTATCTGTTTGTCTATCTATCTACCTATTTGTCTGTTTGTCTATCTCTCTGTCTATCCATTTATCTGTCTGTCTGTCTTGTGTGTCTACCTGTCTGTCTGTCCATTTAAATTGAGTAAGGTAAGATTAAAAAAACTCTAAACGTGTCCTTTTTTTTTTCCAAAGACAATATTTCTGTCAGTAGCGGGGACAGTAGCAGCGGTGGTCTAGTGTTTAGGGACGAGGCCAGACCAGTAGGTTGCCCTGAGGTACCCTTGAGCAAGGTACCGTCCCTATCACTGCTCCCAAGGGGCTGGATATGGCTGCCCACTGCTGCACGGTGTGTGTGTGTGTGTGTGTGTGTGTGTGTGTGTGTTAATTACAGAGGATGCATCTCGTGTTTCGCTGTGTGTTCACAATGACAAATAGTCGCTTTCACTTTCATCTCCATCCCCTCACTCCTTTGTATGACGTTTAACACACTGTGCTTATTTTAGAATCTGTCTAAACTGTCCATCCTCTGCTGTTACTGTGGGATCGGTCACTTATGCTGCTATTTCTGTTTAATGGAGATCTAATCTAAAACCTCCGGTTCTCTGCTTGGCCACGAGCTCTGTCCCTGAAACACCTCTTGTTTGTTTCTCGTTCTGTTTGTACCGCTTTAAAGATCACTTTCTCCATCTGCAGGTGAAAAGGAAGAGAGAATGGCGTCCCAGTCCGTCCGCGAGCGCACCATCGCGGAGAACAGCCTGCTGGTCCTGCTGCAGGGCCTCCATGGCGAGGTGACCACCGTGGACCTACGGGATGAGAGCACGGCCCGGGGCCGCGTCATCAACGTAGACGCCTTCATGAACGTCCGTCTGGAGGACGTCCTGTTCAAGGACAGGAGCGGGCGGGTCTCGCAGATGGCCGACCTCTTCATAACCGGCCGCAATGTCCGCTACGTCCACATCCCGGACCACATGGACATTGCGGAGACCATACAGACACAGCTGGAGAAAATACACCGCGTCCGAAACTTTGCCGAGAAAGGAGGGAGGAAGGAATTTGCCAAGAAGAAAAAGTAGCTGGCCCGTCTTTTATCAGGTGTTCATAAAGACCAAAAAGGAACGTTCCTTCCAAAATGCAGATTTAGGTGTGTCTGTCTACACGGTGTTGATGGATTTGAGAGGTTGATTGAATAAACAAGTGATTGATATGAATTTGCATTTAATGTTAGGCTTGTTGACATCAATTAATCCTCCAGCGCTCATGGGTGTGACTGAGTTTTAGGTGCAGCTTTGTGAAGTTAAGCCAGAACGAAGATGCTCAGAGCTGCAGGGCTCAGCTTTGCTCTAAAAAAACCCAAAGCAGGAACTTTTGATCAAAGAAAGTGTCCATGCCATCACGGTGAGCTTCCTACTGAAGTTCTCAGTCCGGTTCTTGGGAGTCTCTGATGGGAAGGCTCTCATAAAGGTATTATCACAGACATCTCACAGGATTCACTGGGATGTTTGAGGAGACGTTGTGCACCAGTAATGCTTTATTTTAACCCAACACTGGATTTAGTCTCCAGACCAGCATTCCACAACTTTCTACACAAAACAAATTTCTATACAAAGCAGTGGCTGAGATGTAAATAAAGGCATTCTGAGCTGATTGAATGTGAAACGGTTAGTTGGAGAGAAGCTCACAGATCTTTATAGTGTTTATACCTACATTAAACTACCTAAACTAAAACTGAAACCTACGTAGACCTCTAATAAGACAACGTCTCAGACATCAGGCGTTGCATTTAGCACCATTTCACGTGGGAACCTTCCGCTAGGAAGCTTTTATAGGCACCGTGACGTGATGCTCATTGTGAATTTGTAATTTTTTATTGCTGAACTTGCTTAAATCTCATCTCAGCCTCTTTCTTGTGCAGTCCGTTTGGGCCAGCGGTAGCTGAGGGGTTAGAGACGAGGATCGGAAAGTCGTGGGTCCCTTAAGCAAGGTACCATGCCCATCACTGCTCCCCGGGTGCCGGATGAATGGCTGCCCCCTGCTGGTCGCGTTGTGCGTGTAAAATGCAGAGAAGTAATTTCGTTTCACAGTCGTGTGCTCACGATGCCAAGTCACCACTTTCACTTGTGCGTGTTGCACTGGGGTCATTTTTGATCGCACACCAGCTAGAAGGTCTTCAAGAAGAGGACTTCTGCTATTCGAGTTAAGAATCTGAAGGTGAAAAATATCCGCTCACACAGAGGAGAAAATCGTAGAGGACAGAAAGCGAGAGTGTTTTTAAAGAATTTCAGGAATTTCAAGTGTTATCAGCAGAAGTCTGGCCTTCTTCAAAACAGGCCCAGGCTGGAAAACGGAGAAGCACAACTCCTTCGTGTCAAGGCCGAGCTTTAGAAAGAGCACTTGGTCCCAGCAGTGTGTCCACAGCAGGGAAACCTTACAGAGAAGAATGGGAGGAATGTTTTGCCTGAATTAGTCAGAAAAAACCTAAATAGTGAAGTTTTGACTCATCGAGAATTGGAATCACAATCCTAATCTCTCATAAAGGTCTGAAAACGTTCTCTTTCAGAAGAACCTTCAGCAAGAAGAGAAAGTGACTATTCTTGTCCTTGCAAGGTCAGAGCACAGCACACAGTGAACCACAACAAAATTGGACCTCTGCATTTAACCCATGCAAACACCGTGCAGCAGGGGCAGCTATGAAAGCGCCCGGGGAGCAGTGACGGGGACGGTACCTTGCTCAAGGGTACCTCAGGGCAACCTACTGTTAAGGGATTTGAACCCACAATCTTCCGATCCTGTGGCCGACTCCCTAAACACTAGGCCACCACAGAAGATGAATCTTGAATGAAAGTAACCTCTGACTCATGAACCATAAGATTCCGAATCATGAAGTGGATCCATCTTAGCGTTCTGAACAATGAAGTTGTCGATGAAAAGAATCATGAGTAATATGATTCTGAATCACAAAGTTCATGAATCTCAAATGTTTCGATGCGTGAAGTTTTCCAAGCTTTTTTGAACCAAATCATTTTGAATCATGAAGTTTATGAATCAAACTGTGAAGCGTTTGTGTTGGGCACTTAGATGATGACCTAAACCAAGACGACTCAATAACGAGGGTCATTAATTAAGAAATCTTTGGATATTCAGTGCCTGAACCATAAAATCATGCCATTTTTGTATCAAAAGATTCTGAAAATGTAAGTTTCTCAGCCTTTAATGAATAAACAAGTCCCAAAACATGAAGCTTGTGGATCCAGCTCATAAAAAATCTGATTCTTAAGGTTCAAACATCAGGAAACGAATGAATCCTAGTCTTTTGAATAGCACTGTTCTGTATCACACGAGTCATGAGTCAAATTTTGGGCAAAAGAAAGAACAGTGAAAAGCTTGACTGTCTGAGCTGCTGGAAATACTGAGATGATCTTCAGCATCGCGCTGAGGAAAGAGAAGAGCTTCTGAAGATGCTGTTCGTCTCATAAAGCCATTGTCTCAGCCTGAGGTCTGCAGGGCCGGAGTGTTTAGGTTTTTCTGTTTTATTTTTAAAACGAACATTTCTGTTCCCGGAGTAGCTGTGGGCGAGCTGCCGAGGGCTGATTGGTTGGAAACTTACCACATAATCACGGCCTGCGGACCTCATTCACACTCGCAGCCCAATGAAAACAAGCCTGTTTTGGTCGTTACAGAACAAACTCTCTCAGGCTCTTTATTCTGATGTTTTATTGTTAGTTGTTTTTGTTTTTTTGTGAAACCTCAAATTCAGAATGAATCTGTTGTACTGATGACTTTAAGGGTGGGGTTCCTGATGTGCCATCTGGGTTACTTCCTTACCAGCCCTGGAGTGCTTTACTGCCCAACATGCAGAGATAGTCTGAACAAAGCAAGAGAAAAGATCTCAACCTTATTAACTGGGCTAATTCAGCATGAAAGTAACATTTGACTGAGCGACAGCATGTCCAACATACTCAACTATCACCTTCTCCTGCTTCTTCTGTCGGCTGCTTCTGTTTGAGGATGATCAACCATCTCCATTTCTTCCTGTCTTCAGCATCTTCCTCCATCTTCAACATCCTCCTCCCGATATACTCCTCGTCTCTCCTCTGGACACGTCCAAACCAACGCAACCTCGCTTCTCTAACTTCGTCTCCAAGACGTCTAACCTGATCTGTCCCTCTAATATACTAATTTCTAATCCTGTCCATCCTCGTCACACCCAACGAAAATCTCGGCTTCTAACTCTGACACCTCCAGCTCCGCCTCCTATCTTTTCACCATCATTTCTAACCTGTATAGCATAGCTGGTCTCACTACCATCCTGTAAACCTCCCCTTTCATTCCTGCTGGTCCCCTTCTCGCACAGATCACTCCAGGCTCTCTTCTCCACCCATTCCAACCTGGCTGCACTCTCTTCTTCTCCTCTCTTCCACACTCGCCGTTACTCTGAACTGTTGATCCCTAGTATTTAAACTCCTCCACCTTCGTCACCTCTACTCCCTCCATCCTCACCACTCCACTTTGCTCCCTTTCGTTCACACTCATGTGTTCTGTCTTTGTCCCATCACCTGAACCCCCAGATTCTTACCCTGGGTTCCCACCTGCCTCAAAAAGCCTTTCTGTGACATTTTGGACTCTTATCCAGAACTGTCTAATGACAGAGAGAGTCTTCCTGGAGCTCTTTTGGGTTTAGGGTCTTGTTCAGGATCTTAAATGGTGCTGGAGATGGAAGAGAGACAGATTTGAACCCATAACCTCTTGGTTCACTTAGTTCAGCTGAGTATCCTCAGCCACCAGCGCTGGAAACCTGGATCAGAGGTAACCATGAGCAAGGTGCCGTCCCTGCCACTGCTCCCCAGACGCTGAACACAGCTCCCCACTACTGCATGTGTGTGGATTAAATGTAGAGAATGATTTTCGTTATGCATTCCCTGTTTCACAATGGCATGTAGTCACTTTCACTTCACTTTCATTTCACTTCCAAAAGTGAATAAACCTCTTATTCTTGGAAAAGTTGATAACGTGGGAAAGATTAGTCCACATGACTCCATGGCTGCGGTGAGACCTCATGATAGCGGCTCGTGCTGCTGCTGTTTTTAGGAACCCCCACCAAAGGAACGGGAGACTTTGCAGACTCTCTTCTGGAGTGAGATCCTGAAACAAACCTGAACACAAAGAACCCTTTTTAACACCAGAGCCAGGCTCCGTGCCCACCGCGGCCCTCCGAAACTATTTCCTGCTCCACCCTCACAGCTTTGGCTCGGCTCTCTCCCTAAACACAGAGTGCACAGAAGACGGATCTTCCTGTAGACACCTAAGCTCAACATTACTTCCAGCCCAATGGGCCTCTTGTTCATTGGCCGATTGGGTAACAACAGCCCCAGTGACGTGACTCCTGGGAAGAGCTGGGCTGCTCTGAAATGTAACGGCTGCAAGGTTGGCTTGGTTGCCAGATCTGAATCAGCGTTTCAGAGGGTGGTCATTTCTGAAGGTGAGGCAACGTGCAGGTTTATGATAACATCAGTAGCAATGCTCAATCAGTTGCCGTGGCATTGAAGAAGTAACCATAGCGATTGTTTCATCATCACTTTTAAAAACACACTTCTGGATGATGATTGTACCTGAGAGGTCACATGTCAGGACTACAGTACTGTGCAAAAACCTCATTTCTTTATGTATTGTATGGAATCATAGAATCAAAAGCACTATTTCTGTCAAACTGTCTATCTTTGTCACATTGAGTAGATTAAAGAAACAAAGTGCTCCAGACAGTGTCAAGGTTCTAGATAAAGATAAAGCGTTCAGCATCAGCAGTAAATGTATGGATGGTGGTGGTCTAGTGGTGGGTACTTTCCAGCGGACCTATGGCTCAAGAGGTCCCAGGTTCGAATCCCACCTCCAGCACTACCACTGGGTCCCTGAGCAAGACTCTTAACCCTGAGTGTCTCCAGGGGGGACTGTCCCTGTAATGAGGACGTGGAAGTCGCTCTGGATGAATGTAAATGTATCATCTGGAATCATCTTTTATTGGTAAAAATGAACACATCTGATGTAACACTCATTTCTTCTGCATCTCTTTTTGAATTCAGTCCTGCAGGATGTTGATGCCTTTACACAAGATCAGGGCAACATTTTACTTTGCATGTTGCTTTAGTAGAATAAATTAATTTCCAGGAAATATTCGAGGCCTATAATATTAGAGCTTTTGTTGGGAGTAAGAGTCGGTGGATCCAGCAGGTCAGACAGCAGATTTCAGAGATGAGGTCAAATATTGGTCACATTGGTTTTCATATTAAAAAGGTTTTTGGTAGTTTTTTTAATTATTCATAATTAATTGATTTTGCCTATTTATTCTTCTGGCCAAACGTTAAAACTCAGGACGGCTGCTCTTCGTGTGAGTGTGGAAACTGCAGCAGATTCCTAAGAGCTGCTCACTCCTCCCTGCCCTTTTTTTTCTTTAGAAAACAACCTGCTTCTGTCTCTAAGTCAGTCTAACTCAGTCTGTGTCGAGTGTGTGTGTGTGTGTGTGTGTGTGTGTGTGTGTGTGAGATGGGGCAGTAGGAGGGAGGTTAAATAGTGTTGCACTTCTGTGGAAGGGAAAGACATGTTTGTGTTGTCTGACTTTGCCCTCGTAAGAAAAAGAACCTCCCACACTTCCCTCTGTCCCTCCTTTCACTCGTTCTGCCCCCCGTTCTTCTTCTTCTTCTCCTTCTGAGAGCAGCTTGCTCCACATCCCTCACCGGCCGCTCCGGACGTGCAGCTTGATGCAGTGATGACTTTAGGAACCTTCATGGACAGCGAGTTCATCAAGGTGAGCGGTCAATCTGTCTTTAATTTTTAGAATAATCGTTTAAAGTGAAAGTTTATTTCGGTGTTATAATTAAATCACCTTTTTCTGATTTACTGATCTGATAGTTCTGATCTTGGTCAGTGGTGGGTTGTAGTGAAATACATCCCTTAAGATGAGGCTCACACACTCCACTACCCCACCAGGATTAATAATAATAAATAATTCTCCATTATTTTCCATCACCTTCTATCAAGACCACCAAACAGCTGCTAGAATTCAAAGGAAATCTTTTTACTTTTATACTCTCAGTACATTCCTGTACTTTTTCCTTCATACTCTCAGTACATTCCTGTACTTTTTACTTTTATATTCTCAGTACATTCCTGTACTTTTTAATTTTATACTCTCAGTACATTCCTGTACTTTTTACTTTTATACTCTCAGTACATTCCTGTACTTTTTACTTTTATACTCTCAGTACATTCCTGTACTTTTTACTTCATACTCTCAGTACATTCCTCTACTTTTTACTTTACACTCTCAGTACATTCCTCTACTTTTTACTTTATACTCTCAGTACATTCCTGTACTTTTTACTTTATACTCTCAGTACATTCCTGTACTTTTTACTTTATACTCTCAGTACATTCCTGTACTTTTTACTTTATACTCTCAGTACATTATACTCTCAGTACATTCCTGTACTTTTTACTTTATACTCTCAGTACATTCCTCTACTTTTTACTTTACACTCTCAGTACTTTCTGGTCCCCAGCTCTGATGACCGGCACAGTTTGATGATTTCCCAGCTGGTTTAATGTTTAATACTCAGGTTTAAAGAGCGTGTTTGAGGAGGGGAACCAGCAAAACTGTAAATAGAGGTTTAGCGGCCTGTATTGCTGTTTAGTTGTCTTTCATATATTCAGACTGATTTTTCTGAAAGCACCATAAGCTTTCATACAGCTGTGTTTCATGCAAAAACCATGTTGTGCTGAAATAGCAACTCAGAAACAACGTGAATTTGCTAAAGCGCCTCTATGTCGTTTCCTGTGTTGTGTTAGCATCAAGCTTACACAAAAGTTACACATTCGTGCTTCCACGCCGGGTTCAGAAACAGGTATAAAATGAAGAAAATAACATAAAATATAGCTATAAAATATAGGAGATAAGCAGTCTTTTTGAAAACTGGCATTGGGTAGGTTTCTATTGGCTGTATAGTAGCCTTGAAAATACTGTTTTTTGTTGTCTTTTGCTGTTTTGCATACAAATAAGCATAAAAAGTTTACGAAAGGGTTAATAAAGTTCTGAATTTGCATATTAGAAGAACATACATTCGGTTTAGGACTCCGGACACGTGTAAACATTTGAAAGAGCAGTTTATGAAATGAAAGGTGAACATCTGGGGTCTGAACACCTTATCTACTAAATTAGGCTGTTATTTGGGGAGAAATGGAAACAGATGATCTGCCGAGGCGTGTAAACATTTGAAAGAGCAGTTTATGAAGAAGAAGAAGAAGAAGAAGAAGAAGAAGGCGGCTATTATTTGAAGAGCTGCTCTAATAATTAGATCCATAGAGGAGAATGGAGTTCTTCTCATGTTAATGAATTGCCCTGATCAGAGCCACGCCCAGTCAAATCACAGCCTCTCATTGGTCGAAAGACTCAAGGCATCATCGGTCGTTCATTAGGCAGTGTTGGGTTCATCAAGGGATACGATCGAACCCACACAAGAACAGTCCATTTTAAATTCATTGTGTTTGTGATGTCACAAAGCCCCATTACTTACATGCAAACAACCAATCATGAAGTTCATTTGAAGTTCAGAGGATTGTGTGTGTGTGTGTGTGTGTGTGTGTGTGTGTGTTCTGAGTTGCTGTGGCTTCCTAAGTAAATGTGTACCCTTTGTCTCTCTCCTTCTTTGTGTGTGTGTGTGTGTGTGTGTGTGTGTGTGTGTGTGTGTGTTCTGAGTTGCTGTGGCTTCCTAAGCAAATGTGTACCCTTTGTCTCTCTCCTTCTTAGTGTGTGTGTGTGTGTGTAAATGTTGTTTTGTCTTTCTGTTAGTGATTCATGGTGCTGTAAACATAGAGAGTCATGTCTGAGGCTGACTCGATTGCGCACGTGTGTGTGTGTGTGTGTGTGTGTGTTTCTTTAACAGGGAGTGTGTTTATGAACTGGCATTTGTGCGTGACAGAGATTCACAGTGTTTGTACTTTAGTTTAACCACATGTCCTGTTTAAAACAAGAGAACACGCGAGTGCACACACACACACACACACACACACACACACACACACACACACACACACGCACACTTTACTAAAATAACTTTCACCCTCTCTCTATGTGTATGTGTGTGTGTGTGCTGATGTTGGCCTTGGCTGCAGTATTGTGTGCCCCGTGCTGCAGATAGGCATCAGGGTGGGAGAACTGGGCTGTGATGCAGTAGATTACAGACTGCACTAATTACAGCCTCTCAGACAGGAAGTGGGCAAATACAGAATAACACCCCCCTGCACACTCACACTGACACACGCACACACATGACATCCCTGGAGTGCTGGGCGTCTCATGGGTCGTGCGGTGAGGAGAGGCGCTGTCCTGCTGGCTTTTATGTCACACGGACTCATTCGGACTCGTCCTGCGTTTCCCGAGACCCGTCCTGTCTGTGAGGTTACTTCCTGTTATCAGTTTGCTTCTCTGTGAGTGAGAACATCTGCCATATGCATCTTTTGATAGACTCCAGTGCAGAGAGCTGAGGAGTGAGCGCGAGGGAGGAAAGGCTCCATAAATCTGCGTTCTCTTGCAGATGTGTGTCTCTAGTTTGACCTTTGAGGCCCTGAGGTCATGACTATTAGTTCCTGCGCAGAATTCCTATTCAGGTCTCGCAGCTGAAAGGGTCCAGGACTCGAACCCACAACCTTACAATCCCACGGGCTAAAGATGTGCATGTCCGGGGGACTAGAGAGGCGAAATTGCTTGTGTGTGTGTGTGTGTGTGTGTGTGTGTCTGCACTGTGATGCACCAGTGTGGGGCCAGTTGTGGTGTAAAGTGCCTCCGGTTGGGAAAGTGGGAGGAGCTTTGTTCACCCTCCACCCCACTCGTTTGCATTTTTCCTACCAGTCCTGGGGACCGAACCCGCAGCACTCTGTGTGCGAGACCTTTTAGGCCACGGCTTCCATAAAACCCAAACACGAAAAGGTTGGTGCTGATCTGTTCGATTTATATTTAATATATTTATTTATTAATTTATCTTAACAAAAACAAACACATGCGTGTTCACATCCTGCATTCCACAGAGAGAAAGAGGAATCCCAGCTTTTTCCCAGAAAAGGAGTTCTCTGTGTGTGTGAGTGTGAGTGTGTGTGTGTGTGTGTGTCTTGGGCCAGTTTGGGGTAGTTTATCATAATTGAGTTCCTGTGGGACACACACACACACACACACACACACGACTCCTATAAGCACAAACGGAAAGCTCATTTTTAACCTTCCCAGGTTGACGATGTTGCACAGCCGTCTAAATATCTTGGGAACGCTGCACACTAGAGACGCACTCTTTGTCCAGAAAGTCCACGTCATGTCGCTTTAATCAGGACTCCACTGTCCTTTCGGAGAAAAAACCCATAATGATACACCGAATGTCCCTGGATTATTGATTTGTCTGTGCTAGAAAGTTATTATCGCTAACAGTGTTGTGAGCCACCACTGGCAATCCCATGATGCCTTGGGATCAACGCAATAGTCCTTTGCTCTGATCTGTGAAACAGGATGGACCTCATTCTCCTCTGAAGATCTAAGCTGTTTGGGCAGTCTCCCAGAACAACAACCTATAAATGGAATTATAATGTAATATAATCAACGTCTGTTGACAAAAAGCTGTTAATATTTTGGGCCAAACTGTCATGGAGACCAGAAAGCCTAGATGATTCCCTCAAACTCAATCCAACAAACCTGTAAATCAGAACTTGTTTCGGGGACATCATTTTGCGAGAGTGAATTTATTTTAATTATGAAATATGAATGTACTGTGGGCTTTCAGCCTCTGTCTGGAGGCCTTAACAATGGATGAGAAGGTTAAGAGTACCTACTTAGATATCTTCAGAAAGAAAGGTTCTGGTCGGAAGAGTCCTATTGTTTCGAACAAAAACTGAATACACAAACAGAATACAGACCAATCCGAACTATCCTTTCCAGTGCAGTGGTACTGGGGCCTGGACCGATCACCAGTTCCTCACGGGGCATAGAACCATCATTCTAAATTCAGACTCAAAAATTAGGAATTATGATTCGTCATTAAATCAGGATCATTAAAATCGCTCATGTGTTCCAGTTTTATCACTTTGCCCGGAAATCTCAGAAAGCCTGCTCGGGCCTTCTCGATCCGAATGAAAGTGAAAGTGACAACCCTTGTCATTGCGAGGTCACAGCACAGCACACGTGAACCACAACAAAATTGGACCTCTGCATTTAACCCATGCACACAAACACCGTGCAGCAGCGGGCAGCTATTGAGAGCGCCCGGGGAGCAGTGACGGGGACAGTACCTTGCTCAAGGGTACCTCGGGGCAACCTACTTGTGAGGGGATCGAACCCACAATCTTCCGATGCAGGGCAACTCCCTACCCACTAGGCCACTGCTGCCCGCTGAATGGAGCACTTCAGTTACAGAAGGAACCGATGTCGGGTTCTGAAAGGATCCAGCCTGCGCTTTGGGGGTCGGATATCCAATATTTATGTTCCTGCCGTGCACTGAGCCTTCACATCTGACTCACAATAACATTTGCTACTTATTTCATGTCTAATACATGAAGGGTTTTTTCACCCTCTCTCCTGGCTTTAGTGCTCCGAGGACCGAAGTGAATAATGGAAGCCAAAGCTCACAGAACGTAGCGGGCAGACAGACGCAGAAAATGGAGCTGCTGAGCAACAGCATGGCCGCTTACGCCCATATTAAAGGTAGGGGTTAATATCTACTTATCTACATGTCCCACTCCAGAAACCACTCAGAAATCATCTGCTTTAAAGGCACTCGGTGTAAAGGTTCTCTCATGAAATCAGGAGGCGAGTCGGCACCGGTGAGAGTCCCTTTATTTGTATCGAGGTCAATGTGAAGTGACGCGCCTCTAGTTCTTATCCGGGACTGTCCGCTGGAGTTACTGTGACGGGACAGAATGGCAAAGCAATTGACAGCTCTCCTCCTTCAGCACGAGCACGCTCACTCATCCTGGAGTTGGCTTCTAAAGCAAAGCAGCCTGCGCCTTTCATATGGACATATGTAAATGAGCTCTGTTCTGATTGGCTGCTCTGCTTGTATCAGTTAGAACACACATGATTAGATATGTTCTAAATTCTTATTGTTATAGTTATAGCCCATTTATATTCTTTTTTAATTTTCTCACACTCTGAGGAACTCTCCCCGAGGACAGGAGTCTCAGACATCATTTGCTGAAGAGCTAGATGCAGGTCACGAGGCAGAAGGAGCTTCAAAGAGATCTAATATGGCTCTGTTGTCCACTTTAGGGCACATCCAATATCGATACATAAAAATATACTTTGTCTTTGAAGTATGTCGATGTCGATCAACGCTGGATAGGCTGCTCAGGCCAAAAAAAAAAACGCACAAATTTATATTTAAATGGTATTAAATACATGTCCAATCTGTTCGAATGTATGTGTTATATTATTGATTAATTTATTTGAATTTATTTATGATAAATTAATTGATCATTTATTTATAGAATGCAATATTTATTGTTTTTTGAAACATAAAGATCGATATAAAGAAAAAAAAATCAGCATTTGTTAAAAGAATGAGTTTTTGTTTCCTAAAAATGGATCAAGGATGCCTTTAATGGTGAAAATAAATGAAAAATAAAAAATTAAAAAAAAAAACAAAAAAAAAACCATTTTAGACATTTTGACTTTTTTTCCCAGAAAATGTTTTGGTCCTGTGATTGTATAAAGACAAACTCCGTTCACTGAAGTGAGCATATCTGGGGAGCAGCTTTAAAATCTTAACGGGCCTGGTATCAGCTACTGTGCCGTCCCGGGACAGTGGGTTCAGTAATCATCTCTGCCTGAACAGAGAACACTTACATGTCCTGCTTACAGGGACAGTCCGCCCTGGAGCGACTCAGGGTTCAGGGTCTTACTCTGGAACCCAGTGGTGGTAGTGCTGGAGGTAGGATTCGAACCTGAGACCTCTTGGTCTGTAGGGCTGTAGGCAAGTGTCCTAGACCACCACCACCCTTATGACATGCTCTAGAGGCCCAGCCTGGTCTGCTGATGAACGCTCTTCATGATAAATGGAGTGGCGTCAGGTTTACTGGTCAACCGCTCGGTCAAGGTGACTCTTAAATGATGACCTTTCGCTTCGTCATGTGCTGAGGCTTCCTCTTTAAGTACAAGATAAGAGTGTGTTGTTGAACCCCAGACGCTGCAGGACTAAGTATTAGAGGTTAGTGAACCCTGACGTCGGCCTGGGACATTGCCAGCGTTGCACCAACTTAATCCAACTGATGGATGTCCTGCTTCAGCAGAAGAACTTGGGCCGACACACTTAATGCGAAGCATTAGGCTGTTCTGGGCGTGTCCTCTTGAGAGTGCAGCTTTCTCCTCTTGCTCTCTTCTTTGCTTTCGTTTCTCTCCTCGTTCCCTCTCTCTTACGTCAGAACAGAGCTGAAGATGAACAACTAGAGCTATACACGCGGCGCTGAGCACAGAAGACAGTTACTGACACTCGTCCACAGCAGCGTGTCCCAGCAGCAAGGTCTACAGGACATGAATTTTAGCATCCTAAAAGGTTTTTAAAAAAGGAGACAATCCAGGGTAATCTACTGACCCGGGACTCAAACCTACGACCTTCCTGTTATGCAATCTTTCCTTAACTGATGGACAGTTTCACCGAGCAGGACTCCATTTCTTCCGGTCCTCTGCATCTTCTTCTTTCACACCTGCATGCCCTCTCTCCCCACGTCCACAAACCTCCTCCTTCCTCTTTCTCTGAAGCTCCATCCTCAACATCCTTCTCCTGATACTCCTCGTCTCTGCTCTGGACACGTCCAAACCAACAAACTGTCTTCAAATCGTCCAACCTGAGCTGTCGCTCTAACGCATTCGTTCCTAATCCTGTCCATCCTCATCCTTCCAAGGAAAATCTCAGCATCTTTAGCTCTGACACCTCCAGCACCACCGTCTCCAACTCCTAGCTGGTCTCACTACCAGCCTGGAAACCAAAGAAAAGACCTCTTTTTCCAGAGCTCAGGAGCAGAAGAACTGCTCATTCCAAGGACTTAAGTGCTCTGTTTGCTTTGGCTTCACACTTTTGCACATGGAAATCACAGGGTGCAGCGCTGCTCCAAACACAGGGGTCTCAGCACCACAGGATCCGTCAGTGATCAGAAGAACCCCAGAAAATCTGTCTTTCTACGATTGTTGAAAAGCTCTTCTGCTCTCACTCGTCCGCGGCGGCTGATTTGGCTCGTCGGCTGTTGTTTTATCCGAACACTCGGTCTGAACCCGGCCTGCTGGCTTCGATTGTGTTTGTTTTCCTGGACCGCTAAGGGTTCCTTTCAAGGACAAATTGTTTTGTCACGTAGGACAAAAAAAGACTGTCCTCAGTTTCGGAAATGAAAAAATCTGACATCTGAGGAGTTTAAAGGCCCCACCTCGTGTCCATACATGGAAACTGAACCGCTATCGAGTTACTGTAGCCACCAATTCACCAGCGTAGCCCCGCCCTTTCATGCTGAAGTTATAAGGAAAGTTTCAGGCAGGGCAACCAATCAGAACAGAGGTCATTACCATATGTCAGTCTTAAAGGCACAGCAGCAGAAAGAGTTGTTAAGAAAAACATTCCCGCCCTATACCTTATTTTTTAAAACAATGAATTTGGCCAAAAGTTTGGGTAAATATGAGCTAAATCCTGGACTGGACGTGCTGGTGGTGATGGATGGTCAATGCTAATGCTAATAAATGCTACCTTGATCTCATGACTGTAAGATGAAAAGTGGTTCCCGTGCTGGACGTCCTCAGCGATGGAGAGATAGGTTAAAAAATACTGATAAAGATGGTCTTTTCTTCGGACGCAGACAACATGGAGAGTTTCGCGCTCTTCTTCATGCTCGGCGTGTGTTTCGGCCTGCTGCTGGCTCTGGTGCTCCTTATCCTGGGCATCACCTGCAGACCACGCCCGGCCGCGAAGAAGCCCTCGTCCCCTGACCGGAATCGCCTCAAAGAGACCAGGGAGGAAGACGAGGACGAAGGTAGGGACGGTCAACAGACACAATATTGCATATTTACAGTGAGCTAATCTTATGATTTATCCTTATTCACGATCCTGACAAGCATGTCCTCTTATCCTCCAGTAGATGAAGACGACGACGAGGACGTGGAAGGAGGGGAAGGTGAGGATGCAGAGGTGCCAAAGGTGACCGCGGCACCCATGAGCGACCACAGCCAGTCCAACGGCACCCTGGGGGACGTCAACGTCTTCACCTCGGCGGATGAGCTGGAGAGAGCTCGGCGACTGGAGGAGAGGGAGAGGATCGTCCGGGAGATCTGGAGGAACGGGCAGCCCGATATTTTAGTCACAGGGACGGGAACGCTGGGACGGGTCCACTACCGCTAGGGGCAGGAGTGACTCCTGCTCAAAGCCAGTTCAGACCTTCTCCCTCAGCCTGAAATCACAGGCCAAGGAGAACCTCCCGCACCTGCTAGAAGAAAGTGAACCATGTGACTTCGTGCTCCAGCCATTTTTTAAAAAGTTCCACCAAAGTTCAGTGGCGGAGATGTGGATCATCCGGAGTTGGTTTGGTTCTGACTTCTTTAAAGTGGGGGTGAATGGAACCAGACGTTTCTCCAAACCCACCAGCGAAGCTCCGTGTGTCTCACCGTGTTCATGGGAAGATAGAACTCTCATCTGGGAACTATTTCACCTGTGTAGTATCCCTGCACCATGACTGGGTTTAGTTTTAGAACGACATCTTCTCAAAGCCTCAGGCTTACGCGTTTCTGATGGAGCTTCAGACGTCTGGTTCCATTCGCCACCACTGTGAACTGTGACTTTAAAGGAAAGCATTTCTGAAAGCTGAGAGTCCATTTATTATACAGGAATTTAACACAAAGCTCAAGCTTTTTATACTTAAAAAAAAGTTGAAGTTTATGCTCTTTATTCTTGGAGCGCCTGTATACGAATGCACGCAACTGTTATAATTTTTTTTTTTTTAAGACTTAAAAATAAAAATGTTTTTGTACTAAAGCAACGTGTGCCAAAAAGCCGCTGCACTCCGAGTAGGGCTTTCTAAATTCATAACCTTCCAAACAAATGTTTCGTGGCCCCTAAAAAACCATTTCCAGAAGAAAAATAAAGCCGCTGTCTGTCACCCCTCATTTCTCAGGCCTTCTCTTCCTGTGGCTGCTTTTTCCACGTCCCAGGGGACAGGAAAGAGACTTTAGGGGGATTTTTTTCAGCTGAACATTAAAGCCACACATTTAGTTCGACATCAAGACCCTAAAGCCATGTAGACTCGGTGGGAGAGGCAGAGTTAAGGACCACTGCTTCTGTTCTCCACCACTAGAACGAACTGACGCAAAAGGACTTTTCTAACCGAGCGCCTCAGAAATCTGATCAAACTGGTGGAATTCTCCAAACTGCTGACTCGTAGTAACGGCACACTTTATTTAGTCAGCAGACGAAGGTTAGAGGAGCACGAGGGCCTTCGGAGAGCATTTGTTCAGCTGTCGCACTTCGGCGCGTAACTGCGGACGCCGCCGATCTGCGTTAAGTGCTGCGATTAAACATGACCCGTTCCCATGACATCCAGCCTCTTAATGGTTCCCAGCTGCAGGCCTCCAGCGGGGCTACGGCTTCTCCCCAACCTCGATAAGCGCTCACAAACAAACACGTCTCTTTAAATAAACCAAGGAAAGGGTTTTATTGAAACAGAAGGAAACTAAAGCACTGCTCGAATCGTAACAAAACAGCATTACAGTCGTGTCGTTACAAAATCAACCAAGAAACAAAAAGGGGGAGCACAGCCTACAAAGCAGCAATGAACATCTTTTAAACGCGCGTCGTCCTTTCCTTGCGTCCACCGTCTCAGGAGGGACCTTTCTGTGTCCAGTCCATGTAAAAAGCCTTTTGGTGCTGGATTTCGACAGCCGCTAAAAAGCTCCGCATTTCCGTTTAAAATGTAGAAGGTAAACGAGGATCACTCAGGCCGCTTCGTTAGCAAACAAAAGGCCACAATAAGACCAACTTCCCTCGTTTTTTGCCCATTTAACCCTCTAGACTTAAAACCAAAACTGACAGAGGCACAAATTTACCACACTGACAATCAAATAGTACAAAAAAAAAGAAAAAAGTTGCACTCAGGGGGGGATTACATAACAATTCTTAACATTAAAAAGTGTATAAGCGTTACAATTGTCTCATTCGTTACAGCCATAAAGCAGAACAGATTCTGAAGGATGACTAACATTTATTAATTTATTCATGACCCATAAACTCTTGCAGACGAGCCCGGTACACGGCGGATTAGCCCAGAGGGGAAAGGTGCTACAGGCCGAAATCTAGATGCCACACCACGAGGGGGGGAGGAGGGGGGAGAAAAAAAAAAAAAAAAAAAAAGAAAAAGGAAAAAAAAAAAAAAAAAAAAAAATTGTTTATTACACCTGCACCTCTAATCCAAAGGCTCATTAACCTACACACATCTAAAGAGACTGGAGGGGTAGAGATATTTATAAAGAGCGAGAGAGAGAGCGCGCGAGAGAGCCAGAAAGAGAGAGCGAGAGAGTCCTAACTGCAGTTCCCAGCACTAAGGCACAAGTGCGTTTCTACATTGCACTTTTTAAAACAGAAAGTAAAGATGGCGCATGTGAAGCAAAGAAATTGTATAATAAAAAACAAAACAAAAAAAGGAAACCGGAGACACATCAACTTTATAATCACTGAAGTCAACATACAAAAAAAAAAAAAAAAAAAAAGTAGCATTGTTCTAAATGTAAGAGTTTAAAATAAACCTCACAGTGGCTCAACGCGTTAGGCCGAAAACAAACGCAACGAAAACTATTTTACATTCCAGTTCACCGCGACACCTGTGTTTCTGGGAACGACTGCAGTGACAACTAAAGAAAAGAAAAAAAACACAAACCAAAACAAACCCAGAGAGAGAGGCCGGTATGAGGGTATGAGACGGGGGCCGGCGGGACGGTTCAGGGCTTGGACGCTTCGTTTTCGGGCGCTTTGTCCTCGTCTTTGTGGCCGTGCTCGGCGCCGTCTTCGGGGAGCTCCCCCTCCTCGGTGGCTCCCTGGAACATGTCGTGGGTCCACTTGGGGCTGCTGCCGCTGCCTCTGCGCAAAGTGAAGGAGCCCCTGCTGCGGGGATACAGGCCACGCCCCCGGCCACGCCCTTCCGTCCACTTCATTTCCCCTTCTCGGTCACGGTCGTCATGCTGCAGAGAGAGCGGGAGAGTTTAACCCTCAGCTCAGACAGGATTCATTCATTTCAAAGCATTTTGAAAGTGAAGTGAAAGTGACTACTTGTCCACACAGTGAACTACAACCAAACATCCTCGGTATTTAACCCACACGCACTGTCCAGCAGGGGGCAGACATATCAGGCACCCGGGGAGCAGTGACGGGGATGGTACCTTGCTCAAAGGAACCGCAGGACAACCTGCTGGTCCGCGATTAGACCTTCACTAAACACTAGACCACCACTGCTACTGATCAAGCCTCAAATTTTTTATATTACTTAAAATATCTGAATCCGACGGAAATGTGATCTGGGCCTCGTTTCTTCACGATTGAAGGGAAATGGGA
Source organism: Hepsetus odoe (assembly GCA_017165825.1). Lineage (NCBI taxonomy): Eukaryota > Metazoa > Chordata > Actinopteri > Characiformes > Hepsetidae > Hepsetus > Hepsetus odoe. Next base: position 27,177,589 of record CM029372.1, on the reverse strand, counting down.
AACATTTTAATCTTGATGTGTGATGACAGAAGGACATCATCCTGCTTCATTTGGCTCCAACAGCTTTGCTGCTCCACTGAACCAAACAACTTGGAGTAAAAAGGCAACTGAGTCTGAACAGATCTGGCACGACGGCTGAACCCCTGCTTTAACCAATAAGGAACAAAATGTCTGGTTCTCCAGGTCTAGGGCTCCATGTTGTCTAGAAAAAGAAGAGACTGATGTTCATAAAGACACTACATGGCAGGAATCCTCAGAACGTCCAGCACTGCTCGCCTTGAACCTCCTCTCCTCAAAAGAGGAAGTCTTCCATCGAGACTCTCCTCGGTGCTGGAACGCACTTCCTCTTGTGATCAGAACTGCTGAAAATCCCTTCTGTCTTCGAGCATCGTCTGGAGACACCTTCAAGGAAGATCTGGGGGACTAACTATTCCTACACTCATACTTTTACTTCACTTTCATCTGTCAGGCATTTAGGTTTTGGGCACCTAAGCGCTCGTTCCTGAGGCGCGTTTGTAGATGTGAACTACTTGCTCGGTGAAAGGGGTTCTAAGTGTTACTCAGCTGCTCGATCAACAGGCGCTGATTTAATTCTAGGTTAAAGGAATAAAGAACAGATACAAAGAAAATGAACGTTCAGGATAAGAGCGTCCGCTAAACACCGCAAACGTAATTCGCTTCCAGCGGCTATCATGCAAGACTTTTTGCCGATGATATTCTGATGGTTACCTGAAAGTACTTCCTGCTTTTAGGGGTATATTCAGGATCCCACTCCTCATCCTGCGGTCGAATAGGGGCACCCATGCTGGGAGGGTTACCATTGTTATTGTTACCAGGGTAATTTCCTCTGTTCCAGCCCCTGCCTCTCATTCTAGGCTGTAAATCAGAAAGTCCTGTTACGGCGCTGATACGTACGGCAACAAACTTAGCAACTGTTTTAATTACGTCTCAGAAACAGTCATAACACAGCAATTGCTATTTGAACCACCTTCGTTAAGATTTGGGTTCTCCCAATCGAGTCCTGGGGAAGTGACCAACCTACAGAGCTTTTTTAGAAGCAGAATTTTTCCAAAGTTTCTCCAGAATTAAACGATTTAGTTGTAAACAGTCACTTTCATTCATTTTGGTGCAAAATGCTTAGTCCTAAAAAGCTTTAAAAAGTTCACGTAGGTGATCCTGAGAGAAGCTGCTTAACCTCTTCGGAGCCTCTAAAATCTTCCTCACAGTTAACATTTTTTTAATATTTATTTTTTTTAAAACATGCATTTTAGAGAAGCTCTAGCAGCATGTTGTAAGGGTAAGTAGAAAAAACAACAAGAAAACTTCATTTACTCACATCTCCCACCATTTTTGATCAACAAAATCCAAGATAAACTCTCGGTAGAGGTACGCAGGTTGACTGGTGGTTTTAAGAGGTAATAAAATGCCTTTATTGGCGCTGAAGGCGTCTGGTTTCATTCACCACCACTGTAAAGGAATCCGAGTCTCTACAGTGAACTACTGAACATCAAACCCTCTCTAAACAACTGGATCTTCGTCGCAGTCATTACAAAAAGTAGATATATTGAGGGAAAAAATAAATATGAAACTGGACTTCCACCAAACCACATAGTACTCTTTAGAACTAGAGCCCAAAAACAAACTATCTAGCACTCAGCAGTGTGAAAACTATTCAGACTGTTCTGAAGGTCAAGTGAACGTTAAGTCCAAAAAATGAATATGATTACTGCGGGTTTTGGTGAGATGCACACCCTTCAATCAAAGCTGTGAAAACTGAAAACGTTGCACTTACAAATCCCCGGTCGTATCCCCCGCGTCCTCGGTCGTATCCTGCCCTGTCGTATCCTCCGCGGTCATACCCCCCTCTTCCTCTCTCATAACCCCTCTCCAAGTGGCCCCCCTCATAGTCCCGGGGCCCACGGTCCATGGGCCCCTGGTACTCTCGGGGTCCTAAACGGGACTTATCGAACCCCCCTTTCTCCACATGCTCAGCTTCCTCCCCGTGGTACTCCCTGGGACGGTAGGGATGTGGAGAGGGAGATGAAGAGGAGGAGGAGGAAGGAGACCTCTCGCGCTTCTTCTTGCTTTTCCTAAAATAAGAGATAAAGCGTGGCAGCACGGTCACCGAGGGCAGGAGCGATGATCTGATCTAATCATTTTCACCCACCCTCAAATTCGGACTGTTGGAGTCACCGGTTTTCCCGAGGGCTCGCTTTCTACGCAGTAATGACTGATTTTGTTCTCATCAAACTTAATGTAAACTCTTCTTTCTGGATGTGAACTTTTGATTTCTATCATCTTCCTCAGTCATCATAGATTTATCAACGCTTTATTCACACTGCTCTCGCATACAGATTTGATACATTGAGCTAAAAGACATACTGGTTTTAAAACGCAGAAAACTGAATTTTTTGAGGCAGCAGTGATCAAGACCATCGCTGTACAGGACTATCAAATGTGACTTCCAGAAGAGCTGTGACTGATTTTAACCATCTTGAGTTTGTTGTTTATGATCACTCGTGCCAAAAACACTGAGACCATCTATCAACTAGACAAGTGAAAGCAAAGTTTTAAATTTAAAAATTATTCATATTTATAAATAAAAAAAAAAAATCAAAAACTAGCTGATGAGTCGATTTCTTTAGAATATCATCATCTAACGCAGGTTCACGCGGGACTTACTTGGACTTCTTGTGTTTGGAGGGTTTGTCGGGAGACAGTTCGCGGCTGGGGGTACGTGAGCCAGCTGAGCCTCTGCCCCCCTCACGTTTGGGGTATTTTTTACGTCGCTCAATATCCAAACGCAGGTCCATTGAATCTCCTTCATATTTTTTACCATAGTCCTGTGGAGACACAGCGATGCATTTCAGGATTAATACACATAAACGCAACGTTCACAAGCAGAGAAGACACTCAGGAAGAAGTGTGAAACCCTAGAGAACATTAATAGGCAGTAAAGTTCCAGTTCGAATGAAAACCCAGCATTTAGGAACCCTGAAGGCAAAACCAAAACACAAAAGAACTGGGCTTCCAGACAAAGATGACGTCTTCAGTCTCAAACTAAATTGGGTTTTAGAAGAGGATTATTTCTGATGGAAGAACTCAGCCCTGTGTTTTCAACACGGCTGCGAGATACAAAATAAAGCATTTCACGTGATCTTCGCTGAAGCTCCTCGGGCTAGTTTCTCAGACCCAGATTAGGCCTGGAAACGGATTTTAAAATGGTCATTAACCACTGACCCAAAAACCAGGCTTCATGCATGTCTAGGAAACTGTGCTCTAGAGAGCGAACCTTACATTGTGACCAGAAAGCCCATTCTGGGTTTAACTGCAGTTGAGACAAAAGCACAGAAGTTTAAAAACAGTGACCGGGAGACTGAAGCACCTTGTGACCAAAATCCTGCTGCAGTTCTCCATCTAGTGGTGACTCAGAAGAAGGACGACATTTCAAATCTCACTCAAACATGAAAACAGAGACCCTTCGCAAAACTAAAACCTAAATCAGATGTTTGCGATTTTGTGACGAAGATCTGAATTAGCTGGATCTCCGGCTTCAAACGGAAATCCACCCTTTGGTTCCGCGTCTCTGTAAATGCTACAAATACATGCTTTTTTGTAAGTTCTAGAAGGTGCCAAACAATGTACACAGCATGAGGACACTGCAGATCGCCCACTGAAAAAAAAGGTGTCAGGTAAAACAAAATCAAAAAAGTGAGACTTCATGAGAAAACTGCACAGATTTCATGGGAAAGCAGCATGCTCCATGCTTTCCCCAAGGTGATTAGTAGAGTCTCACTTTTCAAAATGCATTTTCAAGAAGAAATACTTACTATGCCATTTGCTTAGAGGTCCACTGAAAGGCTTGGACAACAGGATCAATAGTCACTTCCATTTTGATTAGCCTTTTGTTTGGGCATGTATGAACCACCGATTAATCATATCACAAAAGCTGGAGGGGGAGGGCGTAATGCTCAGTAATACAAAAAGGTACTCTGGTTCTCGTGTATTAGATTTATGCACCTCCTTTAAATGTGGGGGGAAAAAGCACACTGCTGTTTCAGCTGGCACACATTTGGGCTGGTATTTTGGATTTGAAAACGCTCTGTCACCTTATACTCGCTCTCTTCCATATCCTCAAACAGACGAGGGTGCTTCTTAAAAGCACTGGGAGACACATCAATTCTCCTAGGGAGAGAAAAAAGGAAAGAAAGAAAGAAAATCAGAAACACGCAAGCGGAAATTCAGCACGTTTTCAAATAACTGAAAGAACAGCATCGATACAAACGTAAACAATTCTTCACTTTCCCCCCCAGATGTGGTCGATCCACCGAGACCATGAATACTAAATTTTGCTTCTAGTTTTCGACCCAACATGAATTTAAACTTGGCTCTTCGTTCGATGTGGCATTTTCCAATACCAGGATGGGAAACAACTTATCCAGAGCAACTTCCATGTCCTAATTACAGGGACAGTCCCCCCTGGAGACACTCAGGGTTAAGGGTCTTGCTCAGGGACCCAGTGGTGGTAGTGCTAGAGGTGGGATTCTAACCTGAGACCTCTTGAGCCACAGGCAAGTACCCTACCACTAGACCACCACCACCCTGGCAAAAAGGAACACTTCCCATTCTGGGAGTCGAACCCAGGCCGCCTGGGTGAAAACCAGGAGTCCTAAACGCTAGATCATATGAAAACGTTGTTTTGCTTCATCGCTTACGGTGCATGTCTCCAAAACGAGAATCAAAACTACTTTACGTTTAAAAAAAAAAAAAAAAAAAAAAAAAAACTATTCAAGCAAGGGCTGGGAAACATCTGGGGTGTGTGGAAAGTTGTATACGTTTGTTTTTTTGCAGGATACGTAACTTCTGAAACTAAAGAAAAACCCAAAACATGCAGGTGACATTTACCTGTGGATCTCAGGACTCTTTCTTTGCCTCATCATTTCCACCTGTGCTGCTTTTCTTTGGTACATGCCGAATCGCTCATTCAGAGTCATCCCAGACGACCGAAAGTGTTGGGCTACAGATAGGTGAGGGAGGGGAAAAAAGGAAGAAAAACAAACAAAAAAAAAACAAAAACATCATGCAGAGCCACAAATAAAAAAATAAACCCATTTCTATTTCTAGATACGCACTTGAAAACAAAGGGCTCAAATTGTGAGAACCCCCTCGAGAACGTCCAAACAGCAGAGGGCAGAAGAACAGGATCACAGAGCAGCAGCTACTGTGTCATGATTAAAGGCTGAAGTTACCTTTGATGTGATGAACGATGGTGACTATATGCTGAGCGAACAGCTCAGAGGGGCTGCGGCGGAGCTGGGCAGCCTGAATGTGCTGGAAAATGGAGCGGAACTCCTCGTGCTCTTTCTTAACAGGGTGCACCAAATCCTGAGACAAACGTCTCTCTTTGGCTAATGCACCGGATGAGCTGGCAGAAAGAAAAAGGAACATGAATAAATGGGGTTTTATTAAATTTGCAGAGACCGAGCACTTTTTCTGAAATCACTGGACTTTCAAATCGAAACATGATGGGCAGCCAGTGAAATGAACCTAGGCGTTACGTCTTCTCTGAATATTTGTCGATAGTGAGCACGCTGGAGCGTTTGATTATTTTTTCGGTGATCTAGTAAACAGGATGCTAGTGGAGATAAAAGGCAGAGATCAGCATCAAAACCAAAGATTGTGCTGTGTTCTCTACTATTCTGGGAGGGCTGAACATGGCTGTAGATTTGATTGCATTCAATCATTTGAGTATTAATGAGGTCAAGCATTGATATCGGGTGTTATTAAAGTAGCCACTGACAACTACTGCGATTTCTGGTTGTTTTGTGGATGATTCTGTTTAAGTGTTCAGTGTTTTTCTTTGGCGATGTTACGTGTGCGCGCACGCGCGAGTGTGAGCGAAGGGAAGCTGCGTTCGCGTGTAGTTTACCAGCAGTAAACGCTCATCCTCAATTACCTCTCGGCCTCATCAGTGAAAGCTTTCAAGCTAAAATTGAACTCGGGGTCTTTCTTCTTCGATGCCCTGGCGGGAGGCGAAACCTCCCTCGCTGCGGGGAAAAGCGGCCGGCTCCTCTCCGAGCTTCTAGGGGGCGAAGGAGAAGACGGACTCGCGCGATTTTTCTTCTTCTCTTTCTTCTTAGCGGCCTTCTCCTCTTTGCGCGCTGCCTGCTTGCGGCTGCGGTAGAGCTCCTCCATCACGTGCTCCTCCTCTTCCACCTCTTCTTCCCGCTGGGTCGAGTCTTTGTTGGAGGCGTAGGAGTCGTCGTCCCATTTCCCGAAACGCTCCTCAAACAAATCCCGCGCGGAGATGGTCGGTTTGGCCTTGTATTTGGGTTCATCCTCTGTCTTCTCTTTCAGGCCCTTCAGGTAAGCCTCTTCCTCCTCGTCCAGGAAAGGCAGTCCTTTCTCCGTCTTCGTCTCGCTATAGACAGGATCCACGTCAAACACGCCTCTAGGCTTTCGGCTGTTTTTCTCTTTTTCTGCGTCTTCGGGGCTCGCGTCTTCGTTTCGACCGTTATCCCAGTCCGAGGAGGGCTTTTTCTTCTCGGCCAGAAACCTGAAGTACATGACGAAGAGTGATTCCTTTACACGTTTTCACAGTGATGGTGAATATATAAAGCATGTGATCGCATTTGATTTATGCACTTTAATAAGTGCTATACAGTCATATACAAAAGTTGGAGCCCGTGGGTCAAAGTACAAACCGCTTCCATAGCATTCAGTGCAATTACTATTTGCTGAATTTGACCCATTACAAAATAATTAAAACCTGTGCATGTTTAAAGCTCAGCTCTAGTTAACTCAAGTTAATGCTTCACTTGTCATTTGACCCCAGGGTGTTCATTCTTTTGCATACAACTGTAGCTACTCTAATTTCTTTACTACAATAACAAAAGCTGATAAACACTGAGCACTCAAAAAAATTGCACCACAGCAGACATGACTGACCAGGACTTCGTTTTGGGAAATATACTTACATCATCTAAGCTTTATCTCCTAAATTATGGGATTGCAAACAACCTCATAGCACAGGGCAACAGCCAGCAAGATTTTGGCATTTATTAGCCTTTGAATTGAGTTGCGTTCCATTTTACCCTCTATTCTCTTCCAAGGATCTTTGTTTGCTGTGCACAAACTAAACACATTTGAAAAAATATGATTATGAATCAATCACTCTGTGAGAGAAACAGAAAAGAGAGGGATGTTGGTAAAAAAAAACATTCGAAAGGCTCCAGCATACAAGATCACATACTTTTTGAACGCGGTGGAGATTTGCGCCGATTTGTCTCCCGCCTTCATGTCTTCCTTGGAGAAGAAACCAAAGCCGGTCGAGGACGATGGCTTTGGTGGGCTCTTGGATTCAATGCTTCTCCAGAGAGTGGCACCATTGCCGGACGTCCCAGAAAGGGACACTGTGACCTCGGGCTGAGCACCCGTTGGTGTTTGCCCTTGGCCGGACTGTTTAGGACTCGTGGCATAGTCGCTCAGGTTCTCCCATTTGCTTGGCGGCTCCTCGGAGATGGAGGCCGGAGGCTTCGGCTCCTCTTCTTTACTGGTGACTTTAGCCTCTGCCGGAGAACCCTTACTCTTAGATTCTTTGGAGTGTTTGGCAGAGTTACGTCGCCGTGGAGATGAGGACCGCGAAGTTGAGCTGGAGCGGCGCGAGTGGGACGAAGACCTTTCCGAGTACCTCGACCGGCTGCGGCTGCCAGAACGCTTACGCGGAGTGCGGGAGCGAGAGCGCCCCCTCTTGGGGCTGTGAGAGTGGTGATCGTAGGACTGCTGCTGGTCCCGGTGGCCACCATGCCAGTTGTTGGAGCGGTAACCATAGTTACCGCCTCCTCTGTGGTAGCCGCGGGGAAAATAGCCACGACCCCTGCCCCGGTTGTAATAGAAGGGCCTCCGATAGCCACGGAACCCACGGTTATACCCGCGGTTTCCTTGAAAATCTCTCGAGGGGTAGTTTCTCTCCCGGCTGTGTGAGCGGGAGCGAGATCTAGAGCTAGGGGAGAGAGGGGAGAGAAAAAAAAAAAAAAAAAAAAAAAAAAAAAAATCATAAAATTTTAGATTTAGAGCCAGAATTATGCAGAATTAAACTTCTTTATCCAGAATAGTTTTTAAAATGTAACAAAATGTATACATTTTATTAACCATCTGTACACATTGCAGTATCATGTGACTCCCACTAGGGGGTGCTGTGTTACCATTCTTCTGTATTGCCACCCTCGTGAAAGTGTTGAATTGAAACAAGCAAAAAAAAGATTGCATTTTAAGCCGTTTAAGAATTTACTTTTTTTTGAGGTTCTACTTAAAAACACAAGGTTTACAAATGACCAAAAAAAAATTGTTTAAATAACAATTCTGATTAAAATCAAGATCATGACTAAGAAGAGAATTACACATACAAAGAAACGGGAACATAAGTTGCACCAACATCACAAAAGCGCACTTACCGTTTTTGATCTTTCATTGGAAAACTCAAAACGAATAATCTACCGTGCAACAAAGACTCCTAAACAGTGGAACAAACATCCTTTAGCAAGTTGAACCATGTGTGATAAGTGCAAAAAGGCCCGGAACGGAAGAGAAACGATTCTGCTCTGATCGTTACAGGCGGGACAGAACGAGAGAAACAAGTGCAGGGAGTGAAGAGAGAAGGAGGAGGAGGAAGAGGAGGAGCAAGCATGGTTTTCTATTTGAGTGATCAATGACAATGAGTCACTTCTGGCCAGGATTGCAAACCTCTACACCACAGCCTGACTGCCTAAAATAATCAACCTGCAGCAACGAGCTGAAGAGAAAAGGAGAAAAAGAAAGATGCTAAAACACTCTTTTCCACTGAGCATTCTTTGCCGAATGGAAAAAATGTGACTACTAAAGGAAACTAACGTACGTTTGCAAAGTTTCAAAAAAGTTCAAACCACCAATAACCTGTTTCTGAATGTTCAAATATTAAAAATGAGAAAGTACGCCCCGCCATCACACACGGCCCATTGTGTGGTTGCTTAAAGACAAGATGGTTGCAGCACTCGGCAACATTTTGTTATTTACCGCCTACAAACAGCAGGAACCAGAGAGGATCTCTAGATCTGGGGGTCTCAGGTTGAGTAATTCTGTAGCTCAACACACTTCATCTGATCCAGATAACGTTCAGCTGGAAAAGTGTGGCATGCAGGGAGGTTTACTTTATACAGCGCCTTACCAAAACCCAGATTCACTTCAGTCTCATTTATTAACACCAAGAAGAAGAAAAAAAGCCATCGTTTCTTAAACCAAAATATTTAAGAGCGAGATTCTCTGTACTGTCTTTCAGGTGTTTGAGCTTCAGGCGCACAAGATCATGCGCCGTTAACCACCATTTCAGGTGGGGCAGGCTGTACCTCAGAAAACCCTCCGACATTTTATGTTCAATCAGAGGCAGCTGAGGCAGGCAGAATGTCTCATTTGGCCACTTTTGACAAAGGCACTTAAGATGGAATTATTTAAAGGCAACGAAAGCTAAAACTGAACCTGGAAATGTAAAACACTTCGATTTTCGTTTGGTTAAAGTGGCCTGTTCAATCCTCCCCGTTTCAGACTGCACGCTCAAACGGGTTGCCAGAAAAAAAAGGGAGTTTCCAACATGACAATACCAACCCAATTAGTGCAATATTTTAATTCAAAAGTGACCCAAAATGGCCCATTCTGGCAACCCTGCTCTGGATGGAGCCACACTCGGATCACATGACTGCGTAGCAGGACAGTGGCTGGTTGAAAGTGACTGTCTCGTGTGTGTGTGTGTGTGTGCTCAAAGATCTCCAGTGTGCATTAATAAAAAATCCCACATGTACTTCTGCAGGGTGACAAACATACCAACACTAATAAAATGTCGATTTGAGCAGCACAGCATCCCAAACGTTTTGCTCTGAGGCACAACAACAAACGAGTCATGATGAGCCACAGTATATTTCAAGACTATCACCGTTTCTAATTTTAATTGTAAGTATTTATATAAAAACACGTGACTGATACTACACTCAGTGAAAACGCTCCTCGTCGAGCTCCCAACGCTCCGAGTGCAGTTTATTTAGTTCCACTGAAAACAGACCGTGCCGCAGAGATCTTTTAGCCCAAATTGTGACCACTTTGGTTGTCGGGAAGGTGAAACGGGGCAGCCGAGCTGAATATGCTCCCCCTGCACGCAGAACACTGAGAAAAATCCACTTTCTCTCGAGGCAGGCTTAAGTTCTGAGAAATCTGAGTGATGGGAAGTTCAAACTTTTGAACGCTTTTGAGCTGAATGCCCACTTAAGTATTAAAGAATGAATTTCATGCATGTTTCACACATTCCTCAAACAGGCCACCGTTCAAATTTGGCTACAGAGCTCCCCAGTCTGAGACATGACCGCGTTAGTGTTGAACTGTAGTTCAGGGAACGGCTGAACTCATTGCTTAACGCTGGAAAATGTGTCCATTTTATTCACCGCCTTCAGTTTATCAAAATATTCTGAAACTACTCACGAATCTTACCTTGGAATAACTGACATTTCCAAGAGGGCACAAGAAAACAACTCTTCCCTTTGCGCTTTTGTCAAATTCATGTCGTCTTTACAACTTGGCGTACGGAAACATTTGAGTATTTGTGCAGTCTGAGAAAGTCATTTGTAAGTAACAGTACAGATCAGCCCACTAACTACTTTAGAAATGGGTATTTACTGTTGCTGTAGTTGCCACTAAGCATCTCAAAAAGAGCTTTACCCATAAATGATCAATTTTAATCAAAAACTATCACCTCTAGACAGATCCAAGCACTGGTTTGATTCTCTGTAAAACAATTACCTGCCAACACATATATGGTTCTGGTATCTATCGACATCTGCTTGAAACTATTTAACGCCGAGTTTGCTCAGAAGATGAACAAAGTAAATATACTCATGTGTAAAGTGACTGTAGCACATTATTATGCGGTTTATAAATATATGTAGCTTAACCGTCAGGACCGGGAAAACACTGTTTTTTGAAACCCCTGGTAATCAGAAACCTTTGGCTTATTGGAGCTGGCTTTAAACCTCCTACCTGTAGCGATGCTTCCTGGACCTTGAGCGAGAGCGGCTACTCGAGCGAGAGCGTGAGTAGGAGCGCGATCGGGACCGGGACCTCGACCTGGATCGAGAGTTCCTGGCAGGGGAATTCGGGGGCTTAGACATCCTTAAATCACCTTTTCTGAAAAGATCAAAACCTGAAAAGAGAAGGACAAAAAAAAAAAAAAAAAAAAAGTATATAAAAACGACAGCCAAATGATTCTGCAACATTAATTCTTAAGCAGAAACCAAAACTCTCTCAGATACACTCGGTAAATTGTGGTAAAACTACTGGATAGCTCTTCTATAAATCTGTAAACTCCATTTTTGCTGCCCTCTTTTAATTTATAGTGCGTCAATTCTGTTGTTTGCACTTCTGGTTTGATGATAACTGTATTTATTTATTGGCTCTGCGCCTGCACTCTGCTCAACGATAATAAAAGTGAATTTAATTCTGATATGTGTCCTTAGTTCACTTTCTTTTTCCATTTTTGGCAAAAAGAGGCTGCACATTACAGTAAGTTTACAGCGGTTGACCCATTTGGTGCAAAGTGGTGACAAAACAGAAGCACAATCTTGCTATGACTTCAAATCAGCTGGGGCGAGTAAAACGTGTAGGCTAGTTCCATTTTCTGAGTCTCGTGTACTCGAGAACTGTATTTCTCTGTATTTTATCAAGGATATTAATAAGGAAACTGTATTTTCCTCTGGTCCACTTTAACCATAAAATGCTTTTGACTGAAATTCTAAAATGCTAATTCCACGCCACCCCCGCTTTACTCTGGACAGTTAAGAGTCTCTAATTCAGTGGCAGAAGACCGTCACAGATCATTCGCACCGAAAAGCTCCTCGCAACCATTTCAAATTCAGCGCCAAACAGATTATCCCAACTAATGTGGAGGGGCAGGTTTTTAGGAACATGATTGGCTGCTGCTTCGCTGGCAGCTCTACGAGCAAAACAGGCATCAGTTCCAAAAAAATGTTGTCTTGTGTTAAAAATGGAAGGATATTTTTCTAAGCATATTACAGAATCTGAGAAGATGAACTGGTTCAGACTCAAACTGAAAGGGCCATTTTCAAACGTTCCCGAACCTGCTGGAGGGGTTATCGAATAAAACTTCGCTTTAGTTTAGCAGCAGTACCAGTCAATTTAAAATATATTAATAGAGTTATAAACTGGTATCGCCAGACTTGGACAAAGCAATCTGAAGCAACCAGTAGACAGCAGACTGTCGGGTCCTGGTTACCACGAGTTAACAAAAATGCTCAAATAAACTGCTTGGCAACAGGAACGACACCATTCAAGATTATTTAAAATGGATGCAACTCAGTTACACTTAAAAAAAGTCTTGTGTAAAAGTAAATCCAGTTACAGTTTGCTGTACCATTAATAATTCAGTCATATCTTTAGCTGTATTTTAGCTAACGTTGCAGTTAACTGACAGCCAAGAGTGAAAGTAAGCAAAGATCCAAATTTCATTATTTATCTGAGATGTTTATCCTCCTAACAACGGTGAAAAAGCCAGGACAGGTCACAAAAAGTAAATAAACCGCTTGCCAACAGGGACAAAGCTGAGGATAACGGTCGATTTGTCAAATAAAAATAACAAAAAGCAATTGCAGAAGCAATGCTAAGTCAATCTACTTTTCTACTCTTTCAGTAGATTTTAAATCTTTGCTCAATACAACAATTTATTAACTTCGTGGTTACTGCAGTCTCTCCCTGAGTTCAAAAGGAAAAACCACAGAAACAGGTCAACTGGTTAATAAGTCAGGCTTATTAATATGCAGTTGACCTCAAACCAAAACTTAAAGCATTACTGGCTGTTACCAACATCTTTTCAACACCTTCACAAAAGAGAAAAGAAATTAAATCAGCAAAAGATCCTGTGTAAAGACATGCTGCTATTTAGAGAACTGAAACTTTCACTCTACCGTTTGAACGAATGACAGGCAATCGAGTGATATTGGGCAACACGCAATATCAGTAATTACACACTGAATCTCTCATTTCTGTCATTTGTAACCAGTAAAATCTGAACGGACTCAAATCAAATCATTAATTTTTTTCCAGGAATAAAATCGAGGACGTTCACCCACCTGCCACCAAAAAAATAACTTCAGATCTATCAACTGTTTGTCTTTTTCCTCCCTCTGAATGTTGACGTAAAGCTGGGCCAATAAACTGGTAGGACGGGAATAAGAACTGAACTCTAATCTCCTGCAGTTAATGATTATCCCGTTCCTCTCTAATCCCCCCTTTCTAAACGTTACTGTAATTCAAGTTAAACATCTAGAATCAATCTGTGCCATTCAACGTTTCACCTTTTTACAGCTTCCGTACATCCCTACACCGTAACCTCCAAAACTAGTGTCCTCAAGGTGTGCAGTCCTTTAGTAGGACGCTTCAAAAACCAAGACGTGTTTTCTGGGCCACAATGTGCAACTGTCTAAAAACAAGGATGATAGTGAGACCAGCTATGTTGCACAGGTTGGATATGGTGGTGCTTGACCAAAAAAATTGGTGGTGGAACTGCAGGACTTAAGATGCTGAGATTTGAGAGTGATGAGGATGGACAGGATTAGGGATGAGTACATTAGAGAGACAGCTCAGGTTGGACAGCTTTGAGACAAAGCAAGAGAAGCGGCGAGACTGCGTTGGTTTGGACATGTCCAGAGGAGAGACGAGGAGTAGATCAGGAGAAGGATGTTGAAGACGGAACTGCCAGACAAGAGGAGACAAAGAGGAGGTTCATGGATGTGGTGAAAGAGGACATGCAGGCAGTTGGTGTGAAAGAGGAAGATGCAGAGGAAATAATCGTAACCTTTACCTGAGAATAGCCAGCAGCTCTTATTAAACTCGAAAGATTTTACTCACCAAGATCAAAAATCAACCATGATTATTTCGCTAAATGCTGAAATTACGATAATTTAACAGAACATCTCGCGTTCACCGAACGTAACCTTCGCCCAATAGTGTTATTCACCATTTTGCAGGCCACCAAGAAGTTCTCAGGGTTCCACACACTGGCGACAAAAATATTCTAATTTCATAATCGTGGAGTACCAAAAAGAGAATTCAAATCTGATTAAGAGAGCAGTCCAAGTACAGTGTCTGAAATGATGTCAATCAAGGCCAAGTTTCTCAAATTCTAACAGGAAATGGTTCCTCCATCATCCATGTGTGGAAGCAGAAGGAAGAGACAATAAAACCAACATGTGCACCGTCAGGCCAAGACATGGTCCAGTCACCAGTTCATGAGGACCGATCCTGCTTTTAAAAATGTGAAAATATAAGTTAGTGTTCAGGTCCTCTTCAGGAAGAAGAAGAATCCTGTAAGGAAGGGCATCCCAGACTCATCTGGGTGTTATTTTGACCTGAATCATTTCTCTGGAGCCCAGGAGGCCTTCAGGAGAGCACTAAAACACCAATTACTTTCATTCTGCAGGACTTAACAGAAACATGGGCCTTTAAAAGACTTGCTCACAAAAGGGCCTTGATTTTAGCCTGTTTTGGGGGCGTTGGAACAAAGCTGGGACGTTTTAAGGAGCATTAACTCGTTCGCCTGTTCAATATTGTGGCCCTTCTCGCGCTTTCAAGACAAAAATAGCGCCCGTTTCTGTAAAATACCCCTAAATAAACCTCATTACAGCTTCAAAAGCAGGTCATCTTTTACTTCATGCCATCAAAACCGTCGCCTAATGCTAGTGAGGTGAAATTTGAGCCATTAATACCCGATAAATATACAAAAAAAAACCAAAACGAGGTGTTAGCCGACTAGCTAGTCGGCTAGCCGCATTAGGCTAACAGCTAATCGTTGTATTTTCTCCATTTCTGAACGCAAATGGATGCTTCCCGAGGTTACCTGAGGAAAAGCTGCTCGTTTTGACCAGCTTGAGGACATTAAATCACGTTTTTAAACACAAGAAGGCGTAAATAATCGGGTTTCTTAGAGCCCGTCAACACCGACCTACCTCAACGGTCGGGCTCGCGCAGGGCCAGCCTGAGCGCGCGAGCTCAGCTCGAGGACCCGGATCTAGAGCTATTAATTCAGCAAAACAATAACGAAAATAACACAAAAAAACAATATCGGCACCAAATCTATCGCACTCAGATGGCGGAGTGAAAGGAGACAAACTCGTGGACGAAAATCGGCCGCGCAGCTGAAGCCATCCGGGCGTGTGTTTTCGTGTTTGAGAGAGTCCGGATCATGTCTCTCCTCAGAGAGCGCGAGAGAGGGAGCGGTGGGGGAGGGGGAGGGCGGGAGGGAGAGCAGGTCAGATTTCCTTCCTGCTTTCGGCCCCGAGCTCTTCTCCCCTTAAAGGAGGAGGAACGGACTCCGTCCGGCTGCGGCCCAATCTGCGCACTCGCTCACTCCCTTCCGAGGGCGCGACCTGCGCACTCGTTTCCTAGTGCCCTAAAGACTGAAGTCCTCTCTGGTTTATTGGACGCGGAGGATATAAATGTCCCAGGATCAGATAGAGAGGTGAGAAAGACCGAAAAGGACATTTTGCTGTCCCATGGTAACAGGAGGGGGACATAACGTTTATTATATTATATTATATTCCATTTTATTTTATTACATTACATTTCATTACTCTTCTTTTTCTTCCGGCTGCTCCCGTTTAGGGGTCGCCACAGTGGATCATCCGTTTCTTCCGGTCCTCTGCATCTTCCTCCTTCAATCCGACCACCTGCATGTCCTCTCTCACCACATCCATAATCCCCCTCTTTGATCTTCCTCTTCCCCTCTTTCCTGGCAGCTCCATCTTCAACATCCTCCTCCCGAAATAATCCTCGTCTCTCCTCTGCACATGTCCAAACCAACGCAACCTTGCTTCTCTAACTTTGTCTCCAAATCTTCCAACCTGAACTGTCCCTCTAATATACTCATTTCTAATTCTGTCCATCCTCGTCACCTCCAGCTCTGCCTGTATTTTCATCACCGTCTCCAACCCGTAAAACATAGCTGGTCTCACTTCTGTCTTGTAAACCTTCCCTTTTACTCTAGCTGGTACCCGTCTGTCACAAATCAGCTCACATTACATTATATTATATTATATTATAAAATAGTAAAACTGTGACATTTACAGTTAATTCCTTAATTTTTTTTTTTTTTGAAAAAAAAATTACTTTTTGTTTTTTTGGACCATGAAAAATGTCAGTTCAGTGTAAAACCTCAGGGTCAGACTGTAAATGTTCGTAGTAAACATGTCAAACAATTTACACTTTTACTATAAAACTTGACAGTCAATGTTTCCTGGGAACCGATGATGCTGAAAGTGCTAACTGGTGTCCTGGAAAAAGATAAAACTGTCTCTCAGACACAATGGAGGGCACCAAAAAGTTTTTAAAAACAAAATAAAAGATGGAATTCTTAGCCCAGCCACTCGGGAAGCACAATCCAGTGTATTTCCTGGTGCTGGTACCAGTGCCGGATAAATGGGGAGGGTTACGTCAGGAAGGGCATCCGGTGTAAAACTTTGCCAAATCAATATGAGGACAACGAAACAGACTTCCATACCGGATCGGTCGAGGCCCGGGTTAACAATGACCGCCATCAGTGCTGTTAGCCTACAGGGTGCTGGTGGAAATTGGACTACTGTTGGCCAAAGAAGAAGAAGAAGAGGAGGAAGGCATGTCCAGAGGGAGAAGGAGAGAAAGAAGGAGAGGAGAGTGGAAGTGAGGATAGGGACTTTGAATGTTGGCAGCATGACTGGTAAAGGTAGAGAATGAGCTGATATGATGGAGAGAAGGAAGGTTGATCTTCTGTGTGTGAGAGACTAGATGGAAGGGTAGTAAGGCCAGGTGTATTGGAGGAGGGTTTAAACTGTTCTACCATGGTGTGGATAGAAGGAGGAATGGGGGAGGGGTTATCCTGAAGGAAGAGTATGTGGAGAGTGTTTTGGAGGTGAAGAGGGTGTCAGGGGGGGTGATGAGTTTGAGGCTGGAAGTTGAAGGTGTGATGATGAGTGTTTTAGTGTTTATGCTCCACAAGTTGGTTGTGAGATGGAAGAGAAAGATAGAAAGTGTTCCCAAGGGAGAGAGAGTGGTGATTGGTGTGGACATGGACATGCTGAAATGTACTCACAGGTGAACAGAGCGTGTTGAGCAGATGGAAGGAATACTTTGAGCGGTTGATGAATGAAGAGAATGAGAGAGAGAGAAGACTGGATGATGTGAGGATAGTGAACTTGGAAGTGCAGCAAATAAGCAAGATGGAAGTAAGGGCAGCGATGAAGAGGATGAAGAATGGAAAGGCTGTTGGACCGGATGACATACCAGTGGAAGCATGGAGATGTTTAGGGGAGATGGCAGTTGAGTTTCTGACTAGATTGTTTAACACAATCTTGGCAAGTGAGAGGAGCCTGAGGAGTGGAGACAAAGTGTACTGGTACTTCAAGAATAAGGGTGATGCACAGAGCTGTAGTAACTATAGAAGGATAAAGTTGATCAGCCACACCATGAAGTTTTGGGAAAGAGTAGTAGAAGCTAAATTTAGAGGTGAGGATCAGTGAACAGCAGTATGGTTTTATGCCAAGAAAGAGCTCCACAGATGCAATGTTTGCTCTGAGGGTGTTGATGGAGAAGTACAGAGAAGGTCAGAAGGAGCCGCATTGTGCCTTTGTGGACTTGGAGAAAGCAGATGACAGGGTGCCTAGAGAGGAGTTGTGGTGTTGTATGAGGAAGTCTGGTGTTACAGAAAAGTATATGAATAGTACAGGATATGTATGAGAGCAGTGTGACAGTAGTGAGGTCTGCAGTAGGAGTGACAGATGCATTTGAAGTAGAAGTGGGATTAAATCAAGGATCAGCGCTGAACCCATTCTCATTTGCAATAGTAATGGACAGGTTGGGTGCTGATGTTGGATTATTGGTCAGTATATATTGACTCCATACTAGATTGATCTCCATCCAGCAAACTCCACATCCCAGGAGGTATGAAAGGGCACATTTGGTTTTGACACATTTTATAGTGTATTAGGCTCTAACAGGAAACACAGGCTGCAGGAACGAAGAAGACTCAGCTGCTTTTTCAAGTTGCTTGTCCATCATCATGAAAATGAGCAACGTTGGCCTGAAAAGCTTGTGGAGCACAGTTTTTGAATTTTTGAGAATAAGTGCAGGAGTCTTTCAGGCTTCAGGCTTTCGCAGTTCTCGAGGCTCAATCTCATTTCCTGTGGGGCCCCCCCGGCCCTTCAAACCGTCAACTGATCCGCACACTCCATTCTCAACACCTGTTACAGACGTCTGCTTTGACACCGGCTGATCTCTGAACATAAGCTCCGCATGGCTTTATAAGGAGAGTGAATGGATGATTGTGACGAGAATTTCCAGATATATCCCAGTATCAGACAGGGAGGTGAGCACGCATTAAGTTCCTGAGTGCTCCATGGGCTCCTCTAAAAGAATGTGCTCATAAACACCCAACATGGCATCCACCCCTAAATAGCCCCTGTTTCGCCCCAGCATGGCAACTAGAACGTCACTCACATAAAATATGATGGAGATAATATTTATCAGTACCCAGGTTTCAGCGCAAGAAAAACTCATCTTAAAACGTATCTCTTCTTGGTTTAAATCTTACAGCTATTTTTATGGACCAACTGAGAAGTGGAACCATTTGCTAGATGTGTGGTAAACATGTCTGATATAGAGTGCATGACCCGGCTTCCGGTTCGAAACCCCCTTTTGCATGGAAGTTTATTTTTGTATAGTGAAGCCTCCATCACTGCTAGAAAGCCAGACAACACTGCTGTAATTAAAAGCCTCTAAAGGGTGTGTGTTTTAATGTCTGATGAGGATGGGGGTGTGTGTGTGTGTTGGGAGGGGGTTGCCAATGATTGTACAGCATCATTTTGTAATGCATGATGGGTGTTGAATTGAGAAGACACGGCTGGATGGAAAAAATAAAAGATTATTGCAGATTACTTCCTAAGGCAGCTAATGAAGTGGAACAAAGAGACAGGTCTTTCACGGACAGTTGAAGAGAGACCGAGAGGACATTAGATGTAAATTTTAAAGGTGGGAATTCCAGAGTTTTAGGGGCAGCAACACTGAAGGTTATACCACCAATGGTAGTGAGCCTGAATTCATGGAGTGTGAGTAAACCGCTACCGGTTATAGGATGGGATGAACGAAGCAATTCAGTGAAGTATGGAAGGGCAGCGGTGAACTAGTGTTCCAGGATCGGAGGGTCATGAGTTTGAATCCCAGGCCAGGTTGCCCTGAGGTACCCTTGAGCAAGGTACCATCCCCATCACCGCGGGGGCTGGATATATCTGCAGAGAATCCATTTTGTGGTGCTTCACTTTGTGCTGTGCTGTGTATTTGATTAGTCACTTTCACTTTGGGCCCGTGTGGAGCTTTAAATGTGAAGCAGTGTACTGAATACGGTCTGATCTGGGCAGAATGTGACCTTGGTGGAGAATGGGAGTGATGTGTTCGGACTTTTTGGAGATGGTGAGAACTCGAGCTGCAGAGTTCTGTACGTGCTAGAGCCTGGTTAATGTTCTAGATGAGGGACCAAAAACAGAGCGTTTCAGTAATCGAGACAGGAAGTTACAAAAGCGTGAATAAGTTTTTCCGTGGCCGAGCAGAGGCGGAAGATGTTTCAAGGCTTAGTCTTGCACCTTCTTGTTTGGCTGCACTTATCAAACAGTGTGTCTCTTCCAGTCCTGTAGGAGCATCAAGCACTGCTCGCCTTGAACCTCCTCTCCTTTGGAGAAGAGGAAGATCTGCATCGAGACTTTTCTCAATCCTGGTTCCTCAGTGGTGGAATGAACTTCCTCTTATGGTCAGAACTGCTGAATCGCTTACTATCTTAAACCATCATCTGAGGATGATGATCAAGGAATTTCTAACGGAATAACCTTCCCTATACGGCTCTACACTTATACTTTTCTACACTTTCCTCTCCTCTTCTTCTTCTACTTCTTCAAAAACCCTTTTGGCACTTTTCAGGCACATTCAGTCACAGGGTTTAAGTGTGTTACTTGGCTGAAAAAGGGTTAATCAGCAGTTGTTGATCTGTAGCAGGTTTCCAGAATGAAGATCGGATGTGGATATAACGTACACTGATGTGCGTCGCTCCGGATGAGAGCGTCAGCTCAATGCTGTAAATGTAAATGTAAAGTTTTGGTGAAAGATGAAAGAATGAATTTTTGATAAGTGTGATGATCTTTTACAGAAACTAAAGTGAAGGCGTGGGAACAAAACCCTCCAGGGGTTACAATGCGGAGTTCTGCAAAAATGTTCAACATCACTGAAAGCAGGAAGTTATTTTTAACAAGAAGTTATATATATATATATATAAAAATATGTATGTGTGTGTGTGTGTGCTGAAGCTGAAGGAAGTGGTTAGAAGTGTGAGGTTACCCAACGTCCAATTAAGAAATATGCTTGAACCTGTTAACAGAGTTTCCATTCTGTTTTAAAGCTGTGTGATTTCAGAAGGTCAAAAGGTCATGGGTTCGAAACCCAGAGGTACCCTTCAGCAAGGTACCGTCGCCCATCACTGCTCCCCGGGTGCTGGACATTTCCGCCCCCTGCTGCATGCGTGTGTTGAATGGGTTAAACTCAGAGCATGCATTTCATAGTGGTTCACTGTGCCAAACAGCATATATTCACCACCAGAAATTCCATAGCAACCAGTTATCCAGACCTTAGCAAACCTCTGCAAAATCTTAGTAACCAAGATGCAACAGCCTAGCAAGCACCAGGGACACAACAGCAACAATTGAACCAGGCCACAGCAACTATCAGATATACCATAGCAACCACTAGGGAACAGCATAATAAGACTTTTTGTTTTATTGGATAGAAACTCCAAATTTTGTGGATTTTCTTTTTCTTTTTCTTGCAAAAGACGTTATTTTGCAGAATTAGCAACGCTTTGATTGCAGTATGGGCTTGCAGTTCTCGAGCGAACAAATCTTCTGTTAAAGGCCTGAAAGAGACACTGTGTGACAGTCGCGTTTTTTTCCCACAGATATTCTGGTTGCGAAACTCTTATCTCAGACGATACCAAAGAGTAGCTGAAAACTCAACAGAAACGCCAACAGGGTTGATGATCGAAGATCACTCTCGACTCTTTACCCAATGAAGGGCGGCTCTTTATCACGGTGATCCATTATCCAGACAGGCGGGATCAATACCGTGACCCCTGTGTGCTCCTAAACAGCGACTGCTACTCACATGACGTTTTTTATCATCCTTAATCATGACTTTATCTCCTGATGATCAAGCTCAGCCTTCTTACCTCCACACACCTTCATGCAGGTCTGTGAAGTGCTGCTTCTAAAGCTAAACCACAGAACTACAGGTCAGAAGTTTGGGCAAAACCTGAGATCAAAAAATAATAACAAGAAGTTTCTATAAAAAAAAGTTTATAAATATATATATCACTTCTGACAGGCTTGAGGCCATGGTGTTCTAGGGTTTTTTAGGGACTAGGTCCCAGGATCAGAATCCCATACTAGTAGGTTGTCCTGAGGTACCCTTGAGCAAGGTACCGTCTCCATCATTGGTCCCTGGTGCTGGATATGTCTGCATGCTGCTGCAGGAGTTGGTGAAAAGCAGAGGATGCATTTCGTTGCGTTTCACTGTGCTGTGACTTTCACAATGACAATAGTCACTTTCACTTCACTTTCACAATATATATTGGATAGAACTAGTGTCCAGTTTTTGTCTCATTAGCTGGACGCTCATTCGGACAAATTGTTAGTCCAGTTCATCCCATGCAGCTCAATGGGAGAGAGAAGGATCTGAAGACTGGGGAGACATCGTTCTGCAACTTTTTTGATTAGGTAAAAATCAAAATTCTAAATAAAAAGAGATTAAACTCGTTTTCCAAGGTGAAGAAATGTTGGTCTTTCATAGTGTTGCGGGTGGAGATTCACCTGATCACTGCAGGCACCAGGTAACTGGCGAGGAACCCTCATAGACCCGCCATGGTTTAATGGAATCATCACAATGTCTATTCATCGCATCCTCCGTTTGAAATCTTTCCTTTTTGCTGAAATACGTATACGTATCTCCGCATGAAACAGCTTGAGAAATACAAAAGCTCTAAATCGAATCAAGTCCTGAGCAGCTGCAGTGGAACATTTAACCCAGTAGGCATCTCTCAGAACAAGAACCGAAGGGGGTTAGGCTGAGTTCTAGCTACACACTTCAGAGTCCCACAGCAGTACAGAAGCTAAAACGGTGCGAAATGCAACCTAAAGAAAGCAACAAGGAGATTAATATGTTTGAGCTTCATGTAATTATATTTATGACCTTCCTGTAATATTACACCTGAGCAGAACGTTGGAAAGTAATCTGGATTGTAATAGCAGGTAGTTTGGCCTGCAAGGACCATGATGGTCCTCGGTTCTATGGCTTACACATAGCAGGGTCCAAACAAACAGCTATTAAATGACATTTCTTCATCTGTTTCATCTGCTTCGGGTAAAAATGTCCAGATGTCTCTGAGATGAACCAGATTAATGCACCGAATCGGTCGCCTTACCTCTAGTGTGCAGTGTGATGAGGAAAATGGAAATGAAAGAGGCTCCGAGAGCCTCTACTATCAAAACCCCACACATCCTGTTTAGAAGGAATGCGTGGGTGGGAGTGCAAAAAGAACTGGAGATAAAAAGAGAACAAAGGCTCGTTTCAGCCTAAAGGGACTAAAGGGAAATGAATACATGTCCCGTAAAAGTAAAGGCTGCTGCTGGGGCGTCAGGCGAGTTTATAGAAGGCATAATGTGGTGCACGCACCCATCGGTCCTCCCTTTGCTGCATTAGCAGCCTCTGCTTTACTAAGATTTTTTGTGAGAATTTGATTGCATTCAGCCATTAGATGAAGTGAGGTCGAGTGCTAACGTTAAATTATTAGTTCTGGATCAGACTCCAGTCCAGGAAAAAGGTACTGCACACACCAGTACACACACACCAGGAGGAATGGGTGGAAATACCTGCACCCGGCGGTTGCAAGCCCTCTTCTTAACGCCTTAGCAGCTGCATTCAATCAGAAGGCCTGTCTAGATACTTTTGGACATAGACAGCAGCTGGGACCAGTATATAGAAGAAGAGTTTGTCCAGCACATCCCACAGATGCTGGACCAGATTTGAATGTGATAAAGTAGCCCTCACAGGACCTGAGGTTTCCCAGCAGATCATTGCCCAGAGAATCACACTGCCTCCGCTGGCATCCCTTACCAGTAGGCTGCCCTGAGGTGCCCTTGAAAAAGGTACCGTCCCCTTTGAGCATCATTGGATGTCCAAATATACAGTGTCCCCCACATTTAATGGCACCTAATAAATGAGTAAAAAATCATCTTTGCGTGTTCATGGATGCCTAAAGCATTTTGACCTCTGTGTCACCTCGTATCTGTACCCCGGTTAGTCACATTTAAAGTCATGTCCTGATTTTAAGCTCAGAAGGTGTGCCAATACTTTTGTCACATGTTTTAGTATGTTTTGTTTGATTTAAGTTTGTTTTAATGAAATGATTAGATGAAGCTCCTTCACCAAAATGTGGATTTGAAGCCTTTGTCACTAATCTTTCCCAGCGGTACAGTAACCGCGCAGGGGACCGTAGACGTGAAACCAGATTCAGAGCAGCGCTCAGTGTTCATGACATTACAGAGAGCAGCCATGAGGCTGGACACACAGAAACTGAATCCAGTCTTATTCCGGGAAAGTCCCAGAACTCTCCCGGGTGAGAACGAAAGAGGGAAGACGCTTCCAGTCCTGGATCAACAGACTCCCGACAGGCTCCCTCTCCAGGAACAGGTTTATCTAGAACATGCAAATGACAAATGCCGCCACAACCTCCACCCCCCCCCCCCCCTCCCCCCCCCACAGGATTGGAAGATTGTGGGTTCGAACCCCTTACCAGTAGGTTGCCCTGAGGTACCCTTGAGCAAGGTACCGTCCCCGTCAATGCTCCCCGGGCGCTTTCATAGCTACCCCCCTGCTGCACAGTGTTCGCATGGGTTAAATGCAGAGGTCAAATTTCGTTCTGGTTCACTGTGTGCTGTGCTGTGACCTCGCAATGACAAGAAGAGTCACTTTCACTTCACTTTCCCTCTCTCTGTCTCGTTCCCTCTCTCTCTGTCTCGCTCCCTCTCTCTCTCTCTCTGTCTCTCTCTTACAATAGTCACTGAATACTGTAGCACATCTCAGTTCAACATATGTTCCCCCCTTGTTGAACATTTGAAGTTTAACCTCTTCTTTTTTAAAAAGCTCTTCAGCAGCGTTTTCATTCACTCGTCACAGAAGTAAAGGCGCCTTGAATCTTCTCGATTCAGATGTAGTTCAGCAACAAATGAAAAGCAGGTTTTGCATCCACCTGTCTTTCATCAGAGGAAGTCAATAGAAAGATAGGAACCGTGACTTTATCTGCTGAATTCATTCAGACAGAGCAGCAACTTTTGTTAGAGTTCAATGTGAGTGAGTTTGTGTGTGTGTGTGTGTGTGTGTGTGTGTGTGTGTGTGTCCAGCTGTAGTAAACAAGTACGAAATGCAAGATGTTCCACTGCGGTTGAACGAACCACAGTTCACAAGGCCTGTGACAGGAAACAGCCTCACACGGTGCGGCACGTCGCCGCCATAGATTGGTGATATATGCAAAGCCATTCTTCTCACCAGGAGAGGCTATGTGAATCTCATCTGTGTCATCAAACCGACATATGTGAGCTCGAGGGAACATGAGTGGCGTGAGTATGTGTATCACTACGATTAGATTTCAATATCTAGTAATAAAAATAAATAAATAAATAAATAAAATTAAAAAAATAAATAAATATATATATATATCCCAAATGTATTATCTGCATAAATATGAACTAATGATAATTATATACGATCTGAACATTGATGGCGTGTGTGTTTCATAGAATGTTATCGCTACCTTTCCAGGAAAGACAGAATGCTGTTGTCCTGGAAAGCATGAAAACAAACACACAGACACACATACCCGGGGTCGGAGCTTTTAATCCGTCAATGGCCGTAACCAAGACAACATCACAACAAACAAGGATGCCTGAGAGAGGACCTCGGGTAGTGCCAGCAGACGGTGGCTAATGAATCCCTTCTGAAAAGGCCCGTGACCTTTAGAAGCCAGAGGTCGACCGGGCTCGCACTGTGGCGTGTGCTATTTTTCAACCACAGACCTCAGAATATTTACATTCATGTTCCGGACCTGGATACGTATCTTTATGGCAGGTGTGAAAAAGAAACCATTTATATGAAAAAAGAAGGAGGAGCTGATTTTTAGGGGCGGGGCCCCAGGATTGGAAGGTCGTGGGTTTGAATCCCAGACCAGTAGGTTGCGCTGAGGTACCCTTGAGCAAGATACCGTCCCCATCACTGCTCCCGGGTGCTGGATATGGGTGCACCCTGCTGCACGGTGTGTATTAAATACAGAGCATGCAGATTTTTGTGGCAAATAGTGAAAGTGATATTGTGAAACACAGCACAGCGCAATGAAATTCAACTTCTGCGTACACACCCATACACGCACGTGCAGCAGGGGGTAGCTATTGAAAGTGCCCAAGGAGCAGTGACAGGGACAGTACCTTGCTCAAGGGTACCTGAGGGCAACCTACTGGTCTGGGATTCAGACCCACAGCCTACTGATTCTGGGGCCTAGTCCCTAACCACTAGGCCACCACTGCCCCATAGTCACTTTCACTTTCACAGCTGTCTTTGGATCTAGTGGCATGTTCTAAGTGAGTTTTAACTCTGTGGGAAAGTGTGGCTGTCTCGCTTTAGCGAGAGCAGCTGTTCCTCAAGTGGCTAGTGTCAATGTGGGACGAGATCAGAGAGCAATCCCTCCACAGCTACTCTGTGCATCTCCAGAAAACGTCTGACTTAAATGATTCTCCATGTTGAAGAGGTCCAGCGGCCCTGTTTTGATCTGCGGGACATGTTGCTGGCATGCTTTGAGTGAACTGGTCCTCTTATGTGTGATTGTTGACGCTGGTTCTGCTTACTCGGAGTAATTTAAGCAGCTTGAACCAGACACGTCCATCGAATGAAACGAAACGTGAACGAAAGGGAGGACAGTGGAAAAAGTGAAAGTGACTACCCTTGTCATTGTGAAACGCAGCACAGCACAACACAACGAAATTCAACCTCTGCAGCTGGGGTAGCTATGGAAAGCGCCCGGGGAGCAGTGACTGAGACGGTACCTTGGAATGGGTGGAGAAGAATGATTTGTGACTGACGGATACCAGCGAGAGTAAAAGGGAAAGTTTACAGGACAGTATTGAGACCAGCTATGTTATACGGGTTGGAGACTGGAGGTGTCAGAGTTAAAGATGAGATTTTCGTTGGGTGTGACGAGGATGGACAGGATTAGAAATGAGTATATTAGAGGGACAGCTCAGGTTAGACGTCTTGGAGACAAAGTTAGAGAAGCAAGGCTGCGTTGGTTTGAACATGTCCAGAGGAGAGACAATGATGTTGAAGATGGAGCCTCCAGGAAAGAGGAAAAGACGAAGGTCAAAGAGGAGGTTTATGGACGTGGTGAGAGAGGACATGCAGGTGGTCGGTTTGAAGGAGGAAGATGCAGAGGATCGGAAGAAATGGAAACTGATGATCTGCTGTGGCGACCCCTAAATGGGAGCAGCTGAAAGACAAAGAAGAAGAGAAGAAGACACATCTGGCATAAAGCTCACCAGTGTGCTTGTATCTTGATAAGCGATCAGAACCACCATTTTGAATGATTTTGAAAAGTTAAAAGATTATTTTGCACAGTCACCTGGGTCTGCCATCTACTGGCAGGTAGTGGCACTTACAGACATGCCTGCTCTGCTGGATGGATGGCAGCCGTTAAAATGGACGATTAGGCAGAAGATAAGCAGCCATAAAGACATAAAATACATTTGCATTCGGTGTTAAGGGACCCAATGGGAGTTGGTCTGAGTGCTTTTATGGATGTGTGTGAGTGTGTGTTGGGTTGTTCTCAATGCTTATAAAGGCTTCACTGCTTAATTGCATTCGCCAACTTGAAGCCAGCGAAGCTTAGCTGAGTGAAAATGTCCAAAAAACCATAAAGAAATTAAGGGATGCTCAAAACTCCAGACTGTAAACTGTACATTTTGGCCTTTTGCAGTCACGAGAGCTCAACCCAATGAAACACCTGTAGGACATTTTAGACTGTTCTCCACCAACATCGTAAGAACCTGACTGAGAGAAGATCTTCTGCACTGATGACCCTGATTTTCAGTTCCGGATATTTATAGAATCTGATATTTGAACTGAACTAAGGCACGCTCAAGCTGATCTGGTGGCTTGTATCGGTCAAGCAACCTTTCTAGATTTTGCTGGGCTTGATAATAGACAGCAAAGAAGTCAGAGAAGCACTTAGGAGATCACACACACCAGCCACTCTATAAATAACCCCTACCCTCAATCCTCTTCACACCATTAACCCCAAAAGAATGCAGAGGATAGTGGTCACTCTGATGCTTAGATCCTGACCCATGTGTTCTCCACCGACATCTCAAGAACACTGAAGGAGGATCTTCTGGACTGATGAGGCTCATGTTCAAGCAAAGTTTTTGGTTCTTATTTTCAGTGCCTGTACCTGACCAGTTTCAGAGACAGATGCAGTGTTTGAAACGCTTGACGAATCTCAGCTGAGGTGTGATGAAGCTGATCGGTGGGTCGTTGTGGTCCAGCAACCTTTCTGACATTTCTGCTGATTTCTCCACTGTCTGGATTTTCCTTTGCACCACAAACTGCTGTTAATGGACAGCAAAGAAGTCAGAGGAGCACTTAGGAGATCACACGCCAGTCACTCTATAAATAACCACTACGCTCAATCCTCTTCACACCATTAACCCTAAAGGAATGCGGAGGTCACTCTGACAGTTAGATCCTGACCGATGAGACAGTTTTCCATTCGAGTGAGTACACTGTTGGGCACATGTGTCCTCTGTTAACTCTCCAAAATGACATCAATGATAAGCTCGGGTTGAAAGCTCACGATTGTGAATGAATATGCACTGTTGACACTATTTAGTGCACAGTTCCCTCAGAGACCCCAGTTAGACACTGTTCTTCTTGCAGTGAGCACAGCAGCTGGTGACTTTGGCTTTAAAGGTGTCAAAAATGGATGCCCTGCCCTCCTGTGGCCGAATCTCTCCCACCGTCCCAAAGCTGCTGCTTCACATGCCAGGTCCCACTAATCTGGGGCTTTAAGACCTGGAAAGACAAACTGTCCAGGCACCATCTGTGCAGATAGGGAGTTTGGCTAATTTAAGGTGCACTGAGCCTGTGTAATCTCCAGGACCTGGAGCAGCATGACCAAAAGGTCTCAGCGTCCATCAGATGGAGGGGTACAAAGCATCCCCAGCACTGGTGGAGCTCTCTGCAGAGATGAAGCTCCAGCCGGAGTAGTGTTTGTGATACAGGACTTCCAACCTCAGTACCACACCTCACTAATGCCATCATCATGGCATCCGTTGTCAATCCTCACAGCAATGTTCCAGCTTATAGAGGACTTTCCTGAAGAGTTAAAACAGCTAAATAGGGAACCGGAACAGCTGGCCTCCGGACACTGTGATGCTTTTTAGGTCCACTATGTTCAGGAGGCAGGACAGAGATAAAGGAACGCCATGGTGTCTTCCTTTAGATTTTTCCATTAGTCCTCAGTCTGATCCTCCATGCTTGTTGATTCAAATTCAACTGTATTTGACGCAAACTCAGTTCGACGTGCAGGGAAACGTGTCCCTGATTTAATCCCAACACTGAGCAATCGCTCAAAACCAATTCTAGGTTGTAAAATGGAACAATATGGATCTAATAAAAACAATCTAAATCTAATCTAAAGCAAACTAGAGCATGGGACTTTCTAAAATATACAAAAATGTGAGTGTGAATACAGAAAGTATGGACAATTGAATGGAAAGTGGCATACTGTGCAAAGAAATGTAAATAAATATACATTCAATATGCCATGTTGTACAGGACTGTGTGTGTGTAAAGAAAACGTCAGTAAATAACACTCTCAACTCTCTACTGCCTCCTGCCTGCAGTGAAGTGTCAGTCAAAAAGGTTAGAACTGATTATTATTGTTATTATTATTATTATTATTATTAATAATAATAATAATAACAATAACAACAACAACAATAATAATAATAATTATTATTATTATTGCTATTGTTATTATTATTATTTATTATTACTATTATTATTATTATTAACCCAGCCACTAGGGATGCACAAGCCAGTGTATTTCTTGGTGCTGGTCCCAAGCCCGGGGAAATGGGCAGGGTTACGTCAGGAAGGGCATCCGGTGTAAAACTTTGCCAAATCAACATGTGGACAACGAAACAGAATTCCATACCGGATCGGTCGAGGCCCGGGTTAACAATGACCGCCATCAGTGCTGTTAGCCTACAGGGTGCTGGTGGAAATTGGTCTACTGTTGGCCAAAGAAGAAGAAGAAGAGGAGGAAGGCATGTCCAGAGGGAGAAGGAGAGAAAGAAGGAGAGGAGAGTGGAAGTGAGGGTAGGGACTTTGAATGTTGGCAGCATGACTGGTAAAGGTAGAGAATTAGCTGATATGATGGAGAGAAGGAAGGTTGACATTTTGTGTGTGCAAGAGACTAGATGGAAGGGTAGTAAGGCCAGGTGTATTGGAGGGGGGTTTAAACTGTTCTACCATGGTGTGGATGGAAGGAGGAATGGAGTAGGTGTTACCCTGAAGGAAGAGTATGTGGAGAGTGTTTTGGAAGTGAAGAGGGTTTCAGGGAGTTTGAAGCTGGAAGTTGAAGGTGTGATAATGAATGTTGTTAGTGCTTATGCTCCACAAGTTGGTTGTGAGAAGGAGGAGAAAAAAGAATTCTGGAGTGAGTTAGATGAAGTGATAGAGAGTGTACCCAGGGGAGAGAAAGTGGTGATTGGTGCAGATTTTAATGGTCATGTTGGTGAAGGGAACAGAGGTGATGAGGAGGTGATGGGTAGGCATGGTGTCAAGGAGAGGAATGCTGAAGGTCAGATGGTTGTAGATTTTGCGAAAAGGATGGAAATGGCTGTAGTTAATACTTATTTTAAGAAGAGGGAGGAGCACAGGGTGACGTATAAGAGTGGAGGAAGATGCTCACAGGTGGATTATATTCTTTGCAGGAGGGTCAGTTTGAAAGAGATCAGAGACTGCAAAGTAGTGACAGGGGAGAGTGTAGCTAAACAGCATAGGATGGTGGTCTGTAGGATGACCTTGGAGGTCAAGAAGAGGAGGAAAGTGAGAGCAGAGTCGAGGATCAAGTGGTGGAAGCTGAAGGAGGAGGACTGCAAGGTGGAATTCAGGCAGGAGTTAACACGGGCACTGGGAGGTGTTGAAGAGCTACTGGATTGCTGGGAAACTACTGCAGAAGTGATAAGGATAGAAATGTTCTTGGTGTGACATCTGGAAGGAAGATGGAGGATAAGGAAACCTGGTAGTGGAACCAAGAAGTCCAGGAGTGTATACAGAAGAAGAGGGAGGCAAAGAAGACATGGGACAGTCAGAGAAATGAAGAAAGTAGACAGGTGTACAAGGAAATGAACTGCAGTGCGAAGAAAGCAGTGGTGAAGGCTAAAGATAAGGTGTTTGGTGAATTGTATGAGAGGTTGGACAGTAAAGAGGGAGAAAAGGACCTTTACTGATTGGCTAGACAGAGAGACAGATCTGGGAAAGATGTGCTACAGGTCAGGGCGATTAAAGATAGAAATGGAAACGTACTCACAGGTGAACAGAGTGTGTTGAGCAGATGGAAGGAATACTTTGAGGAGCTGATGAATGAAGAAAATGAAAGAGAGAGAAGATTGGATGATGTGAGGAGAGTGAACAGGGAAGTGCAGCAAATAAACAAGATGGAAGTAAGGGCAGCGATGAAGAGGATGAAGAATGGAAAGGCTGTTGGACCAGATGACATACCAGTGGAAGCATGGAGATGTTTAGGGGAGATGGCAGTTGAGTTTCTGACCAGATTGTTTAACACAATTTTGGAAAGTGAGAGGAGCCTGAGGAGTGGAGACGAAGTGTACTGGTACCGATCTTCAAGAATAAGGGTGATGCACAGAGCTGTAGTAACTATAGAGGGATAAAGTTGATCAGCCACACCATGAAGTTTTGGGAAAGAGTAGATGAAGCAGGTTAAGAAAAAAGGTGAGGATCAGTGAACAGCAGTATGGTTTTATGCCGAGAAAGTGCACCACAGATGCAATGTTTGCTCTAAGGGTGTTGATGGAGAAGAACAGAGAAGGTCAGAAGGAGCTGCATTGTGCCTTTGTGGACTTGGAGAAAGCATATGACAGGGTGTCTAGAGAGGAGTTGTGGTTTTGTATGAGGAAGTCAGTTGTTACAGAGAAGTATGTGAGAGTAGTTCAGGATATGTATGATGGCAATGTAACAGTGGTGAGATCTGCATTGGGAGTGACGGATGCATTTAAGGTAGAGGTTGGATTACATCAAGGATCAGCACTGAGCCCATTCTTGTTTGCAATAGTAATGGACAGGTTGACGGACGAGGTTAGACAGGAGTCTCCGTGGACGATGATGTTTGCTGATGATATTGTGATCTGCAGTGAGAGAGTTCAGTGTAACGGCGAGTGTGGAAGAGAGGTGAAGAAGAGAGTGCAGGCAGGTTGGAATGGATGGAGAAGAATGGCTGGAGTGATGTGTGACAGACGGGTACCAGCTAGAGTAAAAGGGAAGGTTTACAGGACAGTAGTGAGACCAGCTATGTTGTATGGGTTGGAGACGGTGGCACTGACGAAAAGACAGGAGGCGGAGCTGGAGGTGTCAGAGTTAAAGATGCTGAGATTTTCGTTGGATGTGACGAGGATGGACAGGATTAGAAATGAGTATATTAGAGGGACAGATCAGGTTAGACGTCTTGGAGACAAAGTTAGGGAGGTAAGGTTGCGTTTGTTTGGACATGTCCAGAGGAGAGACGAGGATTATATTGGAAGGAGGATGTTGAAGATGGAGCTTCCAGGAAAGAAGAGAAGAGGAAGACCAAAGAGGAGGTTTATGGACGTGGAGAGAGAGGACATGCAGGTGGTCGGTTTGAAGCAGGAAGACACAGAGGACCAGAAGAAATAGAGACAGTTGACCTTCCGATCCTAGTGCCTCGTCCAAAACACAAGGACTTTTAGGGTTTTATTTGTAAACAAAGCTCACTCCACCTTCTGTTCCTTTAAATGGGTTGATTTGACTCATCAGCACATTCAGAGATTTGCCTTTTCAGGCCCAGTTCGCTGTGCTGTAGTGTGCAGCTTTGAGCACAAGCAGCAGGGGGCAATCTGAACACTTTCTTTTGTAATGGTGGAGCAATGCATGCTGGGTATTGTAGTGACCGGATAAAGGCTGGAAATGATACAAAAAACATACACTCATCATCTGGGCCACTAACTTCGACCCAAGTTGCTGGAACCTATATCAACACTCACCCTGGACAGGTCATCAGTCCACACACACACACACACACACACACACACACACACACACACTGTAGCACCTAGCGGGCAGTTTATCATCTCCAAGCCACCTGATATGCATGTCTTTAGATCGAGGAAAGAAACCAGAGGTACTGGAGGAAACCAACACAGACACGGGGAGAACAGAGACACAGAAAGGAAAAGGACTGGGAATTGAGCAGTTCTCCAGATCTTCCTGGAGGACAGTGTTGTTGTCTCTCATTTTCAGTCCAGTCTCTGTACCTGAGCAGTTCTCCAGATCTTCCTGAAGGACAGTGTTGTTGTCTCTCATTTTCAGTCCAGTCTCTGTACCTAAGCAGTTTGATTTTTGTTAAACAGAATGTTCACACAATGAAATCCTACCTTCTCCACCCACCACTCCAAGCACTTTGGCTGTTTTTCCTTTCTAGTTTCCCGAAAACTCAAGGGCGGGTAAGTGACGCTGATTAAAGAAATGAAAACACAAAACTCCCTTTCATAGAGATTTATTTCACAGGTCAGGCAAATACACATTTACATGCCCAACGGCCTGCTCTGCTAACGCATCTGACGTTAAATAACTCCAGAATTTAAGACGAAAAACACACACCTCTTTTCTGAAATTAAAAGAACAACAGCGATATATCATAAGAACGACAACAATAACAATAATTATTTATCATAACAATAGGCCAATATCATAGGTTCTCTCTAAAACTCCTCAAACAGTCTTTTAAGGTGCACCACAAAATCCGCGGGGTGACGATATTTTTAAAACACTGTTGCACCAGGACACGCTGTGAGAAAGACAGAAACACTGTTGCATTTTTTGTTCGTTTGCTTTTTCTTGTATAGTATGTAAATATGAAGAATGTCCTCGTCTCTGTGTCTTCAGCCGAACGTCTCCACAGAGAGGCTTCGGTTTCCTCAGGCAGTCTGTAAGGTTTCCGCCGTCAGGACGGTTTGGCACACTTTCGCTGGTGGTATCCGTCGCTAAAGCGCTGGCGTAAGGCTCCTCGCTCCGGGAGGCTGATCGCTCACAGGACTTCTGTTAAAAAAAGAAAGACAAAGATGTGAGAAACAATGATCAAACCATAACTACCAGTTAGCTCTTCAGTTCAGGCCTTAAAAATGAAAATAAAGCCAAAGGAAATGGGTAAAAACATCTAAAATAACACTAACTCCTAGACTAACATGTATAAGACCTTCAGTAAAGCCTGACTCCATCCCACAGGTTGGGCTCCTACTCGTATTCACAGTCAGTGACATATCTAGAACTTCCAAAAGGCCTGCAGCGATGCTTTTCTTCCTACCTGTTGTTAAATCATAACATGATTGGTTACTTCCCTCCTGATCACGTTGTTGACTAATCTGAAAAGTTAGGTCTTGAATTCAGATCCTAACCAATGGGAAAGCTCACTTAGCTGCATCTTCAAAGAAGCCAGAGGAAAAAATGGATCAACTTCTTCGTGACAGATGAGCATCCGCAAGAGTGTAAAGGGGACTGTTTACAGGACGGTAGTGAGACCAGCTATGTTATATGGGTTGGAGACAGTGGCACTGACAAAAAGACAGGAGGCGGAGCTGGAGGTGTCAGAGTTAAAGATGCTGAGATCTTCATTGGGTGTGACGAGGATGGACAGGATTAGAAATGAGTATATTAGAGGGACAGCTCAGGTTAGACGTCTTGGAGACAAAGTTAGAGAAGCAAGGTTGCGTTGGTTTGGACATGTGCAGAGGAGAGACGAGGATTATATTGGGAGGAGGATGTTGAAGATGGAGCTGTCAGACAAGTTTAAAAGTGTAGAAGTTTAAGTACGTGGTGAGAGAGGACATGCAGGTGGTTGGTGTGGAGGAAGATGCAGAAGACAGGAAGAAATGGAAACTGATGATCTGCTGTGGCGACCCCTAAACGGGAGCAGCCGAAAACAGAAGAAGAGTTTCAGAAAATAGAAATTCACAATAAAAAAAAAACCTTCGTTCATTTTTTAATCTCTGAAACCCTGGAGGGCAGGAGGCCTCCCCTCAGAATAAGATCCAACGAGGGTAGGATTATTTTTCAAGCACAGCTCAGCGTTTTCCTTCTGAATAACTTAGTCCAGGGTGACGCTTTAGCTGATCTCAGTGATCCAGTTCAGTAGCGAGTCTATTCTGTGAATCATGAGTTCACCACATAATTCTGATTCACTTTAGGTGAGTCCTTAAAATGCAAAATATTCAGAGCCGGTGCAGGTCGTTGTAAAAGATTTTTTACATTTCAAAACAGGCGGAAAATGTTATTTCAAGCAAACTTTTACAGCATTTTATGAAGCAAAAATAATAAAAGACACATTTCTCAGGGCAAAGGCTTTGGTTTCAACTCAGGATCACGTTTCATGATGAGCTTAACAGGCTTGAAAAAGTGCCGCGTGAGACCCGTTTCTTCTTGGCACTGGATCCACAGCGGATTATTAATGACCGGTGTGGGCTGTGAAGGTCCTCCAGGCCTTTGCTGCTGGTGGTAAATGATCAGAAGGCGCCATAAGATAAATTAAACTTGGAATATACTTTTCAGGATCATCTGCCAAGTTTCCACCTACTGGGACTCCAGCCTGGCAGACGTTGCAGGAACGGTAGCCTAATGGGATAAAGTCCAAGGGGCTTCCCTGCAGGGTCGAGAAATCCTCTCATCTGCTTGTGTTGAACCAGCAAGTAAGTCAAGAGTTTACATGGGGACACGTTAACGTCTTGGTGGTATAATGTTGATTTTTTTTGGCGTTGGAGTGGTTGATGGAAACATTTTTGGACATTTAATTCAATTTAGGTCAAATTCCTTCTAACTATTGGAAAAAAACAAGGTCCCAGACGTCTGGCAGGGCTTTCATAACCAGATGGAGCTTCAGACGTCTGGTTCCCTTCACCACCACTGTGAACAATTTGGTAAGTTTCTCTAAAATGGAGCCTTTCACACCAAACACGTGTAAATACACCAGTAAAGTCCGCAGACAATGACTTAAGTGCACGTATGTTACTGTATGACTTTTGGACAATCCGTCCTCCAGACGTTCCTCACATCTGGAGGCCATTTGGCTTTGGTTTGAAAGGAGTGGAAGAGGGACGTTTGCGTGTCTCTGCAAATGTGTTTAGTGAATGCGTGCACACACTGCATGCTGTCCCTGAATTTAATGCTGAAATGATTATGAACAGTCTCGTCAACAATATTTTGTGTGCTTTCATCCATTAAACATGAATATTTCAGCAAATTACTAAGAAAAAGTTGTTTTTCATCCAAAGATTCAGACAGAGGTTCTCCAGATCTTCTTGAAGGACAGTGTTGTTGTCTCTCATTCTCAGTCCAGTCTCTGTACCTGAGCAGTTCTCCAGATCTTCCTGAAGGACAGTGTTGTTGTCTCTCATGTTCAGTCCAGTCTCTGTACCTGAGCAGTTTGATAGTTCTGTGTTGGTTAATCCACACAGTGATCTACGTCTGAACCTTCAAGCAGAACAAAGCGTCTCACTTGAAACAGTGAAGATACAGGTGCAGATGATTCCAGATGATCAGGTGATTCGTTTGATGGTTGAAACCCTTTTCTCTAGAACCTTGTATCTTTAGACACTTTGCATTTAAAACACTCGATCCCATTTCTATCATTTGATCGTTTTTTCACCACAACATTCGCTCCACATACAGCCCACAAATGGAAACTGCTGCAAAACCTCTGGCTGATTTGAAAAAGTATTTTCAAAATATTCCTCTCTGTGCTTCTAAAATGATGCTGATGTTTTAGACTCTTCACACCAGATTATTTGTTCTGCTTTTGATCAATGCACATCCCTAGTGAGGAAGACCCTTGAAGCTAAATGTCCCAAAAGAAAGAGTCCTTAAACCTGATGGACAGATCCATAATGCTGTTGTTTGGGTCTAGAGTGTGGAACAGTTTGCATGTGGAATATAATCATTGTTCTTACCTGCCACATGTTGTGGCTTCATAGGACCCGCCTTCATCAGGTAGGGCTCCCCTCCCTCAAAGGCCATGATTGGGTCAGTCTGAGCCTGGCCCTGCCCAGCGTTGCCACTGTTGCTGTGATTGGACAGCTGGATGATCTCCTCAAAGTCAGCAGCCTCCCCATTGGAGGAGAGACCATTGTGGTGTTTGGTGGGCTGGACTCCATTCACCACCGGAGCAGAAGCCCAGGCGACAGGACTGAAATGTAAAGTGGACAGTCAGGGGAAGGACAAGGTGGGCAAACAAAATGGACAGACAATGGAAAGATGGTGTAGGTGTTCCTAATAAAGTGGCCAGTCAGTGTAAAGACGGCGTGGGTGTTCCTAATAAAGTGGCCAGTCAGTGTAAAGACGGCGTGGGTGTTTCTAATAAAGTGGCCAGTCAGTGTAAAGACGGCGTGGGTGTTTCTAATAAAGTGGCCAGTCAGTGTAAAGACGGCGTGGGTGTTTCTAATAAAGAATGAATGTAACGAAGCTGAAACGACATGCATGGTGAGTCTTTTTCGGGTTTTATTTACCCCACTTTCACGTCCCCCTGTGACTGATTAGTTGCAGGTGGATTCTGTGAGATGGCAGGATCTGCAAAAAAAAAAAATTATAATAATAATTAAATATATATATATATATGGATAAATACATGAGCAGAGCAGTAGATTGTTCCACAAATCTGTAATATTTAATAATATGTTTAATGAGACACGAACAGTCTGACTGTAGTGCTTCACTCTCTCCGTATAACGCAGTCCTGCCTCTATGCCTTTAGTCTGTTCATGCTCTGTTAATCATGTCTGACTGTGAGCTGATCCTGTTGCAGAAAAACTAGCGGACCAACCCGGACACGTCCCAGAAGAAACCCAGGACTCACTTCTCTCTTTCTCTCCGCCGTTGACCTGAGCTGCAGACTTGGTGTCTTTCTGTGAAGCGATAGACAACAGAAAACATCAGGGCTCTGTGATGTTCCCCAGTTTGGTGAGAACGTCTAGGAACGCGTTTTTCTGATCGACCCATAATTAATCAATTAATCAATTTAACCCCCCTGCAGTCGCTACAGCGTTCTGTTTCAGACGGAGCTTTCTCACCTTCTCTCCGGCGTCACTCTTACGCGTCCTCTTCATGATCTCCTCCAGACGCTGAGAAACACACACACACACACACACACACACACACACACACACACACACACACACACACACAGTCATCAACTAATTCCTCATATCCCATTGAAATATAGACACTAAAATGAGTTTTCATACTGCCATAATACATACTTTCCCCACCTATCTATCTATCTATCTATCTATCTATCTATCTCTGTCTGTCTATCTGTTCATCTATGTCTGTCTCTCTGTCTATCAATCTATTTATCTGTCTGTCTGTCTATCTATCTGTTTATCTATCTGTCTGTCTGTCTGTCTGTCTATCTATCTGTTTATCTATCTGTCTGTCTGTCTATCAATCAATCAATCTGTCTGCCTGTCTATCTGTTTATCTCTCTGTCTGTCTATCTATCTGTTTATCTATCTGTCTGTGTATCAATCAATCTATCTATCTGTCTGTCTGTTTATCTGTCTATCTATCTATCTGTCTGTCTAGTTATCAAGTAGGTATCTATCTGTCTGTCTGTCTGTCTATCTATCTATCTATCTTCTATCTGTCTGTCTAGTTATCAAGTAGGTATCTATCTATCTGTCTGTCTGTCTGTCTGTCTGTCTATCTATCTATCTTCTATCTGTCTGTCTAGTTATCAAGTAGGTATCTATTTGTCGGTCTGACTGTCTGTCTATAATCTATCTATCTGTCTGTCTGTCTGTCTGACTGACTATTGATCTATCTGTCTATCTATCTATCTGTCTGTCTATGCTGTTCTTTTCTATTGGAGGAAACAGAAGGAAAGGCTTTATTCCGACCTTCTTTCTCTCCAGGCGTTCCTGCTCTTCTTTCTGGAAGTGCTTTTCTCTCTCCATCCTCTGTCGCTCCGCCTCTTCTCGAGCCTTAGACTCCGCCTCCTCTCGCTGAAAATAAAAAAAAAGGAAACCAAAGTCAGTCAACACGTCGTGTTGAGGCCTGAGATAACGAGCGTGTCCCTAAAAGTGACGCTAACAGTGAAAAAAACACGTATCAACAAATACCAAATCACTCAGAATGAAATAAAATATAACAAATAACTAATACCAAACAACCAAACAGAAGTCAGGTCTGGGAGCATTTTCTTCAAACTTTAAATCCGAGCCTAACAAACGGCACTAAAGCGAAGAACGAAGAAAAAGAAAGTGAAAGTGACTACGGTCATTGTGAAACACGGCACAGCACACAGTGAACCACGACCAAATGCAGCCTCTGCGTTTCACCCACACACGTGCAGCAGGGGGCAGCTACTTAAAGCGCCTGGGGAGCAGTGACAGGGGCAGTACCTTTCTCATGGGTACCTCAGGGCAACCTACTGGTCTGGGAATCGAACCAACAACCTTCCGATGCTGGGGCCTAATCCCTAACCACTGGACCAGCGCTGAACAGAATAAGATGGTTTCTAAGCGCAGTGCCTGTGCACTCCAGGAACAGCACCTCTGACATTTTGAGTGAAACAGTAAGATGTTAATACATTTATGATTCAAGATTTATTTTTCATTATTTTCTGGGAAAAGAACACGAACATTTATGGTTAGGCCAAACTTTATGAGTCAAAATACCAGTTAATAGCGGTCTGTTCCACTGGTTCTCATGTGGGTCAGTGTGCAATCCATCACAAAAAAAAAATCCATCGCTTGATCCAAATTATAATCTGCCAAGTAAAAAGATCACTCTACTCTACTCTACTCTACATATTGTGTGATTCACTTTCCTGCCACTAGGGGTCAGCTGAGTCTTAAAGTGCACTTAGAGCACAGGAAGCTCTCAGAACATTTACACCTCAGTTACTTCTCTATTAGTGCTGATG
>CM029372.1:27088165-27133165 GCA_017165825.1 Hepsetus odoe | reverse complement strand
CTGAAATCCCCGTTCTACAACGTGTCTTCAGAATTTCCTCGGCGCCCAGCTCAGCGGTCAAAGAAAGCTCAGCGGTCAGACTGAAAAAGACCCAACATCTTACACACTGACTCCATCTGCTCCAAACTCATTTTTCATCCCATTTTGCAAAATGAAAGCTGCATATCTATCTATCTTTGTGGGTGGTGGTGGTCTAGTGGTGGGTACTTGCCTATGGACCAATGGCTCAAGAGGTTCGAATCCCACCTCAAGCACTACCACCATTGGGTCCCTCAAACCCTTTAAGGTCTTAAGCTGCTTCTTCACTGCTTCAGCACTGTCACCTCACAGCGAGAAGGTCCTGGGTTTGACTCCCCGGTGGGATGGCCCGGGTCCTTTCTATGTGGAGTACGTTCTCCACGTGTCTGCGAGGGTTTCCTCCCACCGTCCAACGACATCAAGTGGACCGGAGATGCTGAATTGGCGTAGTTGTGAGTGTGTGAGTGTGTTTGTCTGTGTGTTTGCCCTGCGATGGACTGGCAACCTGTCCAGGATGTTTCCAGCACCGCCCGCGACCCTAATTAGGACAAGCGGCTATGAAAATGAGTGAGTGAGTGAGTGTTCACCATCATAAATGGTGTTAATACAGCGCTGCAGCTCTGATCCAGCTCCAGTGTTTCTGGGGACCTTGCTGCTCACCTGGGTTCTGGTTTGGTTCTAGTGATGGACTGGGACTGTCTCTTCTTCTGAACCTTTTCTTTTGACAGTGCGTTCTTCTCCTTTTCGTTCTCTCGCTCCTTGTCTTTCTTTTCCTTCTTTTTCTTCTCAGCCTTTTAAGAAAGCACAATATTAGCACATTATTACTCAAAAGACACCCTGAACAAACATAAAACTGGAATTTACGTGTGTGTGTGTGAGTGTGTGTGTGTGTGTGTGTGTGTGTGTGTGTGTGTGTGTGTGTGTGTACCGGAGTGGAGCTGCGCCTGCGCTGGCGCTGTGTAATATCTGGTGTGCTGGCGGTCCAGCGGCCGGTGCTGTGCTGGTGGGGGTGCTGGTGTGAGCAAGCGGTCAGAGGGGATGCAGATGCAGAACGGGAACACTGATCTGAGATCAGACATAAACAGTAAAAGTTAGACCTCCATAATCCCTGAAAACTGACATGAGATCAGACATATACGATGAGAGCTACTTTACATTTACAGCATTCAGCAGACGCTCTTATCCAGAGCGACTTCCACGTCCTCATTACAGGGACAGTCCCCCTGGAGACACTCAGGGTTGAGGGTCTTGGTGGTGGTAGAGCTGGAGGTGGGATTCGAACCTGGGACCTCTTGATCCACAGGTCCATAGGCAAGTACCCACCACTAGACCACCACCACCCGTTGGGATTACTTAACCTCCGTAATCCCAATTTAACTGACTGCACACTGATCTGAGATCAGACATAAGCAATAAGACTTCTTTAACCTCCATTAATGCATGCATAATTGAATGGACACTGAATTGAGATCAGACATAAATAATAATCATAAATAAATAAAATTGGGACACTTAAATAAATTGGGACACTTAACTGACTGATGCGGGGGCAACTCCCTAACCACCGCTACCCCGAGTTACTTAAGAGTTAATGTGGAGGTTAAGAGTTACTTAACCTCCACATTTTACAGACAGTACACTGATCTGAGATCAGACACAAACACACAGTAATTTAACCTTCATAAATCCACTTCAGTTTATATTTAGGCTGCTTTCGCCTGTGAGGATGAGACGATTCAGCCGAGACAGAGACAGTGGACAGGAAAACACTGTCCAAACAAGAGTGGAAAAAAAGATTCTTTGAACTTCAGCGGATGGCAAATTAAACGCTGAGCTGTCCGGGCTTATCATTCATCAGAAAGCAGCTGTGATGTGTGCGGTGTGTGTCTTGTTTTATTATTTCATTTCAATTTCTTCTTTATTCTTATACTGCTGACTTCCTTTTTTGTCGTTGCACAGTTAGAGAGTGACTCAGGGACTCGTTTCACTGCCGGCTGACGGCACTTCGTTAACTTAAGACGACACGATTACACTAATCACCCAACGAAGGTCCATCAGGAACAAGGCCGGGGCTACTTTCATGCACGTTCCCCACATATTAATGTTCAGGTTCAGATCTTAAAAGTCCCGATTTGAGTTTTTTCTATTTGTTATAACCTCATTCTAAATCTGAAAGGTTCCTCTCATTCCTCCCTCCATCAATTTGTCACAAAGACTGGTCAGCACAAGCGTCTGAAACCTCTGAAGACAGAGCAGGTCGGACGAACTGACGGTGCCAATTTCATGGACATCAGGACGTCCAGTGTGCTGGACAGCTTTGTTTGCAGGGTGGCCCAGGCTCTCGTCTTTCTGTATGTTTAACTGGAATAAAAATTCATATTATGATGAATTGGCTTAACCCAGCACAGCAGTGTCCAGACTGTGTGTTCCTCTGTGACATCAGTGTGTGTGTGTGTGTGTGTGTGTGTGTGTGAGACTCACTGGAGTCGCTGTTGTTCAGGAGCGTGGCAGCGCTGCGGCTTCGGGCCAGGAAGGACAGCGTGGGGGTCATCAGCCTCTCGACGATGCGGCTCTCCCAGGGGCTCAGACGCAGACTCCGAGCTGCCAGCAGGTCACACAGTTAGTGAACATTCTTAAACACACACACACACACACACACACACACCAACAGGTCGACCCAATGAATCCGCTCAGACCGTCCTACCTTGGAACGAGTGCCTGATCTATACCACAGCACACACACTGTTCTCTGTATCGACTAGGCATCTGTTACCCCACCTGAGAATTCCAGGACTGAGATGACTTTAATGGACTTCAAGGAGATCCGATCAGGCCCTGTGATCCCACCAGACCACTGACCAATCAGGATGCCCCTCAGCTGTGTTTATATCAGTCAAATCCAAGGTGAGACGATCCCAAAAATATGGAATGATGCCTCACAAAAAGGGAACAGCCTCACACACACACACACACACACACACACACACACACACACACACACACACACACACACTATAACAGACCAAAACATCTTGGACACAAAGAGATGCGACTGACAGTAGGATGATGGGACAACAATAAATCTTCCACTCATTTGTCCCGTGGATTCTGTGCAGCACAAAACAGACGGCATCCTTCTTTTTTTCTCTCTCCATGCCGGTACACACACACACACACACACACACACACGCACGGCTTCACTGTAAAGTGAACATGGCCCTCAGAAGAGAAGATGCCTTTCCTCCTAGGTCCTTCATTCGGGACTGCACTAACTTCAGACTTTCTGTGGGATCTGACGCCATTCGTGATGCTTGTGAACCCTCTGTTGCTAGGCAACGGCTGATCTCTCTATCCCCCTCCACCCCCACTGCGGCAAGAGTGCGGCTGCCTCGCTGGCGATACCGGCTCTCACGTTCACACCATCTGTACACGCTGCTGCACCACGGCACTGATCTAACACACACCCCCGTCTCCGCACACAGAGGTCTGGAAACGTCCCACAGAAACCCGAACCAAGGAGTTTAAACCCAAAACTGTCCAATCAAATCAAATCTATCTATCTGTCTGTCTGTCTGTCTATCTATCTGTTGGTCTGTCGGTCTATTTAGTGAGACAATGTTACTCCTGAAACCATGATGTTCCAGTTCCTTTTGTGCTCGATAACCTTCAGAACTGAACTGGAGATGTGGACTGAATTATAGAGTACAACCCTGCTGCACAGTCCTGACCCGGACACGGACACGGACACGGACACGGACACGGACACGGACACGACTGTGAGCTTTGTGAATAGATGCTCCTTTAAATCTATCTGAAGCAGAACCGCCACAAAGTGATCCACCTTCCAAAGTTACACTAATACCCCACTCAAGACCCCATAAACCTATTTATAGACAGACAGAGAGACAGACAGACAGACAGACAGACAGACAGATAGACAGACATAGATAGACAGATAGATACATAGACAGACATAGATAGATAGATAGACAGATAGAGATAGATAGATAGATAGATGGATAGACAGACAGACAGATATAGATAGATAGATAGATAGACAGATAGATAGATAGACAGATAGACAGATAGAGATAGATAGATAGATAGATAGATAGACAGATAGACAGATAGAGATAGATAGATAGATAGATAGATGGATAGACAGATAGAGATAGATAGATAGATAGAGAGATAGACAGACAGACAGATATAGATAGATAGATAGATAGACAGATAGATAGATAGACAGATAGACAGATATAGATAGATAGATAGATAGACAGATAGACAGTTAGATGGGAAGATATACATTTATAGTCTATCTATCCATCCATCCATCTGATACATTGGAGTCTACAGTCGTATGAAACAGTGAAGGACCAATTAAAATAAACATTGATGTAAAGAAAATAACCATCGACCATCTTTCCTCCTTCCTAACTTCATAACGAAGCTCTGAGGGGCGCAGCTCTCGCACCACATCGTCCAGGCTCAGCACCTCATGAAGATCGGAGGTAGAAATCCATGGAATAATCCCAAACCCATGCTTTATTAATCCGTTACACCGGCCAGGGTTATTGATCGGGTGTAGAACTCCTTCAATAAGTCACTGTGTTATCAATCAATCAGTTATGGATCAATCACAGTCAGCACCA
Organism: Hepsetus odoe; assembly: GCA_017165825.1. NCBI lineage: Eukaryota > Metazoa > Chordata > Actinopteri > Characiformes > Hepsetidae > Hepsetus > Hepsetus odoe. The sequence continues at coordinate 27,128,492 of CM029372.1, read as the reverse complement.
AACACAGCGGGACAGCCCAGACACACAGCATGGGGGACAAGGAGATGACCATGAACAAAAAACAACAACAAACAAAAGCGCAGAGTTCACCACGCACACCCGCACCGCCGCTGTCAGCCACAAACCATGGAATTAGATGCGTGGGCTGGATCAGGATGCATTTAGAGGGGACGCAACTGAAAATTACCCACAATGCAACACAAGAACGAGAGTGGGTGGGTTCAGGGTTGAGGGGGGGGGGGTGAGGATGACCACCAGGCACAGGCACAGGCAGGCACGTCACCAAAACCACAGACTAACCCCAAAATGAAAGAAAAGAAAAGAAATCAGCATTAGTAATGTTCCAGTCTGATCCAGACCATCAGAATCTGTGATACCGGGACCAAATATGAGTCCTTTTAGAAACTCGTCCGTCTTTACACTCCAGAGATGAGTCTCTATAAGATATGAAAGCACATTTTAATGGCCCAGGGAACATTTCACTAAGGGACGGTAAAGGCTGCAACACACATGAAAAGGCTTCAGATGAAGAATGAAATAAAGATGAAAACGTGAGATTGTTTAATCCAGCAGTCGGACGGAACACTTCAGCGGAGTCACTGCACGAATGAAAAGACGCTTCGCTACGACTGCTCTACCTGATCAGACACCCAGTCAAACATTCAGATAATTTGCCAATGGTTCAACTCTTTAAATATTCTGTATTCTACTGAATTCTCCATTCCATTGTATTCTAGGTAATTTTATCTTTTTACTGCATTGTATCTTTTCATTCTACTGATTCTATTCTATTCTGTTGTATTCTATTCTGTTGTGTGCGCACACACACACACACACACACACACACACACAGTATGTTCTATATTTACTTAATACCTATATTATGTTAAATTATATTATATTATATTATGGTAAATTATACTATATTATGTTATTATATTATGTTAAATTATATTATGTTATATTATATTACATTATGTTCAATATGATATTATGATATGTTAAATTATATTATATATTACATTATATGATATATGATATTATGTTAAATTATATATTATATTATGTTAAATTATATTATATTATGTTAAATTATATTATATTATATTTTGTTAAATGATATTATATTATATTTTGTTCAAAATTATATACACATACTATTATATTATATTATATTATATTATGCAATTATGTTAAATTATGTTATATTATATTGACATGTGACGTTTTACAGCTTCCTGTCGAATCACTTGTGAAGTGGAATGCAGTCTGATGAATCCATACTGAATTCGGTATCGGCGACACTCAGTATTACTGCGCTCTGATTGGCCCAACAGTTGACTGGGACATCTCTAATACTAAAGAAAAATAAGAAGGTGGGCTTGAAGGGTCTGGAGGAGTGAGGGGGGGACACTGACGCCGCTCGGCCGGCCTTACTTCGGTTGGGCGAGTTCCAGAGGTCGCCGACGACTTGGACAGCCTGTTGTTAATGACAGGCTCCGTCTGCCGCGGCAGGTTTACCGTGGAGGCCGAGCATCTGCCTGCACCGGAGAGAACGCAACACACACACACACACACACACACAGTTCACACAGGAACCACACAGAGGAACCCGCAGCTGGACCTTCAGTGAGAGAGGGAGGGGCTACGACAGGAGGAATACAGCGGGAGAAGACTGTGTAGATACTCAACTAACCATCCGCTGATCAAGAGTGATGCTCGCTCGATGGATTCCTGTATTTTGACCCATTTTTCTTATGCACGATTCATTCTGATGAAGCAATCCTTTTGTTTTTTCAAAAACGGGCGGTTAAGATGTGAGAAGCTTGCTGCCCACAGTGGTGGTCAATGGAACCAGACGTCAGCCTCTAAAATCTCCCTCACTACAAAGTTCTTACATGAAATGGTTTTGAAGACATTTTGGTTTAAGACTTTATTTTTAAAACCCCCTCGTGTTGGAGGGTCGCACGTGGTCTAGTGATGGGGTGACGGTGGTCTAGTGGCGGGTTCTTGCTCACAGACCTCTGGATCAAGAGGTGTCCTGCAGCTTTCAGATCCCCACTCCTCTCTAGCCCTACCAATTACTGGTCCTCTAACCCTGAGTGTCTCTCCAGAAGACTGTCCTGCACTAGACATGGACGTCTCTCTGGATAAGAGCATCTGCTAAATGCCATAAATGTAAATGTGGGGTGAAATTAGTAATAGTCCCAAAAGAAAGCACTTTATAAAAAATGTTTTCATCCACTGACCATTTAAACAAGTACACGAGTGAGTTTGGAGAGGAAATAAAATAGATTTGCATATTAATGCATCAACTACGTTTGTCTGGCTCTATTCACCACCGCCGTAAAGAAATCTGATTCATTTTCCAATTTTGAATTGTCGGTGCAACTGCTGGTTGAGAAACCAATCCAAGCTCGCCCAATAACAGATTTTAGAAAGGGATCAGTTCCCCCATTTCTGTCCAACCACAGTGTGGAACCATGAATGACAAACTTTACTGTCATTGTACTCCAGTAAACTAAGCCTGTTTAAAGCCCAAAAATGATCGTTTTCGAGAGAACCATCAGCAATTCCACAGGTGAATCCCCGTGGTTACAAAAAACAACTCCTTATATGGACAAGTGTGTTGGGAAGGTCAAGGCTTCGGACGGCACGCCGAGCTCTGAGGCGCGAGTGGACTGAATATGTTTTGATCACATTTACACCATATAAAAAAGGAAAAAAGACAAGTTGTGATGAATAAAAGGACGTGACGCCAGTCAAAAGTAAGCTTGTGAAGGACTTTTAACAATTCTGCTAACGCCGATTTAGCCAAAATATTCAAAAATTCAAAAAGCTTTTACTTTCTTCATGTTTTTTCTTTCCACTCAGTGTTTTGCTCTTTGCTCAAATTCTGTTAAATATTGAGTTTATTTAATATACTCTAAAATATCACATGATGGGCCACCATAAGTCAGTCAAGCCCTGATCCTAAAGACCCATAAGGCTGTGGGTCGTTCTCAAACAGCCTGTTCGTCGTGTCTGCCTCACTGTGAGTCACACATCCTATACAGCCAAAACCTCCACACGGCAACCACGCCTTAACCACAGACACACTGTGACTACATCACCAATCACTGGAAAAACAGAGCCAACACACACTCGTCTTTCACACACACACACACACACACACACACACACACACACACACTCTAATGAAAGGGACGGACTCTGCATGTAGACGCCACAGTCCACTGCAGCGACGTCCAGCTCTCTCACTGAACTGACACTTCTCCGTCCCAGGACAGTCCTCACTCAGAGATAGAATAAAAGTCCCCCAGTGTTCACAGGCAGAACGAGGTCAGGTCCAGGTGAACAGCACGGGCCGTTCAGAGTTATCGTTCATAATAGAACAACAAACACCACACTGAGATTTTCAACAAACATACAGTCCTGATTCTCGTGACAACAACAGCAACAATCACAATAATAAAATTACATAAATAGAAATAACATTATAAATAAAAAGTGATATAATTATTATAAAATAAATACATAAAAGGTACACTCCCTTTTTAATAATAATAATTACAACAACAATGACAATAATAACATTATTATTATGGTTGTTGTTATTATTGTTATTATTGTTATTATTATAGGAAAGCCACCCTAAGAGCACTGGGAGAAGCCCATAACCAGACCCAAATAGATCAGAGGCTTAATTGGATGGATGGATGGATGGATGGATGGATGGGAGAATGATGGATGGGTGGGTGGATGGTGATGGATGGATGAGAGAATGATGGATGGTGGGGTGGATGGATAGATGGATGATGGTTTAGAGAATGATGGATGGGTGGATGGATGGATGAATGGATGGATGGATGGATGATGGATGGGTGGATGGATGATGGATGGATGGATGGATGGTGGATGATGGATGGGTGGGTGGATGGGTGGATGGATGGATGGATGGATGATGGATGAGAGAATGATGGATGGGTGGATGGATGGATGAATGGATGGATGGATGGATGATGGATGGGTGATGGATGATGGATGGATGGATGGGTGGATGGATGAATGGATGATGGATGGATGGATGGGTGATGGATGGTGGATGGGTGGATGGTGGGTGATGGATGGATGGACTGATGGATATATTTTATCATTTGTCCATAAACTTTCTTTTAGGTTGCAGTGTGTAAAAACTCACTAATTTTCCTCTCTTAACCATTTTCCAAAATAAATCCAGATCAAATTTTTATTTCATTAAAAATGTGGATTAAATGGTTCTGGGAATTAATTTTCAGACCCCATTTCAGCACACAAATACAGACAAAATCAAAACGATGGATATCTTCATGAGTGTCACAAGTATATATAATTTAAATACATATATATATATACATACTGTAGAAATATCCTCCATCCCTCCATCCCTTCATTATCTGAGCTGCTTATCCTAACCAGGGTCAAAGCAGACCATTAACATAGATGTAATTTACGATCTCTGGATTTGTCCTCCTTCTTCTGTCCCTCCTTCTTTCACTGCGTGTACCAAAACCTCCAGCACTCACTCTTCTGCGGACGCCTGTCTAGTCCCGGCCCACCATCACCATCTCTGCTGTCTGATCTCCAGCCCAAGTCTTCTGGCTGATTCTTTGATGGCAGACTCCACATCTCTCCTGAGTAGAGAAATACAGCAAACACACACACAAACACACACACACACACACACACACACACACACACACACACACACACACACACACACACACACACAGTTCTGTTCTAATTCTCAGTGCTAATTTTTCTGTAAGATCTGTGTCCCGTATCAAAGGTCTACCAACAAAGACTGAGCACTTGTCTTGTCCTGCGTTGCTCTGGACGAGAACATTTAACAACAGTATCCAGCTGAGACATGCGTCTCCCTCGGGTAAAGACAGGATACATCATCCTGCATCATAACAAGCTGAAAGAGGGTGTTTAAGGAAAGTTCACAGCACTACGTGTGCTTCAGCCTATAATAGCCTTTTCTCCCAAAGTTCAAGTTCTTAACAACTCACAGATGTTCCATATAGAACCAAAGCTGTTCCTGTAATCAAACCATTTTTTGAACACCTGAACAACTTCAACCGAGAGTGTCACCAGAACTTCCTGCATCTGTATTTCCTGCATTTGACAGAGGGATTAAGAACATCATGAAACATGATGGCCGTGATGGGGACGGTCCCTTGCACAAGGGTACCTCAGTATAGCACAACACCGGCGCTCAGGACTGGTCTTGTGGACGGATGAGAGCAAATTTCATTGATTTTTGGGGAACCGAAGGGTTTATGAGGGACAGGACTGCACAGAATGTGTTGTTCCTTCAGCTGAACGTGGAGGTGGTCTAATAAAAATGGGTTTGGGAGAGAGTGAAGGTCAGAGATTTAGTCCAACACTAAAAGAACAGCAAAACTTAAAGAATGATATCTCTGTCCACCACTGCCCCAGAGCTCTGTCTCATTGTGATTCATGGACAAGCTGGACCTACACCAGAGCGAGTCCAGTGAACAGACTCAAAATGTTTGCTCGAAAATGGTGATGAATGCCTCTCAGGCTTCCTGAAGGACAAAGTTTTGGAGAAGTGTTCCTGAAGATGACTTAAAGAAAGGAGCTGGTCTAAGAGAGTTGAGGCTGTGCTGAAGAATAATGTTTCATATAGAACCAAAGCTGTTCCTTTAATCAAACCCTTGAACACTTCTGTCGCAGAGTGGCCAGAACTTCCAGCATCTGCATTCATTTGAAAGAGGGCTTAAGAACATTATCAAACATAATGGCCGTGAGGTACAAGGGTACCTCAGTATAACCCACTGGTTCGGGATTCGAGCCCATGACCTTCTCTGATCCTGGGTAAGCCATATCACTAATATCACAAGTGCACTATGACTTCGATGATTACAAGTACATTCTTCCTCCAACTACTAGTTTCCTGTTTCTGTTTTACGATGGAATAATCTCCATTTACTAGTGATGCTCCAATTCATTTATTTTTCTCACCACAAACATACAAGGGTTTGCTGTTAAATTAAGATAATCATAATAACATTAATCGTATTATAAACAATATTTGAGACATTTGAACATTCCTATATCCTGTTTGTATACCTGTAGGGTCACTGTCACCTAAACCATACTAAACTAAAATAAAATAAAATAAATACATTCATAAATAAAATACAATAGAAAAAATAATAAAACAAATAAACAACATTAAATTCAATTTAAAAATAATAATAAAACAAATAAATATAATTTAACAATAAAATAATATTTAAAAATGATTTAAAAAAATAAATCAGTGTAAAACTACACAGTGTCCTGACCTTGTTCTTCTCCAGTTTCTGTCTCTGTTTCTCCTCCAGGAGCGCCCTGCGTTTCTCCGCTCTCAGCCGCTGCTCCTCCAGCCTCCTCCTTCGCTCCTCCAGCTGGCTCTCCTCAGGATGATGAGCCTTCTCCTCCTTCTCCAGCCACACTGAGCCTTTTGGCCGAGAAGAAGAGAGCTCTGTTAAACTCAGCGACAGGCGGTGAGCAACCGTGACAGATCAGGGACACATCTTCTGTCCAGGAGATCATCTACACAGCATGCAGGATCTCATTGGGATTAATTTACACTAATATCACAGAAATCACCCCATCGGCTCCTTCGTGCTCTTCAGACTGGGTCAATGCGAGGTTTTTATCTTCACAGTACTGATCAGATAACTACAGCCCCTGATCCCTGATCAGACGGCGAGACGCAAGAGCAGGCACAACTTGCCAAAAGCCAATATAAACTGAAATATTTGAGAAAGCAGACAAACATTGACAGAAGGACAGGGAGTAGGAAACCAGGCTCACCACTGGATTAAAAAAAAGCATTATATGTTTAATTAAAAAAATATTTAAAAAGTCAATGTTTTCAGTAATATATAGCCTGCAACATTATTTAGGCAGCAAAGCTCAAACTAAAGAGACGGCAGACCAACACAAACACCGGCGCTCAGGATCGTGGTCTTGTGGACGTGAAGAGGGCTACTCATTGATTTTGGGGAACTGGCGGGTTTATGGGGACGGGCTGCACAGAATGTGTTGTTCCTTCAGCGAAACATGGAGGTGGCTCGGTGTCGGTTTGGAGAGGAAGGTCTGGAGATTTAGTCCAACACTAAAGAAAAGCAAAAGGTTTAAAGAATTATATCTTGTCCACCACTGTCTCCAGAGCTCTGTCCCATTGTGAGCTGTGGATGCTTTTGACCTACAAGTTCACAGCGAGAGTCCAGTGAATGAGACTCAAATGTTTGCTCAAAATGGTGATGAACAGTTCTCCAGGCTTCCTGAAGGACAAAGTTTTTGAGAAGTGTTCCTGAAGATGACTTAAAGAAAGGAGCTGGTCTAAGAGAGTTGAGGCTGTGCTGAAGAATAACGCTTAGCACTGTGATTAAAACCATTCAGCGCTACATCACGCGCTCCGTTTCTTTGCCGCTGTCTGATGCGGGATGGTAATCAGGACTAATGACTGGAGCTGGTTCTGCCTGGAGCTGTTAGAACAGCCACCCGCCGGAGCCCCGTTTCCTAGATGAGCGTCTGAGGAGAACAGACGAGAGAAATCACCTCTCTCGGTCCTAATGCCGTTCAGACGGGAGCGACAGGCTTCATTTCTGCTTCTAACGAAATAAAGATTAAACACAATCTCTGACTACATTATTTTAAAATTCTTGTGCATGCTGTGCAGCAGCTGGGCGCAGTCTGCTCGAAGCCCTTCCCTGCAGAAAACAGTTAACATCCCGTAGAGGCATTTCCTGTTTTCCACTGCCATACCCGTGACAAAACACACACACAATAACACACACACTCACACACAAACCATAGACGCACACAGGAATGCAGGAGTGTGTGGATGGGGGCTGGATGAGACTGGGGGGGTTGAAGAATGAGAACCCAGCGGAACTGCTTTCTGTAGCAGGATGCAGGCGGGAAGTGAAAGTGAAAGTGACTGTGAACACATCCTCTGTGTTAAACCCACACAAACCGTCCATCAGTGAGCAGCCAAATCCAGTCCCCAGGGAGCAGTGATGGGGACGGTACCACAGCGTACCTCAGGGCATACTACTGGTGTGAGATTCTAACCCACAACCTTTTGATCCTGGGACCGAGTCCTTTAACACCAACAGCGAAGACTAAGACAAGGACAGGGTATGTATAATACGACCAATCATACGACGCCTGGGACAGGAAACAGGGCAGGGGCAAGACAAGGGTGGGGACAAGGACCGACACAAAGCACAAGGCAAATGTAAACAAAGACACATGGACACATTCATGGAATTCAGCAGACGCTCTTAAACAGAGCAACTTCTTTTTCCTGATTAAAGGGACAGTCTTCCTGGAGAAGCCTCAGGAGTTTTGCTCAGGAACCCAATGGTGGTGCTGCTGATTCGAACAACCTCTTGGTCCAAAGGTGAGGCCCTACCACTAGATTCCTCCACTAAACATGGACCAGAGATGCCTGACACTTTCACACTAAGCTCAGTACAGAGTTTCACACAGCAAGTCTTTCACTGTAATTCAGATCTTCATGCATCTTGAGGATGTTGTCATCTTGTGGTCTCTCGCTACGCCATAAGGAAAAAGCTGGGCCTTTTTGTCAGGAAAATTAAACAAGGTTTAAAAATACAAACCAAACTTAAGCAAATTCCACCAACACTTTTCCTGAAGGGCACTAGATCCACTGACGACCTGTCCTGGTTGCTTATACCATTTGTGCTGATTAGGCTCCACTACCCTCCCATTCAGGATAAGCGGTTACGACTATGGATGGATGGATGGATGGATGGATGGATGGATAGATGGATGTCAGCGGATGCTCAGAATCAGGGGTGAAGTGGTGATTTTACTGTCCATTGTGAACTTTTAACTTGATAGAATTCCATTCAACTAAAATTCAGAATCTCTCTCCTTTATTAACATCATTTCAACGTGAATCCCCGAAGTAACAAAAAACAGCTCCTTATATGGAAGTTTGAGGTAGGATGAGACAACTTTGGTGCTCCTACACTGCAAAGAATTAAAACTAACCTTCATTTTAAGATATTTTACCATTAGCGGGGTATTAAAATTGGGCTTTTGAATAGAGTTCAAAAAAAATACTAAAAAAACACTCAGCGGTTTCCTTTGAAGCTGTCAAAAGCTCAATGTGACATCAAATGAATGGAAAATCTTATTTCTGTTTGAATTTCATTCAAGTGGTTCAAGAATAAAAATCGAATCGTTAAGCCAAAGAAATAGAACTCATGCTTCCTATAGACTAAAATGAAGATTGCTGTACGCAGTGACGTGAAATGGACAACCATAGCATGTCAAGCCAACCCTATTTCACAGGCAATGAAATTCAGAGACGTGCAAAATGACCCTACTGATCTGCACCACAATCCTTCATGGGAGCATCTTCATTGGGCCTCATAAACTTTGTCTTCCATCAGACATGAGAACTTCCAACAGACTCACTTCCTGCACATGAAGAAGAAAAAAAGGCTTTTCCCTAAACATCTCCTCCACTGTAGAACATTATCCTGATACAAGGGCACGAGCGCAAAACACCCTAATCCTTCCAGCTTTTCTCCGGGCTTACACAACGGCGTCATTCTGAGCTGAAAAAAGACATTTTTATCCTCGCAGCTTCTCTGCAAGAGCGGCGCCTGGTATTAGAGCGTCCCCTTTCATCTGCAGAGCCCCGGTCTTGCCCCGCACACGCCGCCTGGGAAGTATTTATTTATTTAATTGCTGCTCTCCAAACACAGATAAAGGGCTTTGTGTTCAGCGTGAATTGGACTCGGACTTATCTAGAGCCCAACAGCTGGACGCCGGCTCAGCTTTAATGGCGGACTCCTCCCAGGCTGCTGAAACGGCGCAGATTGCCGACGCAGGCTAATCGTCCCCAATGGCCACACAATTCCACCGTAATGAGGGCACGCTTTTCGGGTCGGGCCTCGGGGTCCTCGCGATCAGTCAAAAGCAGAGGGGCATCGATCGGCAACCCTACGAACGCCACGTGTTGGCTTTTTAAAAGAGTTACAGAGAGATTTAGTCACTGAATATGAAATATTTGATGTATAGCTGAGACTTCGGGGGCTTTTGCAATCGTTAAAGGCTATGCTTATCCAAAAAACAGCTTCATTAAGGGAGAACTGAAAGGGAAAATACCTAGAACATGATAAAAATATCTCCTGGATATAATAAACTATTTGAACCAGAGCTGTTTTTAGGGACTTTTAATGTGGACCAGCTATAGGTCCCACAAGGAAAATCAGAAAAGAGCAACTGAACACAAAGGAAATGATTTCGACATTCACATCAGGACAGCGGGAAAGATCGGCAGCCATGACGAAAGTGAAAAATCGAGTAAGGAATGAAATGGAGGAGCAGCTGGGAATTAAACACCACCTGAGTCAGGAACTCTTACCTTGCTCCTGGGTTCGCTGTTCTGAAGCAGTAAAGAAACGGAGAAGAGCAGCTGTCAATAGTGCATAACGATATCGTTCCTTCTTTCAAGTGAAAGTGAAAGTGACTACTCTGGTCATTGTGAAACGCAGCACAGCACAACACAACGAAACTCAACCCCTTTTGAAATTCACCAGACACACACGTGCAGCAGGGGGCAGCTACAGTGCCTGAGCAGTGACAGGGACTGGTACCTTGCTCAAGGGTACCCCAGTGCAACCTACTGGTGAGGGAATCGAACCCACAATCTTCCCATGCGGGGGCAACTCCCTCACCACTAGGCCACCGCATTCATCAACAAAAACTTTTTCTGATCGTAACCCCTTCAAAATAAAACCCACTGTTTGAGAAACTATGATGATTTATTTGTTCATTTCTTCTTTATTTTAAAAATAATCCCATTTTATGTAAATCAGCTGTTATCCTTTATACTTCTTTATTTTCAAAATCTTGGGAGAATTATTTAATTTCTTTTTTGATGAATTATTTTGCTCAATTAAAGGAACCTGTAAGAGTGAGCGGTGTTGAGAGACGTGTTTCCAGGAGGTCAAAGAGCAACAAGCCCGAACACAATTTGATTTAAAGACATGCAGCTGTCAGCCACCTAGGCTGTGTGTGTGTGTGTGTGTGTGTGTGTGTGTGTGTGTCTTACCCAGATACTTGGCTCGTTCCTCTCTCCTCTGCTTGGCCTGTTTCTGTCTCTGCTCTGAGCTCACCCCATCTGAAACCACAGGAACAGCACCACAACAGTGACCCGGAGCTGCTGACCTCACAGTCATACACTCTCTCTCTCCCTCTCTCCCTCTCTCTCTCTCTCTCTCTCTCTGCCCTCTCCCCCCTCTCTCTCTCTCTCTCTCTGTCTCTCTCCCTCCTCCTCTCTCCTCTCTGTGCCTCTCTCTCTGGTCTGTATCTCTCTCTCTCTCTCTGTCTCTCTCCCCTCTCTGTCTGTAATCTCTTCTGTCTGTCTTCTCTCTCTCTCTCTCTCTCTGTCTGTACTTCTGTCTGTCTCTCTCTCTCTGTCTCTGCCCTCTCTCTCTCTGTCTGCATCTCTCTCTCTCTCTCTCTCTCTCTCTCTGTTCGTATCTCTCTCTCTCTCTCTCTCTGTCTGTATTCCCTCTCTCTCTCTCTCTCTGTCTGTATCTCTTTCTCTGCATCTCTCTGTCTGTATCTTTATCGGTCTCTCTCTGTCTGTATCTCTCTCTCTCTGTCTGTATCTTCTCTCTCTCTCTCTCTCTCTGTCTGTACTTCTCTCTCTCTCTCTGTCTGGCCTCTCTCTCTCTCTCTGTCTCTGTCTGCACTTTCTGTCTGTTCTCTCTCTCTCTCTGTCTTCTGTCTCCTCTCTTCAGCTCAGATCTTCTTCTCTTCTCTTCTCTCTCTTCTGTCTCTCTGTCTGTATTCTCCTTCTGTCTCTCTCTCTCTCTCCCCCTCTTCTTCTCTCTTCTGTCTCTCTCAGCCTTCTCCTTCTCTCTCTCTGTCTTCTAAGGTCTCTTCAATCTTTCTCTCTTCTGTCTCTCTTCCTCTCTCTCCTCTCTCTCTGTCTCTAGCCTGTATCTTCTCTCAGCCCGTGTCTTCAGTTCTTTCTTCTTCTTCTTCTCTCTCTCTGTTCAGAATTCTTCTTCTCTCTCTCTGTCTCTCTCAGCCCATCTCTCTCATCAGATTCTCTCTTCTTCTCTCTCTGTCTGTATTCTGTCTCTTCTGTCTCTCTCATCTCTTCTCTCATCTGTATCTTCTTCTTCTCTTCTCTGAGAGAGAGATAGAGAGAGAGAGGAGAGAGAGAGAGACAGAGAGACAGAGAGAGAGAGATGAGAGAGAGGACAGAGAGAGAGAGAGAGAGAGATAGAGAGAGAGAGAGAGAGAGAGAGAGATGAGAAGAGAGAGAGAGAGAGAGGAGAGAGACAGGAGAGAGAGAGAGAGAGAGGAGAGAGAGAGAGAGGAGAGAGAGAGAGAGAGAGAGAGAGAGGGAGACAGAGGAGACAGGAGGAGACAGAGAGAGAGAGAGAGAGAGAGAGAGAGAGAGAGGATAGAGAGACAGGAGAGAGGGAGAGAGAGAGACAGACAGAGATAGAGAGAGGAGAGAGAGACAGAGAGAGAGAGAGAGAGAGAGAGATAGAGAGAGAGAGAGAGACAGAAAGAGACAGAGAGAGAGAGAGAGAGAGACAGAGAGAGACAGAGAGAGAGAGAGAGAGACAGAGACAGAGAGAGAGAGAGAGAGAGAGAGAGAGAGAGAGAGAGATAGAGAGAGAGAGAGAGACAGAAAGAGACAGAGAGAGAGAGAGAGAGACAGAGAGAGAGATGAGAGAGAGAGAGAGAGAGACAGAGAGAGAGAGAGATAGAGAGAGAGATAGAGAGAGAGAGAGAGGGAGAGAGAGGGAGAGAGGCAGGCAGGAAGCCCTTGTTACAGGATCTCTTTGAACAAGTCCAGTCTTGTTTTATTTTATTTGAGTCCTGGTTTTTAAGTGAGTTCGCGAGTTTAAATGGAAGACGAGGGTAACGTTGTATCGTTGCTTTAAAACGAACTAAAACCCGCGTCGTTGAGCAGAAACACTTGCAGTGCTGAGACCAGTTAATTAATCCAGTCCTTAAGATTCACGTTCAAATCAGACATCGACCCTCCAACACTCGATCCGTTACCAAGCTGGGTGGAGCTCCGTGTGTGTGATCGCATGTGTGTCAGGTGTTTTCACACCGCAGTCTGGCGGTGCGTGTGTGTGTGCATGTGTGCTCCTGTGCGTATGTGTGTGTTCCTTCACGCTGGGATATTTGCAGCGTGTGCGATACTTGTGCGGTGAATCAAAGGAAGGCGGTTTGGAGGGGGGGTTTGCAGGAGTTACAGATGAGGCACGGATGGCATGTTGCCATGGGAACCAACCTTCCCCTCACCGCAAAAGAGGACTTGGTTGAACCCGACAACGCTCAGGACTGTTCTGGAACACTTGGCCGCATAAACACTGGCAAACTGCAGGTCGCTCCTTTGACGTAATTGGCAATGGCCTGCCCTCCCCGCTTGTCCCGGGCAAACGGCGACTTGCCGCCTGGCCGCAGCATCCGCGGACGGGCCGGGAGGCACGCCACCCTACACAAACCCGGCCAACAGAAGACGCCACGCCTGGGTGGTACACACACTTTATTCATGTCTGAGCGGACGAAACACTTGAGCCCGAGTTTGGTGGCGGTTTTAAATTGCCCTGAAGACAGACCCGCTATTGCCTTAAGAGAAAGGCAGGTTTATTACATTACAGTGCTTCATCTATACATCCAGGGGAGCAGCAATGGGGACGGTACCTTGTTCAAGGGCACCTCAGGGCAACCCACTGGTTCACGGATTCAAACCCGCAATCTTCCAGTCCTGGGGCCCGGTCCCTAAACACTAGACCACCGCTCCCCCAAACCAGGTCAGTGATGCTCTTCTTTAGTGAGATTATTCATCTCCGCAGGAGACAAGCTCCCTTCTTCATCTTGGTCTTCCCGAGGTTCCTTCCCTCACGTGACGGTGATGTAACAGCTATAAAAAGTGCCACAGAATCTGATCTGATGTGACCTGACATAACTCTTCTCAACCTTCAGCCTTTACTTTTGGCCAGTTCCTAAAAATCTGATCCCCTGTTTTCCTGGATCCGGTGCCGTCTCACTGCCAGTTACTAGTTTGGAGCCGGTTTCACACTTTTCCACTGGGAGAAAAAACTGGTGCAAACTAGGCTCTGAACCATTGCTGGTCTTGAACCGAGAACCAGGGACGGACGTCATCAGAGATGGATGGAGGAAGCGAGACAACTTTAGATGAGGAGAATGGCAAAAAGCTAATCTGGAGGAACAAAATTGTTGGACTGGTTGATCAACAAACTGGAAACTTGTAGAAGGACTGCAGGGACATGAAGGACAACCAAACGTTCAGAAACGTCCATGAAAACAAGGCAAGGTGTGATGAGATGTTCAATGTTGTGCTGTGGCTCTCAGGTTCTGACTGGTTCCCAGCTTCAGGAACTACGGCACCAAGGCCGGTTCATTGGACGAGGGGTTTATATGCTGCAGAATATCAGCATGAAGTGATTTTATGTTAGATCCCAAACTCATCTCGCGCACGGCAAGTTTAACAAAGTGCGTCTGTTCTGTGTCTGCTTCATTTTTTGGGGAAATGCTGCTGCAAACACGAGCCGGTGTGAGAATGTACGAACAGGGACGATATGAACTTTATTTCATGCAGTCTGGCAGTCTGAGTCTGTATTTTTGGGACTCAGCCAGACGGAATCAATCGGTGAAAAATAAAGGCTCAGAAGAGTTTCTCCAGGTCTGCTTTAGTGTCCTGGTGACGGCGTCTCTCACTGACGACTGTAATTCTACTAATCGCCCAGTAAAGAGGGCCGTTCTAGTCCTGATCACCCAGAGAGCGACTGGTGTACCTTTTGGCCAGGCCGGCTGAAGGGGTGGTGGGCGTGCTGGCCGGTTGCTTGCATGCTTTCGACGAGACGGAGGGTCAGGATCAGAGACCCAGCCAGTGATGGTGGTGTTCGCTGCTTTAGCTCAGGTCCGCCCGACCTGCTTCTCCAACCGAAGTGGAGTCTATTGAGAGCTGGTGAGAGCTGGAGAGGATGGAGAGAGAGAGAGAGAGAGAGAGAGATGGAGAGAAAGAGGAGAGAGAGAGAGGGATTAGCCTACCATCAGAAAAATTTCAACTTAAAAAAAAACAACGATCTATATCCGAACCAGAGAGGAACCTTTCAAGAGCATGAAGAAGAAACTCTAGAAGAGGAGCCAACACTCAGTTTTCAAAATGAGGAAGAGCCACTGAGACACCAAGACTCAAAAGAAGAAACTCTCTTAAATTGTGAGAAGAGCCACTGAGGGAACCGAGACTCAACAGCAGAGACCAAGATTCAAAATGAGAACCAAGAGCAACCTAGACTCAAACGGAAAACCTCTATAAGAGCATGAAGAAAAAAACCCTGAGATGAACCAAGACTCAAAAGAAGAAACTTTCCGAGGCATGAGGACGAACCACCAGAGTAGCCACCACTCAGGCGGAGAACCTCGGTAAGAGAACGAGGAAGAAATACTGAGAGAAACCCAAACTCAAAAGAAGAAACTCTCTAAAGGCACGAGGTAGATGATCTGAGCCCATTAAGACTCAAACCGTGAACCTCTGCAAGAAATACGAAGAGCATGTCAGATTAAAACTTTCTAAAGGTATGAAACAGAACCACTTACGGAACCAAGACTCAAAATCTAAGGGTGGGTGGACAAAAAATACTAGAGTTCTTTCAATCTTCACTTTATTTTTGGGGGTTTTCCTCACGAAATGCGCTTTTCTAAAGCAGTAAAATCTTTCACCACAGCGAAGGTCCTTGTCTTAATTCAGATCGACGCTTCTCGGTTCTTTCCAGGTGGAGGGACATGTTCCTCCCATGTTTCCTAATCGCCCAAAGACATATAGGCCAGGTGGACTGGGGATGCGATTAGCGAGTGTGTGTCCAGTGATGGACTGGCGACCTGTCCAGGGTGTCCCCGCTTTGCCCTGTGAGAGCCGGGATAGGCTCCAGCACCACCCTCGACCCTAATTAGGACAAGCGGATTGAAAAAGAGTGACAAGAGAGTAATGAACGTGTGATTACTGTCCATAAACTTCTTTTCTTAACCCCTCTACCATGGTTCACCTTCACGGTGGCCAAGCCACTGAAAGGTAGACGTCCCTTAATGGCCTCGTCCGATTGAGTGATGTCAAAGGTCTTAAATCCAGCCGTCCTCCTCTTTCACGGTGTGCTTCATCACCGCCACTGGTCTGATGCTCTTGCAGCTCATTACAGCAGCACTCTCAACACGTTAGCGCATCATTAACACTCCCGTTCACACCCGGCTCGCACCAAGCTCCTCACACAGAGGATGTCCCGCCTCCCAGGAGCAACACTTGGCATTTTCGGCAGGAACTGGGGGTGATCGGGGACTTGGGGCAGAAGGGTAGGAGGAACCAAGACTGAAAATGGGACACTTATGAGTCCCAGAGAGGTACAGAGACGTTTATGGAAATGCTCTCTAAGACAAAAAGGAAAGACTCAGAGGAACCATGACTCAAGAGATCTTCTCTTAAAGCACCAGGAAGAGGTCTGACCAAGAGTCTCAGAGTTAAACAGTTCAAACTCTCGACTCCTGGACTCCTGAGGTCATCAGAGGTCAGTTAATTTGGCCTAACATCCTGTTTCTTTCTGCTGAACAGAACCTCACTTCAAGTGTGCAGTTTAGCCTCTTTGATGGAGCAGCTGTCAGTCTGCTCAGCTGGCAGACCTCATGGCATCTCAGAGAAGGAAGACAAACTCCACACACCACACATATCTACCACACACCACTAACACAGCACCAACACACCACACCACCAACACACCGCTAACACACCACCCACACACCAAACATACCACCAACACACCACCCACACACCGCTAACACAGCACCCACACACCAAACACACCACCCACACACCACCAACACACCACCAACACGCCACTAACACAGCACCCACACACCAAACACACCACCAACACACCACCCACACACCGCTAACACAGCACCCACACACCAAACACACCACCCACACACCACCAACACCCCACTAACACACCACCCACACACCAAACACACCACCCACATACCAAACACACCACCCACACACCACCAACACAGCACCCACACACCAAACATACCACCAACACACCACCCACACACCAAACATACCACCCACACACCACCAACACAGCACCCACACACCAAACACACCACCCACACACCGCTAACACACCACCCACACACCAAACACAATGTAACACACCAAACACAATAAACACACTAAGCACACTACCAACACACCAAACACACCACGCACACACACACACACACACACACACACACCACCAACATTACAGCACTCCACACACCAAACATACCACTCAACACACCACCCACACACCAAACATACCACCCACACCCACCAACACACCACCCACACACCACCTACACACCACCTACACACTGCAAAACATACCACCTATTGACATCACCAACACGCCTACCACCATACCACCCACACACCAAACACACACCCACACACTCACCCACACACCGCTAACACAGCACCCACACACCAAACACACCACCCACACACCACCAACACACCACCCACACACACACCACCAACACACCACCCACACACCACCAACACACCACCCACACACCACCCACACACCAAACATACCACCCACACACCACCAACACAGCACCCACACACCAAACATACCACCAACACACCGCCCACACACCAAACATACCACCCACACACCACCAACACACCACCCACACACACACCACTAACACACCACCCACACACCACCAACACCACTAACACACCACCCACACACACCAAACATACCACCAACACACCGCCCACACACCAAACATACCACCCACACACCACCAACACACCACCCACACACACACCACCAACACACCACCCACACACCACCAACACACACCACACCACCCA
Organism: Hepsetus odoe; assembly: GCA_017165825.1. NCBI lineage: Eukaryota > Metazoa > Chordata > Actinopteri > Characiformes > Hepsetidae > Hepsetus > Hepsetus odoe. Next base: position 27,110,464 of record CM029372.1, on the reverse strand, counting down.
CACACACCAAACATACCACCACACACCACTAACACAGCACCCACACACCAAACATACCACCAACACACCGCCCACACACCAAACATACCACCCACACACCACCAACACACCACCAACACACCACCCACACACCAAACACACCACCCACACACCACCAACACCCCACTAACACACCACCCACACACCAAACATACCACCCACACACCACCAACACGCCACTAACACACCACCCACACCACCAACACAGCACCCACACACCAAACACACCACCCACACACCACCCACACACCTAACACAGCACCCACACACTCAAAACACACCACCCACACACCACCAACACCCCACTAACACACCACTCCACACCAAAACATGGCCACCACACACCACCAACACCCCACTAACACACTCACCCACACACCAAACACACCACCCACACACCACCAACACACACCCCCACACACACACCAACACACACCCACACCCCCCACTCTCACACCAACACACACACCAAACATACCACCCACACACCACCAACACGCCACTAACACACCACCCACACACCAAACACACCACCCACACACCACCAACACACCACCCACACACCAAACATACCACCCACACACCACCAACACCCCATCAATACACCACCCACAGCCACCAAACACACCACTCCACACACCACCAACACACCACCTGTATTGCAATCAAACACACCACCAACACACCACCCACACACCCGCTAACACAGCACCCACACACCAAACACACCACCCACACACCACCAACACCCCACTAACACACCACCCACACACCAAACACACCACCCATACTCAAATTTCACACCCACCTAATAACACCACCAACACAGCACCCACACACCAAACATACCACCAACACACCACCCACACACCAAACATACCACCCACACACCACCAACACAGCACCCACACACCAAACACACCACCCACACACCTCTAACACACCACCCACACACCAAACATACCACCCACACACCACCAACACGCTATCAATACACTACCCAATACCAAACACACCACCCACACACCAAACACACCACCCACACACCACCAACACAGCACCCACACACCAAACATACCACCAACACACCACCCACACACCAAACATACCACCCACACACCACCAACACACCACCCACACACCACCCACACACCACCCACACACCAAACATACCACCCACACACCACCAACACGCCACTAACACACCACCCACACACCAAACACACCACCCACACACCCCACACACACCGCTAACACAGCACCTACACACCTCAACACACCACTCCACACACCACCAACACACAACACCACTCCACACACACACCACCAACACACCACCCACACACCGCTAACACACCACCCACACACACCACCCACACACCAAACATACCACCCACACACCACCAACACAGCACCCACACACCAAACATGGGCCACCAACACAAGGCACACCGCCACCAAACATACCACCCACACACCACCAACACACCACCCACACACACAATCACCAACAACACACCACCCACACCACCAACACGCTACCACACACCACACCCACACACCAAACATACCACCAACACACACCGCCCACACCAAACATACCACTCCACACACCACCAACACACACCACCCACACACACACTTAACACACCACCTACACACACCACCAACACACCACCCACACACCACCCACACACCAAACATACCACCCACACACCACCAACACAGCACCCACACACCAAACATACCACCAACACACCGCCCACACACCAAACATACCACCTACACACCACCAACACACCACTAACACACCACCCACACACCAAACACACCACCACACACCACCAACACCCACCAACACACCCACCCACACACCAAACATACCACCCACACACCACCAACACGCCACTAACACACCACCCACACACCACCAACACAGCACCCACACACCAAACACACCACCCACACACCACCCACACACCGCTAACACAGCACCCACACACCAAACACACCACCCACACACCACCAACACCCCACTAACACACCACCCACACACCAAACATACCACCCACACACCACCAACACCCCACTAACACACCACCCACACACCAAACACACCACCCACACACTCAAACACACACACACCAAACACAATTACACTCTCAAACACACACACACACACACACACACACCCACACACCAAAACATACCACCCACACACCACCAACACGCATCAGCTACACCACCCACACACCAAACACACCACCCACACACCACCAACACACCACCCACACACCAAACATACCACCCACACACCACCAACACCCCACTAACACACCACCCACACACCAAACACACCACCCACACACCACCAACAACACACCACCCACACACCAAACACACACACACACACACACCGCTAACACACCCACCTACACACCAAAACATACACCACACACCACCAACACGCCTCACTAACATTCACCACCTACACACACCAAACACACACACACCAAACACAATTACACTCTCAAACACACACACACCAAACACACCACCAACACACACACCCACACAATCACAACACAGCACCTACACACCACCAACACCTACCAACACACCACTCCACACACCAAACAACCACCACACCACCCACACACCAAACACACCACCCACACACCACCAACACAGCACCCACACACCAAACACACCACCAACACACCACCCACACCAAACACACCACTCAACACACCACTCAACACACCACCCACACACCACTCAACACTCCACCAATACACTACACTACACACCAAATATTATACCACCGAATACACCATCACTCAACACTCCCACTAACACAATTCTTACACCCACACACCAAACACCACATACTCACCAACACAGCACTCCACACACCGTCTAACACAGCACCCACACACCAAACACATACACCAACCACAGACTCACCCACACACCAAACATACCACCCACACACCACCAACATAGCACCCACACACCAAACACACCGCTAACACAGCACCCACACACCAAACACACCACCCACACACCAAACACACCACCAACACACACCCACACACCAAACATACCACCAACACACCAAACATACCACGAATACACCACCAACACACCACCAACACACTACACACACTTTCACCCATACACCAACAACATAACCACCACACACCAAACTTACTACCCACACACCACCAACACACACTTCAAAACTCTAACACCCACACATCACTAACACACCACCAACACACCACCCACACACCAAAACATACCACTCAACACACCAAACATACACTACACACTACCAACACATCACCAACACACCACACATACACTCACACACTGGGTCAACACACCATCACACACACCAAACTTACCACCCACACACACCCACACAGCACCCACACACCAAACACACCACTAACATATCACCCACACGCCACTAATACACCACTAACACACCACCATGTAGGCGGTTGGTGTGAAGGAGGACGATACAGAGGACAGGAAGAAATGGACAAGGCTGTCTAGATGTATTTATTTATATCTTAGTCTGGGTTGAGATGCAAAGACAGGAGCGCCAAAATAGGCACAGAAATGTAATAGAAGCACAGAAATAGCACAATATTAGCTGAGGGAACAGAGTTTTCTACAGCGGAGCGACTGAACAATGACAAAAAAAAAGAAATAAAAGAGGAGAGGGAGGTGGGCAGGTGTCCAGCGTCCCCCGCAGCGTCTCTGTGGCTTTAGCAGCAGGTTCATTTGGAGAGGGGCGAGAGATAAACTGCTGCTGCAGTGCTCCATCTGCCCCCGTCTCAGAAAACACTCCCTGATCACACACGCAAACACTCCTAACTCCGGTCTGAGTGGGAGTTCAGGGCAGTGCACTCATCCAGCAGGACAACTGGACAACGAGCTTCGATGGACCACAAAAACCAAATCAGAGATCTAAGCAGACGGACAGAGGAACCTTACGGCCTGCATAGCAACAGGAATCGGGCCCATGACCAAACTGCATAGCAACAGTACCTCGGTAGAGAGAGAGAGAGAGAGAGATAGAGAGAGAGAGAGAGAGAGAGAGAGAGAGAGAGAGAGAGAGAGAGAGAGAGAGAGAGAGAGAGACAGAGAGAGAGAAAGAGAATGTGTGAGAAAGAGAACAGGTTCATCATTGCAGTTATAGTGTGTGTGTGTGTGTGTGTGTGTGTGTGTGTGGGCCTGGGGAAAGGAAAGTTGCACAGTTTATCACCTGTCAGAGCTCACTGCAACAATGATCCTGCAATCAGCCTCCTAAGCTAATCACAGTATGCCACCTGTTTTGACCACCATAGCTCAGGATTAGTGTTTCTGGGAAGCTACCCAAATTAAGGTGTTCCTGTGCGGTAGTTCTGACCAAAGCATGAAACCCCACCTTTAAAAATACATACCAGACTTTCATTTCCTTTATATAACCTAATATAGTCCATTTGGCGCCTTTTAGGCCCAACACCAACACACTGGCCCCTTTTAGGCCCAACACTCAACACTTTGACCCCATTTAGGCCCAACACCAACACTTTGACCCCTTTTAGGCCCAACACCAACACTTTGACCCATTTTAGGCCCAACACCAACACTTTGACCCATTTTAGGCCCAACACCAACACTTTGACCCCTTTTAGGCCCAACACCAACACACTGGCCCCTTTTAGGCCCAACACCAACACACTGGCCCCTTTCAGGCCCAACACCAACACACTGGCCCCTTTGAGGCCCAACACCAACACACTGGCCTCTTTAGCCCAACACCAACACTTTGACCCTTTTAGCCTGGAACACTGAACACACTGGCCCTTTTACCTAACACTGACACTTTGACTCCTTAGGCCCAACACTAACATTTTGACCCTTTAGGCCCAACACCACACTTTGACCCTTTTAGCTCAACACCAACACTTTGACCTTTAGCCTAACACCAACACTTCTTGGACCCTAGGCTCAACACCAACACACACTGGCCCCTTTTAGGCCCAACACCAACACTTTGGCCCCTTTTAGGCACAACACCAACACTTTGACCCCTTTTAGGCCCAACACTAACACTTTGACCCATTTTAGGCCCAACACCAACACTTTGACCCCTTTTAGGCCCAACACTCAACACACTGGCCTTTAGGCCTAACACCAACACTTTGACCCCTTTAGGCCCAACACCAACACACTGGCCCCTTTCAGGCCCAACACCAACACTTTGGCCCCTTTTAGTCACAACAATTTCAACACTTTGACCCATTTAGCCCAACACCACACTTTGACCCTTTAGGCCTAACACTCAACACACTGCCCTTTAGGCCCAACACTCAACACTTTGACCCCTTTTAGGCCCAACACACACACTGGCCCCCTTTAGGCCCAACACCAACACTTGACCCTTTAGGCCTAACACCAACACTTTGACCCCTTTAGCCCAATACCAAATACACTGGCCCCTTTAGGCCTAACACAACCACTTTGGCCTCTTTAGCCCAACACAACACTTGACTCCTTTAGGCCCAATACTAACACACTGCCCCTTTAGGCCTAACATCAACATGACTCGGGCCCTTTAGGCCTAATACCAACACTTTGCCCCTTTTAGGCTCCAACACCAACACCCTTTGACCCCTTTAGCTCAACACTCAACACACTGGCCCTCTTTAAGCTCAAGACAAACAGTTTGGCCCTCTTTAAGCTCAAGATAAACAGCTGGCCCCTAGGCCCAACACTAAATACACTGTCCCATTTAGTCTAACACCAACACTGGAGTTCCTTTAGGTCCAGCACTCAAATACTTGGCCCCTTTAGCCTCAACACCAACACAGTGGCCCCTTTAGGCCCAACACCAACACACTGGGCTCCCTTTTAGTCCTAACACCAACATACTGGCCTTTTAGGCCTAACACTCAACACTTTGGCCCTTTTAGGCCTAACACTCAACACTTTGGCCCCTTTAGGCTCAACACCAACACTTTGGACCCTTTAGGCCTAAATACCAACACTTTGACCCCTTTTAGCTCAAGATTACTGGGGTTTGGCCTCTTTTAGGCTCACTCAACACTTTGACCTATTTTGGGTCCAACACCAACACTTTGGCCCATTTTAGACCCAACACCAACACTTTGGCCCATTTTAGGCCCAACACCAACACTTTGGCCCCATTTAGGCTCAAGATTATCAGTTTGGCCCCTTTTAGGCCAACATCAACACTTTTACCTATTTTAGGCCCAACACCAACACTTTGGCCCCATTTAGGCTCAAGATTATCAGTTTGGCCCCTTTTAGGCCCAACACCAACACTTTTACCTATTTTGGGTCCAACACCAACACTTTGGCCCATTTTAGACCCAACACCAACACTTTGGCCCATTTTAGCCTATAACACTCAACAGACTTTGACCCCTTTAGCCCAACACAACACTTTGGCCCCTTTAGGCTCAACACCAACACAGTGGCCCTTTCTTTAGGCCCAACACCACCACACTGCCCCTTTAGCCTAACACCAACATACTGGCCCCTTTTAGGCTCAACACCAACACTTTTGGCCCTGTAGGCCCACCAACACTTTAATTTTTAGGCCCAACACCAACACTTTGACCTTTTAGGCCCAACACTAAATGATTTCGACTCCCTTAGGCTCAAGATTATCAGTTTGCCCTTTAGGCCCACTCAAATACTTTTGACCTATTTTGGGTCCAACATCAACACTTTGGCCCATTTTAGACTCAACACCAACACTTTGCCCATTTTAGGCTCAACACTAACATTTCTGGTTCCCCATTTAGCTCAAGATACAGTTTGGCCTTTTTAGGCTCAACATCACACAGACTTTTTTAATACTTTAGGCCCAACACTAACACTTGGCCCCATTTAGGCTCAAGATTATCAGTATTTGTCCCTTTAGGCCCAACACTAACACTTTTACCTATTTCATTCAACACTCAACACTTTGGCCCCTTTTGTACCTAACACCAACACTTTGACCTCTTTGTACCAACACTAAACACTTTGACTTTTAGGCTCAAGCAGATTACTGGGGCTTGGTCCCTTTAGGCCTTACCCAACACTTTATGGATCTATTTTGGGTCCATAACACCAACACTTTGGCCCATTTTAGACTACCAACACTTTGAGCCCATTTAGGCCCAACACCAACACTTTGGCCCCATTTAGGCTCAAGATTATCAGTTTGGCCCCTTTTAGGCCCAACACCAACACATCTACCTATTTTAGGCCCAACACCAAATACTTCCTGGCCCCATTTAGGCTCAAGATTATCAGTTTGGCCTTTTGTGCCCAACACCAACACTTTACTCATTTTAGCTCCAACACCTCACCACTTTGGCCCCATTTAGGCCAAGATAAACACTTGCCCTTTCTTTAGCCCAACACCAACACACACCGCCCCTTTAGCCTAACACCAACACTCTGGCCCCTTTAGGCCCAACACAATACTTAAGCCCTTTAGGTTTCAAGGAGAAACAGTTTGGGTCCCACTAGGCCCAACACCAACACACTGGCCCTTTTTAGTCCCAACACCAACACAGGCCCCTTTTAGGCCCAACACCAACACTTGGGCCCCTTTTAGGCTCAAGATAAACAGTTTGGCCCCATTTAGGCTCAAGATAAACAGTTTGGCCCCTTTTGAGGCCTAAAAAAAAAAGATTAATCAAATTCATTGCTTTTAACACATTTTAAATACCTTTGGACAAAGATTTAAAAATGTAAAAATATTTAATAACAGTCCAGACAGTTTAAGTTCAGGTGACTAATCTGAAACATTTATTCAGATGTAATTAAACAGGCAAAACTGGGCTCATCGCAGAATCAGAATTATCATTGGACAAGGGTTCAAAGGTCATTCCAGTTGGAATTCTGACACGTGCGGGTGTTAATAGGTTGACTGGGTTCAAGTTAAGTCACAGACCCAGTGAAACACTGGACTGTGTATCCCAATCCCAGTATGTACCAGGAAACTGGTCATACTGGACAACCCTAGAGACGAAAGGTGAAAGGTAAAATAGGTGAAAGTGACTATTCTTGTCATCATGAAGCACAGCACACAATGAGACGCAACAAAATGACACCCCTGCATTTTACCCACACACACCGTGCAGCAGGGGGCAGCTACTGAAAGCGTCCGAGGAGCAGTGTTGGGGATGGTACCTTGCTCAAGGGTACCTCAGGGCAACCTACTGGTCTGGGACCTGAACCCATGACCTCCTGATTCTGGGGCCGACTCCCTAACCACTAGCTCACCGCTGCCCCATAAAGAAGGGCACCGTTCCTGCAAATGCTGCAATACCAGGTCGTTGCATGGAGTAGACAGGACAAGCTCCTTTTCCGTCTCCATGTTCTAAAAATCTATTTTCTGTCCTCACTGAACTCCACATGACCTTGGAAGAGAGGCTGAACACTTTCCACTTCACTTCAGGGCAGATAGTGTGGAGAGGGTCAGCAGCTTTAGATTTCGGGGGGTGGGGTCACTCTAACTCTGACTTCAGGTGGACAGAGGACACCCAGCTGTCATCAAGAAGGCCCACCAGAGCCTTCACTTTCTCCCAAACTTGGACTGTGATCCTTAGCTGTCTGTATGACGTCCAGGTAGCCGTTCAGGACAGGCCAGGTGAGGTCCACAGAGAGAAAACCGCTCCAAAGATCACAGAGCTTCACCAGCCCAGAACATTTCCATCACACCTTAGAAAATCCGGCCGCTAAATGAAGCGGTCCTCTTTCCTGTCCTCTGGTGAACAACTCAGGGCCATCACATCACGGTCCTCAAGATTTTGGGACTCTCTCTACCCCAGAAACTGCTCAACAAGCATCAATGATTCCGTTCATCTGGACAGTCAATCCCTCATCATCCTATCTGCAGAGTTATGGGTCGTCTGGAATTATGGGTATTGTAGTCCTACTGCCTTTATACACTTCGCTATTCACTTTACAGATACAGACAGATTGGAATTATGGGTATTGTAGTCCTGCTGCCTTTCTTCTGATACAACACTGCTCTGCATTTTACGAGCTTTGCTCAAGTTTGCAGCAGATGTTATCAAGAAGCTCCTTCCATGAACCACTAATAGCTTTGTGTCAGTGCTGTTTGCATTTAATGCACTGTTGAAAGTGTCTGTCTCCATATTTAAACCACACACACTGTCCAGCAGACAGTGGCAGCCATATAAAGGACCCACAGAGCAGTGGTAGGGACGGTACCTTGATCAAGGAAAGCTCAGGGTCATCTACCAGCCTTGGGATCGAACCCTTGACCTTCGAACACTAGACCAGCGCTGGCCCATGCACAGGCCGCCCTAGGGCACCAAGTATTGAGTGTCTGCTGTGTCCCCGAATCGCACATGAGACATTAATCTTGAATCTTTGGGACGAGCGTCTGACGTTTTGATGCAGTAAAGACCGGACCGCTGTCCCGTTTCTTTTTTAATCCTAAATCGCTCTCATTTCTCCAGGGCAGCTCCAGATGGCGACCAGAATGCTCACCAATGCGAATAGATGTTTTTTTTGTGACGACCTTTTTCATTCCGGTTGCCAGTTTCCACATTTCAAAGAGGAGTAAAGTAACAGTGAGGCGTAGAGGGAAGACAATATGTGCCATGTGCTGTTTATTTCACTCTACAGTTGGCCTGGATGGAGATTATGGGTCCTAAAACAGAATTTGGCTCCTGAATATTTCAGTTTTCCTATTTTGTCTGGAGCTCTGCAGTGCAAATCCGATGGGGTCGGGCTTCGCCCATCAAACCCTGGCAAACCCAGTCCGGTCTGGCCGGCTGCGTGTGTGGTAACGGAGGTGAGACGAGATTTCCGAGCGCTAAAACAAATCTCAGATCTGACGGCCGCGTCTGTTTGGGCAACACACTGATCCTGCAGCCGTGAGCTAAGCGTGTACACACTTGTGCACCAGTCAGATGTTCACACACAGATCCGTCAGGCCTGCAGGTGAAAGCTCAGGTTTCAGCCCATGCGGAAAGCCACGCGGGGTAAAAATAACCACAGATCAACCAGCAGCCATAAAAGGTGGTGAGACTTTGCAGGAGCACCTCCAGGAATGCCTGCTGTTCGCCCGGTGTGGACACGGAGACAAAGGACAACAAAGGATTGGGGCCACTGAAACAAACATCAATACTCATTAAATTTACACACGTTGTCAACATACATCACGTTTCTGATTACAAGGCTGAAGATCACGTTCACCCAAAAATGTGTTTTTTATTTTTGGGATTAAAAAGTGAAAATGAAAGTGACTATGTGCCTTCGTTTACACAAGGTGAACCACAACCCAAAGCATCCCCTGAATTTAACACACACACACACACACACACACACACACACACACACACACACACACACACACACACACACACACACACAGCAGTGGACAGCCATATCCAGCACCTGGGGAGCAGTGATGGGGACGGTACCTTGCTCAAGGGAACCTCAGAGTAACCTACTGACCTGAGATTCGAACCCTCCGATCTGGGGACCTAAACAAAATTGTGAACCCAGTGCACTTTACTGTCCCACACTGGGCGGCGCTGCAGTGAAACACCCAGTCGGTCAGAACGACGGTTACTTCATCGAAATCATCGACCATTAAAAGCCTGTTTTAAGCTTTAAACTGGCCAAAAATGATCCCCTCGCTGCTTAAAATGGCTAAAAGCAAGTAAAAATGAAGAGATGTCGGACTGACAAAATGAAAGATGAGCTCAAAGAGGACGCTTTAAGTGAAAAGTGAAAGTGACTATTCTTGACACAGCACAGCGCACAGTGAACCACAACGAAAATGGACCGTTGCATTTAGCCCATGCAAACACCGTGCAAGCAGTGGGCAGGTATGAAAGCACCCGGGAAGCAGTGACGGGGACGCTACCTTGCTCAAGGGTTCCTCAGGGCAACCTACTGGTGAGGGGTTTGAACCCACAATCTTCCGATCCCGTGGCCGACTCCCTCACCACCAGGCCACCGCTGCCCGTTTTAGACCAAACTCTGGCCTTTCAGGTTAGCATGGTCAGAGGGCACCAATTAAATTAAAGCTCATCTTTAAAAGATAAACGAGTGCTAACGAACAGCGGACGATTTAACCAAAGCGTTCAGGTTCAGGCAGATGCAGAACACAGCTCGATTCTGAAGCGCGGTCCCTCCGTCTGCTTCTGCAGAGGCGCTTCGTGATCTGCCCTCAGGATCCACCGCCTATCATCTGGACAATGACATGCATCTTCTCAGCAGGGGCAGCTGATGGTATTCATAAGGGCTTGCAATCAGAGGGCTCCTGGTTCAATCCCCAGGACGGGCAGGAAGAAGGAACTCTCCACTTAAGTGAAAGTGAAAGTGACAACCCTTGTCATTGCGAGGTCACAGCACTGCACACCATGAACCACAACGAATTTGGACCTCTGCTTTTAACCCATGCACACAAACACCGTGCAGCAGTGGGCAGCTATTGAAAGCACCCGGGGACGGTACCTTGCTCAGGGGTACCTCAGGGCAACCTACTTGTGAGGGAATCGAACCCACAATCTTCCGATGCAGGGCAACTCCCTAACCACTAGGCCACCGCTGCCCCACTTTCCTGACATCCTCCGGATATACTCCTCGTCTCTCCTCTGGACATGTCCAAACCAGCACGCTCTCACTTCTCTGACTCCAAACCGTCCAACCTGAGCTGTCCCTCTGATACACTCATTTCCAATCCTGTCCATCCTCACTTACATTTACATTTACGGCATCTTATCCAGAGCGACTTACATGTCCTAATTACAGGGACAGTCCCCCTGGAGCAACTCCGGGTTAAGGGTCTTGCTCAGGGACCCAGTGGTGGTAGTGCTAGAGGTGGGATTCGAACCGGGGACCTCTTGATCCAGAGATCCGTAGGCAAGTGCCCTACCACTAGACCACCGCCACCCTCACTTCCAGTGCTGACCTCAGCATCCATACCCAACACCCTAAATGTCAAGCTTCTGCCTCAATGTCCTCTAAACACTTCTCTTGCTAAAGGGATTTCAAGCTGTTTGGAAACTGAGAACACGATTTGAGGGCTTTTTCTTCTGCAGGTCAGCTCGGATCAGGGTGTGAAGTGGGTCAGCGGCGCCGGGCGGCTGGAGCGGTGGAGGATCTGGGTCAGCCACACCTCAGGTATGCCGGGTATGCGCTGTGCCGATGGCAACACAGCTCTGAACAACACAACACAACTGCCTCCACGACAGCGCTGGACAGCAGGTCGGGATCATCTCTAATCATCTACTTCACGAGGTTTCTGATCCTATATGGGACCTTAAAATAGATTTTAGTCCTTTTTAAAGTGGTTTCCATGCAAAAGCCCAAACCACAGACAGCTCCTTCGAAAAAAAACTGTAGTTTTCGGATGGATATTTACTGGCAATCTGTTCCAAAGTTTTGGCACCTGCGATGTTAAAGCTGCTCCTCCAGGCTTTTTCTATTTTCTATATCAGTAAAGCAGGGTTGGCTGATCTTAAGGCTCGATTAGGAGTTGGGACGATCATCCGTTCTGCAGATGTCGATCTATTTAAAGCTTAAAAAAACAGGAACGGCTAAAAGCAGTTACGACCTGAAGCTAAAACAGGTCAGAAACATGGACGTCACTGCTCCTTGCTCCCTATAAAATATAAAATCTCACGGAAATCATCCCGAATGGCCCGGAGGTAATCTAAGGCTGTTCCAACAACCAAAACACCACATGGAATCTAAAATGACCAAATATTTCTCACCGAGAAGGCAACTTCAGACGTCCAAGGGTCAAAAAAGGTCTCATTTTTTTCCACACACTACAGCCGTCGCATCAGAGCTGCTTTCTCATCGTTCACCGTTAATGGAGACCTCGCTCAGTAAACCGGTGCAGGAAGTCCATCTTGTGATCGAGCTCGGTGTGGGTTATATCACACCACAGACCAGAACACATGAGCTTCAGCTTTTCTCAAGAGCGCTGCAGGCAGGAGGGGACTGGAGGAATGAACAGATCTCGAAAAAACGACAACATCTTTCATCTCCTCCCCCAGAGTTCTGGAAGGCCTTCCTGTGATGAACATCGACGGAGCACGACCTCTCGGAGAGTCTGTGAGCAACCTGAGCGTTTCCTCTCGACAATGGGTGGGGATCAGAGTCCGTGTGTGTGTGTGTGTGTGTGTGTGTGTGTGTGTGTATGAAATCTGAAGCTGAAATTGACTATTTTGTCACAGTGAGACAAAGCAACCTCTGTTTTTACCCACACTGTCCAGCAGGGGGCAGCTATTTAAACCTTGCTCGAGGGTACCTCAGGGCAACCTACTGGTCTGGGATTCGATCCCATGACCTTCCAATCCTGGGGCCTCGTCCCTGCAGGTTTGTAGCCACTAGGCCCCTAATTTACAGAGCTAATGTAGTAGTCCAGTGTTTAGGGCCCAGGATTGGAAGGTCGACCAGTAGGTTACCCTGAGGGGTCCTTGGTCAAGGTACCATTGGGTTCGAGTCCTGGACCAGTATTGTGCTCTGAGGTACCATCACGAGTACTACCCTCCTGTACGATGACTGCTGCCCTCCTCCACAACAACTGCTGCCCTCCTCCATAATGACTGCTGCCCTCCTCCTTCAAGACTGCTGCCCTCCTCCATGATGACTGCTGCCCTCCTCCATCACGAGTACTACCCTCCTCTACGATGACTGCTGCCCTCCTCCGTCAAGACTGCTGCCCTCCTCCACAACAACTGCTGCCTTCCTCCATCACGAGTACTACCCTCCTCCATGATGACTGCTGCCCTCCTCCATCAAGACTGCTGCCCTCTTCCATCACGAGTACTACCCTCCTCCATGATGACTGCTGCCCTCCTTCATCAAGACTGCTGCCCTCCTCCATGATGACTGCTGCCCTCCTCCATCAAGACTGCTGCCCTCCTCCATCAAGACTGCTGCCCTCCTCCATCACGAGTACTACCCTCCTCCAGTCGAGCACGAGCAAATCTGCTCCTGCTGCCCCACATCCAACACGCTTCACAAACTGGGTTACCCATATCTGCACACATGCATCATCTGCAGACACATACACACACCATCATCATGAATCACACACACAGATGCACACACTTGCAGCTCCCTCACACACAGAGCAGCTGCACCTTACATGCTGCATGAATATTTCAGTCCCACATCCAGTGGAAGAAGAGTAGAGGCTGATACTGCAGTAAAAAAAGCACAAACAACCCCTTTGAAAATTTCAAATTCAGAAGAAATGACTGTCCACAAACTTTTGGACACTGTGCTGAATGCAATGTCTAAGGATTGATTTATGAACGCAGTTATGGTGGACAGAAATGAGGAAAAAGACCTTTTTGTGACAGAAAGATGATCACGAACACTCATCCCTCACCCTGACCTCGAGCTCATCCTTTAAAACAACAACAAAAATGAAAACCAATCTCCCTAAATTGGAAAACTGCAGAGCTGTAGTTCCTCGACAGCTGAACTAAATAAGGGAGATCGCTAACGGCTTACAATAAGCAGTGAAAAGCTTAACAAAGACCGTTAGTTTAATATCCCACCATGACTAATTGGTTTCCTGCTGATGCCTGTTTGTGTTTAACCAGAGTGGCCCTGATCACTTTTCCCCAGAACTAATCCACCGACAAAGATCATCGACAAAACACAGCGCCAGGTCAACATAGGACGCCGTTCGGTCCACTGCTGCGCTGTGTTAAGACTGACAGAGGTTTGTTTTGACTGGTCCAGCCAGTGTTTAGTCTACACCACTACAGAGAGGCTGATCTGGGATCAGAGAAAAGGAGATAAAAGCCATTAAAGGCCTGAAGTCTCCAAAAGGAAGCAGCATCGCAGCTCACAGGAAAACTTCGGCCAAAGAAGACGAAGACGAAGACGAAGACTTGACTCTCGGAGGACACACCTTGGACAGGTTGCCAGTCCCTCTCATGCACACACAGACACACCTAGAGGTTCATGGGCCTAGTCTCTAACTGCAAGTCCACCTGCCCCATTGTGAGAAAAAACTAAATCAAAGATAAGCTCGGTCCCTTCCCACCTTCAGAGATCTTGTGGAGCCCATGATCTGATGGGTCTGAGCTGTTCTGCCAACCTGAGGGGGAGCTCAACCATATTAAGCAGCTGGTTTTAACGTTCTGGCTGATCAGATGTTCAGTAATGCTACTTTTTGACTGCTCCTCGGCGGCTCTTCCTGGAGTGAAACTTTCATTTTTGACATTTTGGTCACACTGGCCCTTCCTCCACTTACAGTCCTTTACAGCCAGTCATACTGAGGCAACTTGAGAGTGAGTCACACACTGGGGCAGCACTTGTGTAAGCCAGGATTGAGCCATTTGGTCTGGTAGGAGCTGTAATTGGAAGGTCAGAGAGGACAGAACAAATTCCTGATGAGGCCTTTCACCATCCCCAGACCGGAGGGTTTAGACACCACACAGCAGGGAGTAGTTGATTACAGAAGAGAAAAGAACGAAAAAAAATACAGTTTTCAGATGTCGCCTTAGTTCCCACCTACTTTTGCACAATAGGGAGCGACACAATGTGTACTTTTATAAATCAATTGGATCTGATAGATAATTACAGGAATGTACTGAGAGTATAAAGTAAAACGTACAAGAATGTACTGAGCGTATGAAGTAAAAAGTACAGGAATGTACTGAGAGTATAAAAGTAAAAAAGTTCAGGAATATACTGAGAGTATAAAAGTAAAAAAGTACAGGAATGTACTGAGAGTATAAAAGTAAAAAGTGCAGGAATGTACTGAGAGTATAAAAGTAAAAAGCGCAGGAATGTACTGAGAGTATAAAGTAAAAAGTACAGGAATGTACTGAGAGTATAAAGTAAAAAGTACAGGAATGCACTGAGAGTATAAAGTAAAAAGTACAGGAATGTACTGAGAGTATAAAACTAAAAAGTACAGGAATGTACTGAGAGTATAAAACTAAAAAGTACAGGAATGTACTGTAATGTGTCTCTACTAGTTCTCACAGACATCACACGCCTTTTATCCACCATCCACTCTCCGTCTTCTCTCTTATGTCTCGCCTGTCCATTTCAGCTTGTTAAAGAGAATAAAGTACAGATATGATATAAAATGTAGGAGGTTTTGAGTAAAGATTTTGGGTAGTTACCATCCATCCATCCATCCATTTTCTGCCGCTTGTCCCAAACGGGGTCGCGGGGGGGGTGCTGGTGTCCAAGCCAGCGCACACAGGGCGAGGACGGGGGACGCACCCTGGACAGGTCGCCAGCCCATCGCAGGGAGGGTAGTTACCAGATTACTGTAATTAATTACAGTAACAAAGTATTTGTACTTTGTAATTTGTGAATTGTATTTATGGACAAATAAGTATCAAAAAGGACATCTTTTAGAAATGACTGATGCTGCATTTAGGACAAAAAGGGGGGGACAGTGGACATATTACCCTGAACTATCCCTTCCACGGGGAAGATGTGGACAGGACAGGGCTGGAGAAGATCATATGACACTGGAGCTGATTTCTAGAGCCAGGCTCAGGCTGAGACCTTGATCTCACTGCCAAAGGGACAGATGAGACGAAGACGAGCAATTAATCACACGTCCTCAGAAAGACAACACACCTCCAGACTACACAGTCCAGTAGGGACGGGCTGCGTGAGGGAAACCCGGAGTTTACTGGCTGCAATCAGACGCTGGGGACACAAGGCCACACAGCAAAGAAAATTATTAAATTATAAAGTAAAGTATTATTTATTGTTGACTATCAAGCATTTACTATTGAGCTTTCCGGTGGCTAATATAATGAATTCAGTACCAACTGTAAATTGTTCTGTAGTTAATTCAATTATCAGGTATTTTATTACAAATTATTTAGAATATAATATTATCAGTTATTCATTAGCTACTATAATCTGTTCACTAACTACTTTAAATTATTCAGTAAATAATAAAAAATATGCACATTCATTTCAATTATTCAGTATCTACTACATTCAATTCATTAATTACTTTAAATAATGCATTCAATTATACCATTATTTACACTGTTCAGTAATTCCTATCCATTATTCAGTATCTACTATAATTTAAGTATTTACAACTAACTATTCAGTACTTACAATAAATTATTATCAGTAATAAAATCTGTTCAATAACCACAGTATTTTAATAAAAATAAAATAATATAAATGATTCATTAACTACTAAAAATGATTCAGTAGCCACTAAAACAAACTAAGCAAAAATAAAATAAATGAAATTAGTTAAAAATGATTATTATTAAATCATTATTTAACTGATTCAGTGTCTATTATAAATTATTTGATAAATTCTCAGTAACTACTCTAAATAATCAATTTCCTAATCTACATAATCCAGTAACTATTATGTATCTAGTATCAATTATTCAGTAATTATAATTTATAGCAGCTACTAAATGCCAGTAATACATATAAACTATTCAGAGTCGACTATAATTTATTTAGCAGCTAAATTATTTGGGTTTCTACTGTAAACAACTCATTAACGAGAATGAATATTTAAGTAATTCCAATCAGTGATTCGGTTTTTACGATTCAACTAAATTGTAACTATTAAACTAAAGTCCTCTAGTCCTGGGATGGGACACACATGAAGACACTTTAAGAGGCTAAAGTGAGAAACCTGATTGGACACGTTCTGAGGTTTAAATGAGTCTGAAGGAACATGACCCAGATTGTTGCTCAGAACCAGCCCCGAGCAGATGTTCTGATCCAAACAATGACGATGCAGATTTAACGTCTGCAGTCCCTCACAGTCAGACATAGTCGGTTTTACGCTTTTTGATTTATTATTATTTACGTTAACCTATATCAGCTCAATATTATAGCAAATTAATGGATACTGATTGATAACTGATATATAATTGATATCAGAGGCCGATCGGTCTAAAAGAAGTAAGAAGCCAGAGAAGTACAGGATATGTATGAGGGCAGTGTGACAGTGGTGAAGTCTGCAGTTGGACTGACGGATGCATTTAAAGTAGAGGTCGGATTACATGGATAAGAGCGTCTGCTAAATGCCACAAATGTAAATGTCATAAAGGATCAAAAATTATTTATTATTGTTGAATTAAAGCTATATTATCCCCAAATAAGTGACAGGATGATAACTGATTGGAAATTGATATTAGTGGCCGATCTAAAGATGACTGGTCAAAGAAGGCGGCCTGCACTGGAGTCAGAAATGGTAAAACCAAAACCCAACATTAGGCCAGACGTCCCGAGACTAAAATGAAGATAAAATTAACGTAAAAATCGTGTAATATGATATTAAAGAGACCATGAGCTCATCTGACAACATTTAGGCTTAATTCTCTAGTAATCAGGAAAAACTGACCCTAAATCAGCTTTTGTATGTATGTGTGTGTGAGTGTGTGCATCCCATATGCTGAGATGGGACACTAAAATTAGCAGCCTGGTCCTGTGACCACAGAGTATCAAGTAGGCATGCACGCACACACACACACACACACACACACACACACACACACACACACACACGCCCGACTTCAAAGATCCAATAAGAACTACAGCACCCAGCAATTCTTAGAGGCAATGAGCAAATAGACACAACCCGTGGGACAAAAACAATCTGTCCCCCAATGCTGTCCTCAGTGCTGTCCACACCACTGTCCCCAATACTGTCCACCATATCTATGTACGTTTTCCTCAGTACTGTCAAAATGCTATCACTAACACTGTCCTCAGCCCTGTCCTCAATCATATTCCCAACACTGTCCTCAACTCTCCCCAATATAGTCCTAAACACTGTCCTCAAAACCAAGCCAAATACTAACTGCCACCCTGTCCAAATACTGTCCTCAACACTGCCCAAAAAGGCTGTCACAAACACAGTCTCCAGTATTGTCCCCAACTCTATTCAAGGAATAACAGTCATCACTCATCGCTGTCCTCTACACGGTCCACAATGCCATCTGAACAAAACTCCTATCGTAGTGAACTCAAAACCACGAGGAAGAGCTTCCCATTTAAACTGGAAGAACTTTCCCTAAAATACCCTACTCCTCACAAAACGTAAAGTTATTATTATTTTTGCAGAAAAAAGCAAAAAGCCTCATTCTTCTACATCTGAGCTGGAAGTCTGTCGCCCATTCTTGTGTGAGATGTTCTCAGAAGTCACCATGGAGGAGCTGCTTCCTTCCTAAGACCACCAACCCTGCAGACGAGCCGTTAAAAACAAACAGAGGACTGAAGGGAGCAGGCGTTCAGTATTTGTCCTCCGCTCTGCGTCTCCTATAAAGGGACGCTTTGTGCTCAGGGCTTTGTGTAAGTCAGAGCCGCTCGGGGAGAAAAGTAAACCAGCCATCTCAGCTCTGCAGAATCACCGAGGCTTCTTCAAACACTCCTCTACAGCGTGGACACGCTACACGAGCCTGCAGTGAACTCTGGAAGTGTGTGTGCTTATTATTGAAGTTCTGGAGAAGATTTATGTGTGTCAACTCCACCCAGCAGAGAAAGATCTAGAAACGTTCAAAACAATTACTGAAATCTCTTCACTGGAGCCATTATATACTTTATATTTCTATTTATAAAGTTTCCAGTTTTTTCAATTTCAAATCTTTTCTTTTTGTGGGATCAAACTGGTGAAGTGTGTAGCGCTGTCGCTTCACACTGAGAAGGTCCTAGGTTCGATTCCCAGACGGGACGGTCCGGATCCTTTCCGTGCGGAGTGGACATGTTCTCTGGTTCTCTGGTTTCCTCCCACCGTCCAAAGAAATGGACGTCAGGTGGACTGTAGATGATAAACCCTCCCCTAGGTGTGTGTGTCTGCCCCACTGGTGACCTGTAGAGGGTGTGGCCCTGCGTTTCACCCGGTGAGAGCTGGGATAGACTTCAACACCACATGGGAACCTAATCAGGACGAGTGGCTATGAAAAAGATTGTGTGTGTGCGTAAAGTGAATTGTTTCCACAGAGCTTCCAGTGTCCGTGTTAATCTGGGGCAGTGTTGGTCCGGTGTTAAAGCACTAAACCTCACAATCAGAAGGTTGTGGGTTTGAGTCCCGGCCCAGTATGTTGCCCTGAGGTACCCTTGATCAAGGTACCATCCCCATCACGGCTCCCCGGGGGCTGGATATGGCTGCCCCGTGTGTGTGGGTTAAAAACAGAGGGTGTGTTTAGAT
The DNA here is from genome assembly GCA_017165825.1 of Hepsetus odoe. Classification (NCBI taxonomy): domain Eukaryota; kingdom Metazoa; phylum Chordata; class Actinopteri; order Characiformes; family Hepsetidae; genus Hepsetus; species Hepsetus odoe. The sequence continues at coordinate 27,090,225 of CM029372.1, read as the reverse complement.
GTGGTTCACTCTGTGCTGTGGTGTGTGCGTTTTTGTCACTATAAATTTTCACTTTTACAGAGGTTTAGTGCAAAAAATATTTTTTTTGACCGAGTAACCTTCCATTCCAGCAGCAGACTCTCCTCTAAGATGCCTCCAAAAGAAGCTCGCCTCTATATATGACTACATTATCAACAGGAGAGACGAGGAGTATATCAAGAGGAGGACGTTGGAAGGAAGACGGAGCTGCCAGGAAGGAGGAGAAGAGGAAGGACGAAGAGGAGGTTTATGGATGTGGTTAAAGAGGAAGATGCAGAGGACGGGAGGAAATGGAAAGCCTGGCCGAATGGGAAACGGGGAGCAGCCGAAAGAAGATAGAGAAGACAAATAGAAACGTGAATGAAAAACCTGTAAATGTAATTGGCTTCGGAGATACAAGGTTTTGCTCTGTTATAGCAGTTAATATGTCATGTCTAATATGCATTCATAAAAAAAAAAAGAAAAACTGGCACTTCTTGCAGAAAATATCAAACGTGCTCATGTAAAAAGCTACGAATGTGCTTCGAGCATTGAAGTAATTGAGAGTGGATCGCTGGCATGAACAACTGGGCCTAATTACAGCACAATTAACCGCGTCTCCGCATAAATCTGCATATATAATGACCCTCTGAAGACAATTAGCGTATTGCACTTTAAACAACAGTTCTGCATTGTGCACTAATTCACCGCCAGGCTCACTTCTCTCCAAAGCATGGCCTCATTTCCTGAAACGTCCTCATTTCGCCTAAATTGCCGGTCCATCGGCGCTGCAGCGAGAACAGGGTGCACGCGGCCCGGTTATATAAGCTGGAGACGGGTTTCTGCAGAGCTGCCGAGGCTGAGCGGCGTGAATGCGGGGAACTGATTTAATCTCACAAAGACATTCTTGCCTTGTTTTCGTGCTCCGGTCAGTGATGCAGGGAAGTGCACAAAAAGATCAGACGCTTAAAGGAGCACTTCTCACAGAGTCGACATGAACTGGCTGCGACCCCAAACCATGATCTGTGAAATCATATCAACGTTTTTTTCCATTCGCTGTAAAGAATTTTGGAATTTAGAAGCAGCTACATGCTTTTATTCTTGGTCTATAAAATATATGACTTCAAACAAACCTTCAAAAGTTCAACCGGACACATACTTAATCTGAGAAAGAAAACCAAAACAATCATCATATTGAGGATTAAAGGAAAGAAATGGGAGCAAATGTTTCAGTTCTAGATAAACCTGATCATCTGGAATCATCTGCTCCTGTTTCTTCACTGCTTTGTGTCTTAAGTGAGACGCTTTGTTCTGCTTGAAGGTTCAGACGTAGATCACTGTGTGGATTAACCAACACAGAACTATCAAACTGTTCAGGTACAGAGACTGGACTGAACATGAGAGACAACAACACTGTCCTTCAGGAAGATCTGGAGAACTGCTCAGGTACAGAGACTGGACTGAACATGAGAGACAACAACACTGTCCTTCAGGAAGATCTGGAGAACTGCTCAGGTACAGAGACTGGGCTGAAAATGAGAGACAACAACACTGTCCTTCAAGAAGATCTGGAGAACTGCTCCTCAACATTAAAAATTCTGAAAGTCTGGAAGCAGAAGATGAAGGAAGGAGGCGATCGAGACTTTTGCACCATACTTGAGGGGGAGGAACATTTTGAAAAACAACAGCTGCTCTGGGAGGATTTTGGGAGAAGGCTGTTTTTAATGGCTTTTTCAGCCTCCAGGCAGGAAAAAAACTAGAGGAGGTGGGTTCACGTGTGGCCCTCCGGCACTTCCTGTAACAACCCCAAAATCCGGCTACAGTTCCTCCCAATGTCAAGACACACCAGACATGGGTTTAGTCTGCAAGGTGGTAGCTGTATCCAGCACTCTGGGAGCAGTGACGGGGACGGTACCTGCTAAGGGGCATCTGGGGCAAAATATCAGCCCAAGACTCAAACCCATGACCTCCTGCAGCTTACTCCCAAAACATTAGACCACTGCTACTCTAGAACAAGTATAAGAGGGATTTGAGAGAAGAAAGGGAAACCCTGCAGCGGGACT
>CM029372.1:27070665-27083165 GCA_017165825.1 Hepsetus odoe | reverse complement strand
CGATTCCAGGAGAAGCACTGATGTTGAGACTGAAACTGAAAGAAATGGGACTAAACCAGCTGAAGGAAACGTGCCAAACACTCTGAATCCAAGGTCAAGAAATTTCCTCATCTGAGAAGAGGAAGGCAGTCTCTCTCAGAAGCTGTGGTATGCAGTTCTGTCAGCAAAACACCCCTTTTTCACAGGAGACCGTCCGTCTTCAGACGAGTCACCGAGAAAGAATGTGTTTTCATGCCGCAGCCGAGCGGCCACACGTATCTTTAACACGTCTGCACCAGAATGGGGTCCCGTTGGAGAAAACGAGTCCGAAAAACTGCAAAAAAACTGGTTACACAGAGAAAGGCCCGTCTAACTGGGGTGTGTGATACTTGGGGGGGCAGATCTGACACATTAGGGGTCAAATGATGAATGGAGGGGTGATGGGCAGCTTTATATTGGAGGTAGAAGTGAGAGTGACCATCTAAATCCATCCTCTGTAGTTAACCCACACACTGTGCAGCAGGGCGCAGCTAGTTTAAGTGCCCGGGGAGCAGTTATGGGGATGGTACCATGCTCAAGGGTACCTCGGGACAACCTCCTGGTCTGGGATTCAAACCCACAAGCTTTTGCTCCTGGGACCTAGTCCCTAAACACTAGACCACCACTGCCCCATTTTTACGACTCTGTATAAAACCTGGAGCAGTTCTCCAGATCTTCCTGAAGGACAGTGTTGTTGTCTCTCATGTTCAGTCCAGTCTCTGTACCTGAGCAGTTCTCAGATCTTCCTGAGACAGTGTTATTTGTCTCTCATGTTCAGTCCAGTCCTCTGTACCTGAGCAGTTCTCCAGATCTTCCTGAAGGACAGTGTTGTTGTCTCTCATGTTCAGTCAGTCTCTGTACCTGAGCAGTTCTCAGATCTTCCTGAGACAGTGTTGTTGTCTCTCATTTCCAGTCAGTCTCTGTACCTGAGCAGTTCTCCAGATCTTCCTGAAGGACAGTATTTGTCTCTCATGTTCAGTCCAGTCTCTGGCCACTGAGCAGTTCTCCAGATCTTCCTGAAGGACAGTGTTGTTGTCTCTCATGTTCAGTCCAGTCTCTGTACACAGGCAGTTCTCCAGATCTTCCTGAAGGACAGTGTTTATTTGTCTCATGTTCAGTCCAGTCTCTGTACAGAGCAGTTCTCCAGATCTTCCTGAAGGACAGTGTTGGTGACTCTCATTTCAGTCCAGTCTCTGTACCTGAGCAGTTTGATAGTTCTGTGTTGGTTAATCCACACAGTGATCTACGTCTGAACCTTCAAGCAGAACAAAGCGTCTCACTTAAGACATGAAGCAGTGAAGAACCAGGAGCAGATGATTCCAGATGATCAGGTGATTCGTTTACTGCTGAGTGTTGAGATTGGGTGGCTGAATATGGCGTTAAATCGCAGCTGTAAAATGGATTAAAAGGAATACGCCCTGACTCACCGCTCGTCTTTACCAGGGGTGCCAACAATTCTGCACGGCCGCTCAGAGGGGGCTGTGGTTCCTGCCTGAGGACACGTTCCTCACTCTCGGCCTACTAATTAAACTGCATGTCCTTCCAAGCTCAGCCGCACTATATCTGACCCCTAGGCGTCTGGGTAAGGACCCAGGACAGGCCGTCCTGCGTCCAAACTAGGAGCTGCACCCAGAAGGTCTACCCTGCTCTGAAGGACGGTGGGGATTTCCTCTGGTGAAGGAAACGCTCAGAAGAGGAAATCATACAGCAGTGGGAATGGGCACAAATATTAGATATACAGAACATCTCATCATTCCTATAATAAACATCTCCTTGGTCTATTTCAGGACAGCAAAAACGTCCCAAATAATTAGAAATATGTCCTGTCCTGAACTGTTCCAGGTCATAGAAAAGGAGGTTATTTCTTCAAAAGGAGTAGGAGGTGTAAGAAAAGACCTCTGATTATTAAATATTTATTATTATTATTATTGTTGTTGTTGTAATAATAATAATATGGTAGTTGTTATAATAATAATAATAATAATAATAATAGGCTCACAGGGTGTGTCATTGTTTCCTAAAAGTCTGGTTCAACAGAGCTCAGTCCAATTAGGTTAAATTGGGATTTAATCTGGGGGTTAAACTGGATTAAGGAATTTAGGAGACCCCAAATCTTAGTAAAACCACCCCAGACAGGATGGATTTGTTCTCCCTTTCCAGTTCAGCCTTCCTACCTTTTTCTCCCAGCGTCAGTCTTTCCTGAAAGCTGCTCTCGAGGTCCGTGTTCTCCATTTTTCTCTTTTATTCTCAGTCCCTCCGCTGCTCCTCTCCACGCTCCGTCATTCCAGCACTCCGTCCGCGAGAGAGATCTTCAGCGAACCCTAGAGTCTCCACTCGCGACGCACCCCGACACCGCCGCGGACAACGGGGCAAAACGGGCAAAACCGTATCTCAGCGCGAAGCCAGGCTGGAATACAGCGGTCCCGACTGTCCTGCCGGAGAAAACACTGACCCAGCCCAACTGAGCGGAGAGAAGAGGCAGAAGTGAGGGAGAAAAGGAGGAGAGAGAACGACCCCGCCTCCTCGCGGCAGTGAAGCAGCTCGACGTCCACACTTTCTGTGGCCTCTCCGGCGGACCGTACCATTCGCTCTCATCGTGGGGGGAGGAGGGTCTTAACCAGCCGTGAAAGCAGGGCTTCGTGTGAATGCTGTCGCTTGCTCACCATTTTTTATAGATTATGGAGCATCAAAGTCCACGATTTTGTGGCGACCAAAGAAGCGAAAGTAAACATTTTCGGAAACGCCCACCCCCCCTTTCGGGTCAGTTTTGGAGCAGGTCCGTGTGAGCCTCTGCTCGTGGCTGGCTGTGATTTTACAAGAAAACAAGATTTCTATGAAGTGCTTGACCAAACAACAACTCTTATATCCATTTAGTCACTCTTTAACCCCGTTAAATGTAAACATATAATAAAAAGTATATGTAATCTATAACAGTACTATAATATTAATATTATAGAGAGGTATGGAGATATTATAGAGGGATATATATATATTAATATTACTATAATATTACATGTATAATATAATAATTCTATTGCATTATATATATATATGTATGTATGTCACTTTCATATAAAACACCAGAAGACCAGTTATTACACACATCTGAAAGAGATAAAGAAAGATGGATGCAGCAGAGAGCGAGAGAGAGCAGCTTATTTTATAGGGATGCAAGCCAAACCATCCTTCTAAAGCCATTAAAAGGGAAAAATCGATCAATGACACCATTGTTTTAAACAATGGATGGAAACAGTAATACCGTCTGGATAATGCTAATCGGTGACTATTGGCTTTCATTCACTGTTAGCCGCATTAGCATTATTGATTGGACTGTTCCTTTAAATGATTTACTTTAGCTGGATTACACAAACTTGATTCATTAAAAATGCCTGCAGAAAAGCTCATCGGAACTGTGATTGGTCAGGGTGGACACAGCACACAGTAAACAGCACAGTGACTGTTCAGAGGCCATGTTTTTCATGCACATATCTGGTGATTTAAAAAATGTTTCAGAAAGGCAGAAACTGGGTCTACAGCACCTTAGAATAATATAACTTGCATAAAATGTTTATGCATTTTTATAGCATTTTAGAATAAACTCTGGAGCTGATAGCATCTCAACATCATTGTGCATCTCCAATTTTTTAAGACACAGTTCCAATTGTCTTTCACTTCAATGATAAACTGTGTGGAACTAATTATTGATCAGGGATGGTCATGTGACCGCTGAATGAACTCTTATTCCTCACATTTTCGGCATTGTAATGATGAAGGAATGTGTAATAAAGGTCATTTAATTTCAGAAATTGGGCGTTATGCTACCAAATAAGCCGCTTTAGAGCAACAATGCACATGGGGCCCAATTTCTCCAAATCATGGAACCTTAATATTGACCGATTTTATCAGCCGGCTGATATATCGGTCCAGCCCTGGTGCTTTTGCAAGGAGTCAATGTCCAGCTCCTTTGCTGACCTGTGTTCTGAGGGAGCTTATTGGATCAATATGAGTGTTTACAGAGTGGATGAGGTAAACTAGAGGCCTGTTCGAGTTGGTATTCATCCCCAACAAAGCTCAGGTCCTGGGCCTCGGACTCTAGCGGAGCACGTTATACAGCAAGGATGTACATTTCTGCACATTTTCACACTTTTTTTCACATTTTCACAAGTTATTTTGATAAAAATGCTACATTTAGCCTGGAAAAGAAAGTTATGGATTATTTGGTGATGTGTTTAATGTTAAACTCTATAATACAGACACAGTGCCGTATCTGCCAACAATGCTATATTTATCTCTGGACAAAGGCTCTTCAAACATTCAGATACAAAAGCTGACCTCCACTTGATATTCGGGTCAGTGCTCACACGCGTGAGAAATATTATTGTTGTAGTTTCTTATTTGGATCCTGTTTTGTTTTCTTTAAATAAAGTTCCTCTTGGTTCTACACTCATGCCTACATCCTGTAATCCAGACGGTAAAATTTTGCAGCTGATAAAAGACGGATAATCCACTAAAAGCATTTCAAAAACATTGCACAGTTCATTTCCTGAAAAGGAAGGAAACCACTGGTGTACTAAGTAACAGACACCCGACCGCTCGGTCAAGATGAACAGCAGCCGATGAAAGACAGCGGTGACGAAAATACCCAGAATAAAATTCCGTCAGCTCATAAAATTCTGAAGTTCTACAGAACTTCAGAGAAATACATCCAAACAAGACAATGATCCAAAACACACTGCCAAGTTAACTGAACTGAATTCCATCTTCTGAAAAGGAGACTGAAGAGCGTCTGGTCTTTTACTTCGGCAAAAGTCTTTAGTGAGTAGCAAACCAAATGAATTAGCTCGGCTGTCCCAATACTTTTGGAGATTTCTATAAAAGCTGTGCCTTCTGAAACAAAAGCAGAAAGAGCGGGTGAAAAAAAGAAAGCTAAGTTAAAGTTGAGGTCAGTTCGGCTCCACGGGGCCTTTGAAAGAAGTGCATTACGTCGAGCTAAAGACAGAACCGGAAAGATGGAAAATATCCTGAGGGCGTGGAATAAAGATAGCTGCTTCTCCATCAGCTGGCAAGCTCCTCTCAGAGTTGCTGATGTCACTGGTGCTGGCAGAATGAAAAAAGCTCCACTCGGTCCGGTGAAAAACAACAGGAGCCTTCACTGCTGAGACGCCTGAAGACGTGTGCCCACCATGGCGGCATAGTTGGTGTATAGTCGCCCCCAAAAATGCTTCTATTTATGTCACAGCGCACAGCCAGCCATGAGAAAAGAGGCTTTGTTTAGTGGAGGGTGATGAGAACATAGCCGAGATGGTCAGAGAGCAAACAGAAAAGATCGGGGGGGCAGGAAATCAGAGCTTAGGACCCTGTTTCCAAGAGCATGAGTCAACACATCACGATTCAAAGGGATACTCAATCTATTCTGTGCTTCAGAAGAATCATTTCTCAGGTCTGTGAAGACACTTTTTTAACCAGCAACCATGACGTTCAACTGGCAGAAGTTCATTTATAGACATGGGTTCACTTTTTAGTGGAATACAGTGGCACTGGAGGAATATTTGGACTTCTAAACTCTGGGTGGGACAAAAAAGGATTCAGACATAATCTCAGACGACAAAGGCCAAAAGGTCAAATGGAGATATATGTCTCAATTCAGGGTCAAGCCCTTAGCGAGCAAAGCTTCTTCTTAAAAACAACGTGACAATGTGAGCTGTTGGGCTGATCAGGGTGAAAGAAACGTGTGCTCGAGGCTCCAAAAACATGGTGCTACAGGTTTGAGTATGAATTCTGGCCTACACTTCAGAAAGTGCTATCAATGTACAGTCTACAAACATCAAATCTGGTGTCTTCACAACCCTGTCCTCCATTTGGAAATCAGTCACGTTCATATTCCAACACTGACAAAGACTTTAAACATCAGGACTTCAATCTATTAGGCCTGTCTTTCTAGTCCAGCCACAGGTTGCTATGGCAACGTCCGGGATCAAACAGCAGTCTCCTGCTAGAAAGTTGTGACACAGGAGCTCCTTTTACGCTCCGTTTTTTTCATGAAAGAACTGGACACAATAAAACATGTTTGATCCAACGCTAGGGATTTTTAATCTTTAACGTTTTCCTTTTTTTGTGCTGCTATATAACAACAGAATGGAAGGAGTGTCCCAGCTGAGATGATCTTCAGTACTTGACTGCCCCCGAATCACATCCATAGTGCAGTTTGCTGCAGTGCACTATCGTTTAATTCTAGATTTTAGAACCTGATCACTCCCATTAATGCAATGGAACGACACTCTTCTTCATGGCGTCATAACAGCATGACCTCATTTCAGACAACTGTTTTCCAATTCTAGAACTAGAATAAAAAGTAACACATTGGAAAATGAGCCCCAAAGCAGTTCCGAAAACCTGCTCGCTCCTCAGACGCTCCCTTCAGTCGCATTTGCAGTGTCTCAGGTGAGACTTTATGTGACGGGAGTGACCTCTCCACCCCATCAGCTTTAAATATCCTGATTATATGTGACTTAGCCACTGAAACGGGATAGGGTTGACATGATTAACACAAACACAGATGGGATTAGACTTGCAGCCAGGCCTTCTAATCTCTTTAAAGTCCGTCAGAGAATCCCGCAAAATAAGGATTAGGGAATGCCGTCAAAGCTTATGCCTACTTTTCTCCAAACAATGAAAGGAAAATACTTCATAATAGTCACAGCACCAAAGTCAGAGAAGTGAGACTGCGTTGGTTTGGACGTGTCCACAGGAGAGACGAGGAGCATATCAGGAGAAGGGTGTTGAGGATGGAAGTGCCAGGAAAGAGGAGAAGAGGAAGACCAAAGAGGAGGTTTATGGACGTGGCGAGAGGGGACATGCAGGTGCTCGGTTTGATTGAGGAAGATGCAGAGCACCGGAAGAAATGGAAGCGGATGATCTGCTGTGGCGAGCACTAATGGGAGCAGCCGAAAGATGAAAAAGAAGAAGAAGACTAACCACAGCACCTTCTTCTCCAAAGGTTCAAAAGAGGAGCTTCCTGAAGAACTTATAGAACAGATAGAAAACCTCTCTGTGTGCTTAGCTCTTAGCACTTAGAGTCCTCATCATGATTAAACTTCTAGAACAGGACACCAAGGCCATATTAACCTCAGGCTGTACAGGGCAGGACCCCAGTAATTAAGGATTTGTCCATTTAAACAAGGAGGAGTGGAAGAGGATTCCAGGGGCAACCTGTGAAGCTCTAGTGAACTCCGTGCCCAAGAGAGTTCAGGCAGTGCTGGAAAATAATGGTGGCACACAAAATATTGACACTTTGGGCACAACGTGGACATTTTTCACTTAGGGATAAACTCACTTTTGTTTCCAGTGGTTTAGACATTAATAGTGTGCTGAGTTATTTTGAGGGGACAGTAAATTGACACTGTTCTACAAGCTGCACACACCGACTACTTTACACTGGATCAGTGTCGTATCTTCAGTGTTGGTCCAGGAAAAGGTCTAAAACAATATTTACAGAAATGTGAGGGGTGCACTCACTTTTGTGAGATATTATACATGCCAACAATGCAATAAAAATATCCGATGAACAAAAAGCATGTTTTCAAAATTAAAAGAAAGATATAAAAGAGAGAAAAAAATATAAAAAACATTTTTAAAGCAAAAATACGATATATTTGACAATAAAAAGTAACTAAAAGCTTCCCCTATTGCCTTGTATACATTCTTTTTTGACAGAATATCTTTTATTCTATTATACGTAGAAATTCTACAAAACATCTCATGACCCCACACAGACAAACCTTCCAGCTGTCCTCCAACCATCCAAATAAACGAGGGGAGGACACTGACAGACTCTCCCAGACATGATGTGGGACGCCACCCAGCATTTGTTGTTTGACCTCCAGGTCAGAAAGAGTCGAGACATAAGTTTTTCCATCAACATGAACAAAAACTCTTACTGCTCTACTGTTCTGTACTACCTTCTTTCCTAAATGGTTCTAGATAATTGTTTCAGAACCACATAAGTCTCTTCGACATTACTGAACACCTGAAGTGAAAGTGAAAGCGACTGCTTCTCATCGTCAACATACAGCGCATAGTGAGACGCAACCAAATCCAGCACCCGGGGAGCAGTGATGGGGACGGTACCCTGCTCAAGGGTAGCTCAGAGTAACCTACTGGTGTGGCATACAATCCCACGCACTTCCAATCTTGGGGGAGAGTCCCAAAACACCAGGCCACCACTGTCCCATCATAATGATGATTTTAACAGTGGGCTTTGTTTGGATGAATTTGGGGACACTTCAAACGCTCCGCTTTTGTTTTAACTTCAATTTTTAATTTTATGAGCATGTAAAACTCACAAGAAATTCTCTCAGGATGATCAAAGTTCTGATTTTATTCTGCCCAAGGGCGCTTCAGCCATAGATGTGGGAGTGGAAGAGTGAATGATCCCTTTAAAAGAAAAGTGTCACTTCCGTGCAGACTCTCTACCATGGAACCAGACTGTGCATGACGAGTTCTTCTGCCTTTTGGTAAGTTCATGTTGGAGCTGCATCTGCTCAGCTGTGGGAGGGTCTCACAGCTGCCATGAGGCGTGAATCTGATCTCAGTTCACCAACAGGTGTGAGCAGCTTTCTACACACTGAAGCATTTAATCGGGAAAGTGTTCGCTTGAGATTTTAGCCTAGGAGCTGAAGTGTGGAGCGTCCTTGAAGTATTGACGTGAGCGGTCACGATCAGTTGATTGGAAAATCCATATCTCAGAAGGTCATGTGTGTGACTGTTGTGGTGCTCTTGCTGTCCTCGCTGTTGCAAGTGCTCCAAAATAGATCTCTATAGCAAGCAGCAACAAAGAGTCATTCGAAAAGGAAGAGGGTGGGGGAAGTCATGAGACGTGCATCAGACGTTGCAACATCTGACCAGGAGCTGCAGCTAGGAAGGCACTCCTCAAAACATATGCAAGGCGAGGAAACGTGGTGTGCAAGGGACAACAAAGACTTTACAATTAAGCTTTGAAGAAATCATTCTTTACCTGAACCTGACTCAAGTTTATATTCATAAGAATGAACATGTTTGTTGTATTTAAGCTCAGTTTTGATGGGAATTTAAAGTCAAGTAGAAAATCAGCATTTTCCCTCTATGGGCAGAGAAGTGAGACAGTTAGTTTGGACATGTCCAGAGGAGAGACTAGGAGTGTATCAGGAGAAGGATGTAGAGGATGGAGCTGCCAGGAATGAGGAGAAGAGGAAGGACAAATAGGAGGTTTATGGATGTGCTGAGAGAGGACACGCAGGTGTGAAAGAGGAAGATGCAGAAGATGGGAAGAAACGGGCGATCCGCTATGGTGACACATAATGAGAGCAGCCCAAAGAATTTTCCCCTGTGGTGTCTAGTTCAGATACAAATGTGTGAACTATCCCACTGTTATGTTATGTAAATGTGTCAACCTTAGTTATCGGAGGCATCATGCTTATATAATATCATTTTTCATGATGCAATTATGTGATTGCTTTTAATAACTGCATTGAAAGTCATGGAAAATAAAAAACAGACTAATCTACACTTCTAAAGGGTGAACTAAGGCCAAGCTGACATTTGATTTAACGACATTTGTCTCTCTTGATTCCTTCCACATTGCTCACATTGTGCACATCCACTCCCTCGGAGAAACCACAGCAGTTGCTGTGGTTATGTGCTCCAGTTACTGTCTAACCCACCACTGATCCAGGATCAGCCTTTTACACATCCATGATAACACAAGGGATCCAGCTTTGTAGATCTAACTGATCCAAGATCAGCTGATAAGCACCTAGAGATGTAAAGCTCAGCTGTGCCGTCTCTGGCTTTCAGCTGTCGTTCTGAGTCACTGCAGTAACAAGCTTTTTGCGAGAGGCCTGGGTGCTCAGATACACTCGGATCTCTTCAACAGCGATGACCAACAGTGAAATTGGATTTTAGGATTTTTAACAGTGTGATAAAAAAGTGATCGAGTGTATTAAAAGGGTTTTCTGGGTGCAATCACAGCTTAAACGCTCTGACCAATAGAACGGAATGCTCTAGAGAAGCCAAACATGAGGGCAGAAGAAGAGGGCACTCTCTGGAGTGATGGAGCCTCCATTTGGATCTTCTGGGTGAACCATCACGAATAATCGAGAACTAATCCTCACTCCTGCTCTCATGGCTGAATGTCACCAGACTCTCACAGCAATGATCCAACATCTACTGGCTTCCACAGAAGCATAGAGTGCCATTAAAACCCCTCATTTCAGAAGAAACGCAGGGATCCACAAATGACCGATGCCTCATTAAAACTTCTTAAAGCTTTAGTTAAGAAATTAAGTTATATTATTTATCATTTCAATCGTTTTATTTAAATACTAAATAAAACAACTTTAGGTTTCTCTTATGCAATATTTCGACCCTTGCCTACACTGAGGATAATATTAGTGTTTATAAATGAACAAAAATTATTAATACTTCACAATTCCAGACTGGTTGTGCATCCATTTCATCGTTTTCTTGATAAAATCAGACCGTCTTAAGTGAATAGTTTGATTACAAATGTAATTTATACACATTTCTACTTCTCCAAGAGGTACAGAATCAGCCAAGACATGTCTGGAGACCAAATTTTACTATTTGAGTTTAGCAATGAGGCTGAGGTAGCTAAAAAACATCAGCTGTCAATTGTCACCCAACAAGTGTTGCGTAAGACAGCTGCCTGTAGCATTTGGCTCCACAGCGAAGACATACTAAGAGGACATCACAGTAAGTCAATCTGAGTTCTAAAGCAGCTCCACACGTCTGCTCCACTTAAAAAAAAAGCTGTATGAGTTTTCAGTGAGATAAGAGAAGTTTTGGGGCTGTACTTACGGAAAGGATTTGGGTGACTATTGACTTGCATTGTAGGTTAGGAACATTATACATTTAGCTCTAGTTTTGGTCTAAAGAAGTCAAATCTGGACTAGAAACAGTGAGAATAAGTGGAATAAGTGAGAAATTGGTTATTTTTTTCTTGCATTTTTCCCCATTTTAAATCCCTTTCATGACCTGCATGGGTCTTAAGCTGTAAAGCTTCTCAGTAGATGTTTAAGCTTATTTTTTGGGGCACTTTATAGTGTTTGGTTTGACTTTTCTGTTTTATAGCACCTCCTCTGTTGCAGTTTTGCCAGTGAAGGGACATAAATGGTGGTCTAGTGGTAGGATACTTGCCTATGGACCAATGGTACTATGGACCAAGAGGTTGCAGGTTCAAATCCCACCTCCAGCCCTACCGCTATTAGGTCTGAACCTGAACTTAAAAGTTGCTCCAGGTGGATTATCCCTGTCAGTGCTCTTCCCTGAGCACACCTGACACCTCGTTAGGATGTCAGGTGTGCCTCATTGGCTCAATGGTATAAAGATCCCAATGAGTCAGAGCAGAGCGTCAGTCATTCTGGATTTCCTGTTTGATGCTTGCGTAAGTAACACAACGGGCTCAGTGTTTGTGCACATTTATGTTCATATTTAATAAAGCTCAGTTACAGACTCCTGGCTCGGTTTTGCTCTATGTTGGGATCCAGGTTTTGGCGTGATTGTATAAGAATGATTGCTTTGTAGGCACATCTGGTTCATAAGAGCCTAGAACAAAACAAAAAACCACATCATTCACTCTGTAATACACACACACTCATGTTTAACACTGACTAAAAGCTAAAATCAAATCTGGTTGTGGAAAATTAAGTGTGAAAATAAATAGTGTTTATTGTGACGATTCTATTGATCATAATGTACAGATCCGCTGCTCAAACATCTGGAATTACTTGCCATGTTAAAAACGCTTGTTGTTTTTTATAGTTCAATAATAATTTATAATGAAGGCCATATGTTTCGGAGTTTGCATTTTTTCCATCCTCCAGCTTATCATCATAAATCGAGGGTATTAATAGAAGTTTCCGCGGTATCCTTCTGGAAACTAGATGCTGGAGCATTGCTGTGAGGATTTGATGACAAGTCAGGTTCTGATCAGGTTGTTGATGTTCCACAGCTTTCAATGATGTACATGGATCAAACGCTTCTACCAAAATATTTCAATCATGTTTCAAAAACATGGCCTTTTGGAATCATTTTCTACATTTAATCTAGTTTTGTATCACTGAAAACAGTGACTCCAGACTTTTGAACATTCCCTTTTATGATATTTGGGAGAAATGGAGTCCTTCAGCTCCGGGAACCTTTGTTTTGGGGAAAGCGAGTGAGATGGAATGATATTACCTGGTCCAGGTACACCCTGTCCTCTAGTCTCCTGCGTCCATCTGCTCGATCCAGATACAAACGCAGAGCTGGACATCAGATGTTTGGGTGGTCCATCATAATTTACAATGTCGTACTGCCCCGGGCCAGGTAGTGGGGGGTCTTTGGGAGGGATCAGTGCAGGAGCGGATATTCCTAAATAATGTCTCCTCCTAAAACACCAAATTAATATAAAGTAATACAATACAAATAAACGTGTGCAAGAATCA
>CM029372.1:27003165-27063165 GCA_017165825.1 Hepsetus odoe | reverse complement strand
GCGGTATAAGTGCGGCCAGTTAGAAGCGGCGGTATAGTCTGAGCCAGTTAGAAGTGAGAGTTGGTTGGAGAGTCGCCTGTATAGGGAAGCGAGCGGTATAGAATGCGAGCGGTATAGAGTGCAGGCGGTTAAGAGGTCGAGTTGGTTGGAGGAGTCGCGCCTGTATAGGGAGCCCGAGGCGGTTGGAAGTCGCCTGTATCAACCAAGGAGCGAGTTAGAGGCGAGGCGGTATAAGTGCGAGCGGTTAGAGAGCGAGGCGGTATAAGTGCGGGCGGTGGGAATCAGTTAGTTGGAGGTGCCTGTATGAGGCCAGGAGTGGTTGGAAGGTCGCCTGCTTGGGAGCGGGCGGTTGGAGGAGTCGCCACCTGTATAGGCGGGGCGGTTGGAGGAGTCGCCTGTATAGGGAGCGGGGCGGTTGGAGGAGTCGCCTGTATAGGGAGCGGGGCGGTTGGAGGAGTCGCCTGTATAGGGAGCGGGGCGGTTGGAGGAGTCGCCTGTATAGGGAGCGGGGCGGTTGGAGGAGTCGCCTGTATGAGGTGAGTGGGTGGGTGAGTGGGTATCAGAATATGCGCAATTGACGCCAGTGCGATATAAGTGCAACAAATTGATAAAGTTTGGTTAAGTCACTAACGCCAAGCGCTGCAAAATAGCGAAACGCCGAAAACCAGCCTCGCTGCTGTCAGCTCGTAGCAGCCTGCCTGCGTGGCGAGCGTATAAAATGCTGGCGAATTAGAAAATCCAGGGTGGTTGGAAAATCGCCTGTATAAGATGCGTGCGGTGGGGACGAATGACCATAAGTGCGTCTTGATTAGAAGTGAGTTGGTGGAGAGATTACGCCTGTATAGGAGCGGGGTGGTAGAATGCAGTAGGTTAGAGGCTTGAGTGGTAAGTGCGAGGCGGTTAGAAAGTGAGTTGGTTGGAGAGTCGCCTGCAAGTGTGACCGGTTAGAGGCGGGCGGTATGTAGTGAATGCGGTTGCAGAGAGCCGGGGCGGTATAGTGCAGGCGGCGAATGGCGAGGCGGTATATAGTGCGTCGCGATTAGAAGAGATACCTTAGATTAGCGTCTTGATTAGAAAGGAAGCGAGGCGGTATAGTGCGTCACGGTTAGAGGCGAGCGGTATAGGAATGCGAAGGCGGTTAGAGTGAAGTTGGTTGGAGAGTCGCCTGTATAGGAGTGCGGGCGGTTAGAGGGCGAGCGGTATATAGTGCGTCGCGGTTAGAGGCGAGCGGTATAAAGTCTGACCAGTTGAAAGGAAGCGAAGCGGTATAGGAGTGCGGCCCAGTTGAAAGGCGGTATAAGTGCGGCCCGATTAGAAGGCGGGCGGTATAAGATGCGAAGCGATTAGAGGCGAAGCGGTATAAGTCTGGCCCAGTTTAGGAAGCGAGCGGTATAGGAATAACGAGTGATT
This sequence comes from Hepsetus odoe, assembly GCA_017165825.1. Taxonomy (NCBI): domain Eukaryota; kingdom Metazoa; phylum Chordata; class Actinopteri; order Characiformes; family Hepsetidae; genus Hepsetus; species Hepsetus odoe. Next base: position 27,061,755 of record CM029372.1, on the reverse strand, counting down.
AGAGGCGGGCGGTATAGAGATGTGGCCGGTTAGAAGGCGAGCGGTATAAGTGCGAGCCAGTTAGAAGTGAGTTAGTTGGAGAGTCGCCTGTATAGGGGCGAGCGGTTGGAGAGTCGCCTGTAGGAGGCGAAGCGGTTGAAAGGCTTGGCGAGCGGTATAAGGTGCGGCGTTTAGAGGCGGGGCGGTATAGAATGCGAGCGGTTAAGAGAGTCGAGCCATAGGGGCGGGCGGTTGGAGAGTCGCCTGTATAGGGCGGCGGTGGAGGAAGTCGCCTGTATAGGGAAAGCGGGCGATTCAGAAAGGCGAAGCGTACATAAGATGTGGCGATTAGAAAGCGAGCGGTATAAGTGCGAGTTAGAAATCGGGATTGGTTGGAGAGTCACCTATTATAGGGAAGCCGGGCGGTATAAGTGCGCAGATTAAGCGAGCGGTATAAGATGCGGGCGGTTAGAGGAGCGGGGCGGTATATGGTGCGGGTGCGTTAGAGGAGCGGGGCGGTATAGAGTGCGGGCGGTTAGAGGAGTCGAGTTGGTTGGAGGAGCCGCCTGTATAGGGAGCAGCGCGGTAGTAGGGTGCGGGCGGTTAGAGGAGCGGGGTGGTATAGGGTGCGGGCGGTTAGAGTCCGAGTTGGTTGGGAAATCGCCTGTATAAGTGCGAGCGGTTAGAGGCGGGCGGTATAGATGCGGGGCGGTTAGAGGCGAGGCGGTATATGGTGCGAAGGCAGTTAGGAAGCAGCGGTATAGTGCAGCGGCGAGAGCGAGGCGGTATATAGTGCGTCGCAGTTGAAGGCGAGCGGTATATGATGCGTCGCGGTTAGAAGGCGAAGCGGTATATGAATGCGTCTTGATTAGAAGGTGGCCCAGTATAGATGCGGCGGTTGAAATCGGTTGGTTGGAGAGTAAAGCCTGGCAAGTGCGCGGCCCGGTTAGAAGGAGCGAGCGGTATAGTGCGTCGCGGTTAGAAGGCGGGCGGTATATGAGTGCGTGCGGTTAGAGGCGAAGCCGGTATAGGAATGCGGGGCGGTTAGAGGCGGGGCGGTATGGTGCGTGCAGTTAGAGAGCGGGGCAGAGAGTACGCATAAGTGCGAGCGGTTAGAGAGTCAGGGTGGTTGGAGTCGCCTGTATGGTGCGGGCGGTGAGGCGGGGCGGTATATGGTGCGTGCAGTTAGAGGGCGGAGGCGGTATGGTGCGTCTGCCCGGTTAGGGGCCGGGCGGTATGAGTGCGGTGGTTGAAAGTCGAGTTGGTTGGAAGTCGCTGCGAGGCGGGGCGGTTGGAGGAGTCGCCTGTATAGGGAGCGGGGTGGTTGGAGGAGTCGCCTGTATAGGGAGCGGGGCGGTTGGAGGAGTCGTCTGTATAGGGTGCGGGCGGTTAGAGGAGCGGGGCGGTATAGAGTGCGGGCGGTTAGAGGAGTCGATTTGGTTGGAGGAGTCGCCTGTATAGAGAGCGGGGCGGTTAGAGGAGCGGGGCGGTATAGAGTGCGGGCGGTTAGAGAGTGATGAAAGTCAAGTAAGGACACGGTAGAAGGCGAGGTGGTAAAGGACACGGTGAGGAGGCGGGGTGGTAAAGGGACACCGTAGAGGAGGCGGGCGGTAAAGGACACCGGTAGAGAGGTAGTGATTGGAGAAGTCGCGGTATAGAAATGAGGCCCATTATAGAGGCGGTGGTGGAGGAGTCGCAGTATAGGGAGGCGGTGGTTGGAGGAGTCGCAGTATAGGGAGGCGGTGGTTGGAGAGTCGCGGTATAGGGAGCGGTGGTTGGAGGAGTCGCCGGTATAGGGAGCGGTGGTTGGAGGAGTCGCCGGTATAGGGAGCGGTGGTTGGAGGAGTCGCCGGTATAGGGAGAGGGGCGGTAGAGGAGCGGTGGTTGGAGGAGTCGCCGGTATAGGGTGTCGGCTGACGCAGTCGTGATAAACTGAATGCTGTTTTTTTGAGGGAGCGTCTGATCTGAGGTCTTTGTCCGGCTCCGCAGGAGACACTGGTGAACCTGGAGAGGCAGATCTACGCCTTCGAAGGAAGCTACCTGGAGGACACGCAGATGTACGGCAACATCATCCGAGGATGGGACCGGTACCTTACCAACCAGAAGTGAGTATCCGCTGTCCTCCAGTCTTACTGTCTAAAGACGTACGTGGCTTGATCGCTGGGTCACTTCGTAGTTTAACTGATGAAATTAGGACAGGACACGTGTAGGACATTTTCAGATTCAAATTAGAACACGTTCTTGATTACTTGGTGAAAGTGCTGCTCGTTTTTTTTTATTTTAGTACCTTTCTGTAAAACTGCTTCTCAGAAGGTTGAGGTGCGAACAGGCCAATCAAGCGGTTTCATCAGGTGACCAATCACGGCTCCAGGAGACGCTCGCTCAGCGTCCTGATCCGTTCGTCCTTTGAGTTAAACAGGCCGTCTGTGTGTCTTTAAGATGGACGTGCGTAAATGATCTGCTGTTTTAACTGGCTGTTGGAGCTCGTTTAAGAGACTTAATTCTGAGTTTGATGTTTTTAGGAACTCCAACAGTAAGACGGACAGAAGGAACCGGAAGTTTAAAGAAGCAGAACGTCTGTTCAGCAAATCCTCCGTAACGTCAGTGGCAGTGAGTGTCTCTCTCTCTCTCTCTCTCCCTCCCTCCATGCTCTCTCAAAGTGAACCACAACGAAATTCAGGCTCTGCATTTTTCCAACGCACTCGCATTTGTTCAGCAGTGGGCAGCTATTGAAGGCTCCCGTGGAGCAGCGATGTGGACGGTACCTTACTCAAGGGTACTTACCGGTTTGGGATTTGAACACAATCCTTGGGCCAACTCCCTAACCACTAGGCCACCGATCATCTAGTGATTCTAGATGATCAGGTGATTCGTTTACTGCTGGTGCTCAGCACTGAGTGTCTTTATCTAGAACCTTGTATCTTTAGACACTTTGCAGCACTAAAACATTCGTTCCCGTTTCTTTCTTTTCGAAGAAAAGATAATTAGACAGAAATCAAATGCTGTTTTTGCACCAACAAGGTGATTCGCTCAAGACTCGCACTGTTTCAGTTTAGTGTTTAATAATTAAAGTATTTCATAGTTTTTCTTTTCAAAACACCAGTAAGAGTGCTGGACTAATACATGTTTCGATTGTGCTTTGCACTCAAAAAGCAAAATATTTCACCATTTTGCAGAAAAGAGAACCTGAAGCCTCCCTGGGTCTGGATTATTTTTTTTGCATGAATGACTTTATGAATAATAAATTGAAACTCTTTATAAATCTCAATCTTTTCCTCCTCAACAGGCGGTTTGCGCTCTTGGCGGAATCCCCGATCACATGAACGAAAAACGTAAGCACGGTTTTCTCTCCTCCGCTTTGATTTCCGCTCCGCCCCGCGTTCTTCTCACTGACGAATAACGTGCGTGTTCTCGTTCGAAGGCGAGGCAGGCAGCGGCACGGAGAGCGACACGTCCCCAGATCTTCAGAACCAGGAGAACGAGCCGGGACAGGAGGAGGCGGAGGACGCAGACGGGGCCCTGCAGGACCTGAAGCCTCAGAAAGCCGCTTCGTCCTCCAGCTCGACCAACACGGGCCACCACAGCAGCCACAAGAAACGCAAGAACAAGAACCGGCACAGGTACCCTCGGGTGGGAAGCAGCTCAGAGGCTCGAGAACGTGGGGCTGGGGCAATGAAACACACACTCGGGGGCGTCTATTCCTTCTAAAACATCTGGACCAATCAGCTGTGAGACGGGAACCGGGGGTCACAAAACCTCTAGACGGTGCAGCTGCTCATGTTTTAGTTTTTAAACGCGGATCGAAAGTGATCTTTGGGGCGACTCCCAACACGACGTGTTTATCGGCCGCTTATTTCGATCACGGTACCGATTTCTCAAGGTGGCGCGATTCAAATGAGCCACCGAGTGACCAATCACAGCCCTCGCTGTCAAGTGTTTTGATCGGTTTCCCTTTGAAATAAAAAGCAGTCTGTTTTCTGATTGGCCGCTGTATTTAAAAGGGGCTGAAACACTCCTGAGAGTTGTGTCGAGTTGACAGCGAGACAGATTCGTCGGAGAGCTGCAGACGCGTCAGACGGGACAAACATCCGGCTGTCGGTCTCGATGGGACACCTGGCTTTGCTCCGAACAGCAACACGACTATTCGGGCTGTGAACACAAACCACTCGGACATGTTTCATCAAAAATAAACGTCACGGATAGAAAGAGCGCGGTCCCGGTTCTCACCACGTTACTCTCTTTCTGCGTGTTGATTTGTTGTAGATCTACCACCACTTCTGCTCCACAGGACTCTCGAAAGCTTCTTATTGGACAAACCGCGCCGTTAATGCGTTTAAAGTCCTTTATAGTAAATCAGTCGGCACCGTTCACACCGCGCTGCTCCAGGACCAGCAGCCGTGTCTGAATGAACCTCCACGAGTGATGCTGGAGCAGCTGTCTGAGATTCGGCTCATTTTTCGGGAGATCGATCTCTGTTGACACAACCTGTTCCCCCTGCCGACCTCGCCGGCGTGCCTGCAGGCCTCCAGACCGAAGACAAGAAAAGCCTCGGAGCCGTCGTCTCTGAAGAGCAGAATCTCGAGCAGTCTGATTCTCCTTCTAGACGCCATAATCTCGATCACAAAGCAGCCGGGAAATAAAAAGGAGACATTTTTACACGCCGTCTTCGCTCTTCCTCCCGACGGAGACGTGGGACACTGTCTCAAATACGAACGGCGCACATGCTTACCGACAAGACGTCCGGAGTCGCTTTTTAAAACTAGTGAGTGAAACATTTCTGTTCATGTGCTCCATGCGGCTCGTTTAATCTTCTTAAACGCACTTCGTAACGGGTTGCCAGATTGATTCGACAAACCCTGCCTGACAAAATATAACGCGCATCTCAAAAGCAGCCCGAATCGGCGCAGTCTTGCGACGCGCCCTGATCGCATAACGCGCAGGTTAACGACCGGAGTGAAAAAAAATGGCCGTAAGACAAAAGCCGTCCGTCGTTCTGGACCTTTTCGGACCATCTGGAGCCCCGATTGATGACATTTCGCTGCTTTTGATTCAAAGGGTCTCTGAAGTGTGATGAAAAATAACCTGTAAGAGATTTCATGAGTGCAGACACCTTGTAACGAAGGACGGAAGGACGCAGGAGGGAACTTTTTTCAGGGCCCTTGTGTGATGGGAAGCGATTTGGGACTGAGCCTCGTGTACTAACCTCTGATGCTCTCTTCCTCTCCCCCTAATGCTGCCCCCCAGCCCCTCCGCCATGTTTGATTATGACTTTGAGTAAGTCTCAACTTTATGTCCTCTCTTTCCTCTCTTTCTTCCCTTTTCTCTCACCTTCCCATCTTTCATGTGTCTGGTTTGTCTTCTGAGCCGCCGGTTTGAAACGGCGAGGCGGCGTAAAGCTGCTGTCCGTTTAACGGCGGAGGGTTTTATTTATTTTTGCATGCCGCTGCTCGTCGACTGTGCTCCGTGTTTGTGCCGTGAGATGGAGTCGTGTGTTATTAATGTAAGAAACTGGAAAAAAGCTTTTCCTTTCTTATCTCTGCACAATTCCAGAAATTAATTTCAATAAACCGACGGCAGGATCAGATTATAGACTAACTATCGGCACCTCGTCCACCGAGTAGGAGAAGTCGTCACCTTCCACTGTCGCACGGGTTAAATCTTAACTCCTCTTTTTCTAGATTTTTTTTTTTCTAGACTTTTCCTTGTTTTTGATCCGTTTATTTAATACCGAAGCCGTCAAATATAAAAACAACAACTCGAAACGCTTTCAGAACACAGAATTTGTCTGACTTGTACCTGCAGGTATAAATGAAGGTCTTTCATTTTTTTAAATTTCTATTTAAAGAAACATATTGGATGATCTAGATAGGTGCTAGATTGGGTTTTGAAGGTGCAGCGGTTCTAACCAGAACGATTTTGAATTCATGATCGAGGGATAAGGAACGAAAAGCTCGTCTCCTGCCTCTTTTATTTATTTATTTATCTATTTATTTCTTTTTGGCCGCAGTTGGCAAAAATGTGTTCATATACTCAATAAAATCTTGATCAAACGGACACTCGGCTGCCGTGCTAACGTGTGATAATATTTTTTTTTTTTTTTGTTGTTGTTTTTTCTGTTTGTAGATTCGATATGAAGATGAATAAAAAGCCACGAGCGGTAAGTTCTCATTTCCTTCACTTTGAAAGAACGGAACACGTCAGCCTCTCGTAAAACCTTTTCAAAAAACTTAAAGCCAAGCTTCCATACAGCGCTCGTTATTTCCTTCCGTTTTTAGGAGGGCGAGGACTGGGGAGGACAGGAGCGTGATTTAGATCGCTTTGCGTGTAGATCATCTTTAATCAATGGGGAGCGTATAGCAAGGCTATCGGGACAGATCGGCTGAAATCGATTAGGACGATGAGTTTTTTAAACAAACTGGCCCCTCGATGGGTTTCGGGTTGTGGAGGATTAACTGGTACCTGGGTTCTTCCACTAGGAGGAGCTTTTAGCTCAGAAGTCACCGAGCGTCACCGATAAACGCAGGATTCTGAATCTGTCGCAAGATGATTCTATTCCTTATAAAACTAGACTAAAACGGGGGTTTATGGACTGGATTGATGTTTTTAGTAAAACTTCCACATAAACCCGTAAATGGATGCAAAAGCTAGATTTGTTATTTAGCTCGATGATGCAGATACTTTTTCATTTAAAATAATGCACGAAAGTGTTGAAAACGTCCGTTTTTGGGTTTATTGAAACATCGCAGAAGATCGATCCTTTTTAATGGAATTAGTCCGAGCTCTCTTAAAGGTCAGCGGAGTGTGTGATGAGTTAATTGTAAATTAAAATCAGCAGAATAACCGACAGGTTGTTCTTAGCAGCCCTCGTGTTTAATGACCGTAAGCTGCACAGTAAGGATCTGATTGGGTGTCAGTTTGTTGACGCGTTCCGTGGCTAAATAAGGTTCATTTGTAATCCGTCGTAGTTCTGGATATATCGATTCATTGTGTAACGTCTCAAACTCAGACAGGATTGAATCCATCTCTGCACTCGGTGCTCCACGCTGGCCGAGCAGAAACCGTTCTGGGAGGTTTATTGAGAAGAATCAATGGAACGTCTCTTCTGTCCCTCTGGGAGTTCCTTAAAAGCACCTGGACAGCTTTCAGACCACCACGAAGTCAATTCTTCTGGTCCAAACCAGAAAGGGTGCGTGAACTTCCTGTGTGCCGTAAACGAACTCGACATTAACCTGCAGATCAGCGTAGCCGAGAAGACCCACCAAGTCGTGACCGCTTTAGATTTCGCCACCGTAATGTTCTTCTCAGCACGTTGTCCAGAACTAGACTTCACCAGGAAGAGACGAGTGTTTACGAAAGAGCGAATCAGTGTTAACATCTGTATCCTGCGTGTGTTTCTCTGTTTAATGTAACTGCGTTCATTTGGCAGGACTATTCGGCTTGATGTTTCGGGACGTTCGACGCCAGACTCCATCTTCGCCAAACAAACAGATCCACGGTAATACAGCCACACCGCGCTCGTCCATCACTGCTCCCGTCTGCCGTTCCAGCCGCGGGAAAGACTCCCCTCCGCTTCTGCGCTCCATACATCCGTACCGCGGCGGGAGGGGTGCGTTCCAGTCTCCACGTTTCACCTCGCTGTAGGACAACCCCTCGTTTTTAAATCCGACCCCTTAAAGACTCTGCTCTCTGCATGCTGTGTGAGGTTTGACCGCGGTTCCCCACCTCGGTTCCTCGTCCGTTTCATTCATGAAATTTCCCGGGCAAATTAAAAGTGATTTCTTTTTGGAAATTCTACAACTTTTTGTTAAACTTGTAGTCAAAGTGGAAAAAAAATGAATTATCATAGTTGTTTTTTACTCGACGTTTTGTTTTGAATAAAATTGTGTTGGATAAAGTGCTGGTCTCTGTTTCCTTCACTGCACCAGTGTCGTCGTGACTAAAGGAGCTGTGCAAATGACAGAAAATGTGATGAGAGTTTCAATTTTGAGAAAACATCTGCTCGACCAATCAGAGCTCAGCGTTCATGATGGCAGTTGAAGCAAAGGAGCATCACATCACATCCGAGTAGATCATCCTGGTCATGGAAAAGAGGAGAAGCTTATAACGCACTATGTATGTTTTTTGTCTCTCATTTTCAGTCCAGTCTCTGTCTCTGAGCAGTTCTCCAGATCTTCCTGAAGGACAGTGTTGTTCTCTCTCATTTTCAGTCCAGTCTCTGTCTCTGAGCAGTTCTCCAGATCTTCCTGAAGGACAGTGTTGTTGTCTCTCATGTTCAGTCCAGTCTCTGTACCTGAACGGTTCTCCAGATCTTCCTGAAGGACAGTGTTGTTGTCTCTCATCTTCAGTCCAGTCTCTGTACCTGAGCAGTTCTCCAGATCTTCCTGAAGGACAGTGTTGTTGTCTCTCATGTTCAGTCCAGTCTCTGTACCTGAGCAGTTTGATAGTTCTGTGTTGGTTAATCCACACAGTGATCTACGTCTGAACCTTCAAGCAGAACAAAGCGTCTCACTTAAGACATAAATCAGATGATCAGGTGATCACTGCTGATGCTGAACTCCCAGTGGGTGGAACCCCTTTATCTAGAACCTGGAGCACTAAAACTTCTTTTTTTTCATTTAATCCAGAGTATGATGAAAATGAAGTTGATCAGAAATAATATTTGCACCAACAAAATGATTCCCAGCAAACAAATAAAGAAACGAGCTGCTCGGGACGTTTGCTCAGGACTGCTAATCTAGATCAACCAGTTGAACTAGCTGTCTGGTCTGTATTTTAATATTTTTCTGCCTTTTTTTTTTTTTAATGACACAGATTTTTCCCAGGGCCCAAATAAAAGCAGCGTCCAGTTTCTCGTGCTGTCTTCACCTGGTAGCCTAAAAATGGTGGACGTTTGTTTAAATGGTGCTTTCGTGGAAGTTTGGTTTGGCATGGGAGTGTGATTGAAAGCCTGTTTACAGAGAGAAGAGGAATGATGGGAGCTTTTCTCCCAGAGGGGGGAGAGAGAGTGAGTGTGTGTGTGTGTCTCGCTTTTAGAGTTCATTTGTGGGGTGAATCTGAGGGCATGAGGGAAAATAGCACCGCTCCCACCAGCTCCCTCCTACAGGACGAGTCTCTGCCTTCAGCTTAACGGGCTGCGTGTCTAATTATGCTTGATTCTGGAGTAGTGACCTCATCGGGGGACAGAAAACTAAAGATGTCCAAATGTCCTTCATTTGTGAAGATTTTTCTCACGTTAAAAAATGGAGCTGAGATCCTGAACGCCTTGGGGGGGTATTGTAAAGTTTGAAAAAAAGTTTCTTTTTTTATTATTTTTTTTATAAAAAAAGCATAGTTTTTAAATTAAACACAGACTTCTAAATTGTAGATTCAAGATTATAAATTAGACATGATGATAATGTCTTTTTTTTTGTGGAACAGTAGGTCATCAAATCATATGTTGATGATTTTATAGCCGTCCAGATTTATCCACCATTGCGATGACTTCTTCAGCTGTCCTGAGTCCGATCATCTGTTTTTATGTGTCGTCTTCCTCATCTGGCTGCTCCCGTTAGGGGTCACCACGGCGAGTCGTCCCACTCCTCTTTGTCCTTCCTCTTTTCTGGAGGCTCCTTCCTCAACATCCTTCTCCTGAGATGATCCTCTTCTCTCCTCTGGACATGTCCGAACCAACGCGGTCTATTCTTTGACTTCAAATTGTCCAAAGCTCCTGTCTTTTCACCACTGTCTCCAACCCGTACAACATAGCTGGACCCACTACCGTCCTGTAAACCTTCTCTATTACTCTTGCTGTTACCCATCAGTCACACATCACTCCAGCCACTCTTCTGCACCCATTCCAACCTGCCTGCACTCTCTTCTTCACCTCTCTTCCACACTTGCCGTTACACTGAACTGTTGATCCCAAGTATTTAAACTCCTCCACCTTTGCCACCTCTACTCCCTCCATCCTCACCACTCTGCTTTCCTCCCTTTCATTCACACTCATGTGTTCTGTTTAGGACCTCCTGACTTTCATTCCTCTCCTCTCTAGAGCAGATCTCCACTTCTACAGGGTCTCCTCAAGCTTCTGCCCACTCTCAGATCACACTATCATCTGCAAACATCATCGTCCCCGGGGACTCCTGTCTAAACTCTTGTCAACGTGGACGATGCCCACACAAACAAGGAAGGGCTCAGCACTGATTTTTGATGTAATCCCCCTCTACTTTAAAAACATCCGTCACTCCTGCAGACCTCACCACCGTCACACTGCCCTCATCCATCTCCAGTACCACTCTGACATACTTCTGCCACAACGCCTTTTTTGACCAACTATTAGACCAGGGAGATTTTACATTTACATTTGCTGATCCAGAGCGACTTCCATGTCCTAATTACAGGGACAGTCCCCCCTGGAGACACTCAGGGTCTCCAGGGTCTTGCTCAGGGACCCAGTGGTGGTAGTGCCAGAGGTGGGATTCAAACCTAGGACCTCTTGAGCCATAGGTCCGTAGACAAGTACCCACCACTAGACCACCACCACCACATATAATGATGAAATACCTCCATTAAATGCCTAGCTAAACCTTATTCCTGTTCTAGCTCCCAATCTTAGAACCCGATATTGTGAAATTCATCCTTAACAAGGATTGTGGTGGTGTATAGCCTACTAATGCTTGGGGAAATTAGAAATCTGCGTATGAACAAACGTTTAGTCTTCTGAGTATAAGGCTAACCCTCCAGTTGTGCATGTTACTGTTCAGCCCATTTGCCAAGAGACGTCTTGTGTCTTTGATGCAACCTCCAATCCCTCTGGGCCAAAAAACCGAGCTTTTTTTCATGCTTCACTACTCAGGGTCAGCAGCGTCTCAGAGAAGAGTCATGAGAATTCACAAAAGAAAACACCACAGCAGCCCTTTTCAAACGGGACGCTAACTTCATTATCAAGAAAAACGTAGCCAATCGTATGAACAATGCGTGCCCCCCAAAAAAGTGAAATCTGCCTCTTTTTATCCAACCTGCGGACATGTTCACATGTTTGTGTGGGTCAGGAAAGGCCATGGGGACCGTTCAGAGGCAGACCGAGCCAAATCGGTTCACTGATCGTTTACATGGTGACGTAAAAAATGTCCTTTTCTAAAAGAGTCAAGAGTTTTACTGAAACAGCGGGACGCGTTCATTTCGGTGGTCACCAGCATACGCTTTCATTTAAAAAGTGCCCAATCTATATATGCAAAAACCCGACACGTTCTAGATTTGAGCACATTAGAACAGATGAGAAATGGACAGATTATCACATTTCAGGAGAGAAAAGGACAGACTGAAAAGAGAACAGATGAAAAAGAATAGATTAAAACATATGGGGGGGGTGCATTTGAACATAGCCGGTTATAACAGAACCGCTCCTTTCTGTTCTAATGTTTTCTTTGCAGTCTGTTTGAGTCTTCTGTTCTAATCGGTTATACATATTTTCTAATCTGTTCTAATCTGTCATTTATATTCTATCAGTTCTGTAATAATCTGTATGATCTGTTCTCATCTGTCTTGGTCTAATCTGTTCGACATTATTCTTTTTATTATATTTAATCTGTTCTGCTCTAATAGGTTTTATATTTTGCAGTTCTTTTATATGTTCTAGACTGCTGTTCTGCTAATATGTAATCTGTTTCTGTTCCAATCTGTTCCATGCTTTTTTGTCCTATTGTAACACACTCTGTTCTGTCCTAATCCATTCTATACTGCTCTGTTCTATTCTAATCTGTTGTATAGCATTCTGTTCTAGTAGGATTTGTTCTAACCTGTGCTGTATTGTTGTGTTCTGTTTTATTGTAAACTATTCTAAAGCTTCAGAATATTAATGAATCCCCATCCTGAGTGCAGGACGTCCTGTCACAGCACTGCACTTCAAGCACTTCCCCCTGCTGCACTTCTTTGAAGAAAAAACAGCACCCAGGTTGCTCCTAAAGCTTGTTCTAAAATGTGTGGTCTAGGGTTTGGAGGCTAGGCTCCAGAACCGAAAGGTTGTGGGTTCAAATCCCAGATCAGTAGGTTACTCTGCTGAAATCACGGGGCAGTGATGGACTAGGCCTCAGGAGCGGAAGGTTGTGGGTTTGAATCCCAGGCCAGCAGGTCTTTTTTTCTCTTGAGCAAGGTACTGTCCCCATCACTGCTCCCTGGGTGCTGAATATGGCTGCCCACTGCTGCACAGTGTGTGTGGGTGAAAAGCAGTGATACGGCGTTCATGACGACAGTCACTTTTACTTTCACTTCAAATGTAAAGCAGCCACCGAAGACGTCTTGGGGTGGCGGTGGTCTAGTGGTGGATATTTGCCTACGGACCTCTGGATCAAGAGGTTCCAGGTTCGAATCCCACCTAGCACTACCACCACTGGGTTCCTGAGCAAGACCCTTAACCCTGAATTGCTCCAGGGGGACTGTCCCGGTAATGCGGACATGGAAGTCGCTCTGGATCAGAGCGTCTGCTGAATGCCGCTAATATAAATGTCTTTGAGGGTTTCAGACTGTTCCCAGAACAGCGCCCTTGAGCGTTGAGGGTAAAGAACCTTACTGCTAATTCATGTAGACTTTAGTTTCTGTTTATAAAAACCAATATTAATACTTTTTCCATTTCCCGTCATGCATCTGGCTCTGGACCCCATTCATCAGGATTTAAAGGTGCCACGCTGACGACTGTTTAAGCCTCGCCACTCGCGCCGACCCTCAGACACAAAGTGGTGTTTCAGCCTCGTGAGCCTTTTTAGGGCAAAGAATCCGGGAGACGGGCATCTGGAGAGCAGGACGGACCGGGACGGCTCACAGAAAGCAGCACTTGGTCCAGGAGACAGCGTCTCCATCTACTCATCAGATGTGAACGAAACGCAGATGCTCACCGCTCGGGACAGTCCGCCAGTCTGGATTAAGCTGGGCTTTACTGTCCTGTGTCAGTTTCCTTTTGAAGTCTGAAGCACCTGTTCGTGAGACAGCCATCACACAGAGACGCACAGAGTCGAGGCAGAGTGTTTTAATGAAAACTTGACTCTTTTAAGAGTCTCGCAGGGTAACATTAGGCTTTAAGACCGGAAACCGCAGCGCTACAGGTGCTCGGCTCAGAAAAAGTAGGGAACATTGTAACATTCTGAGTGCAGTTATCATTTGAAAGCTTTTAAGACAAAGCCGAGTGCCGGTGCAACATCTGGAATGTCTCGCATGTAGAGAACGGCTGATTATATATTTCTACTCTACTTAACTGTTGATCGTGTAAATATACTCGTGCAAGAGTTTTAAATGAAGCTTTTACTGATTTTGGTCAAAAATGCTCCATAATTCCGTGCCTGGGACGGAAATCCAGAGCGGTTTTGGAGTGAAATGTCTCCGATCTCTTGAATGGAACCGGACGCCTCCAACAAGAACTTGCCCGTTTCATCTCCTCTCTCCAAACCCAGTAGTGAAGCTGCACGTGTCTCCGTTTACATGGGATGGTGATCATCTCACAATGCTCAGATTGTATACCTCCATCATGGTTTCAGGCCAAAAGCTTCTCCAAACTCCTCCAGTCTCTCCAAATGGGAGAACTTTCCACGAGGCGCCTTCAGACGTTCCATTCACAAAGCATTTCACACCAAACCCTCTCCGACCGGCCGGCCACGCTAGATGTTCAAAAAGCGAGTGATCAGAGTATAAACGTAGCTGAGGAGATCCACATTCACACAGTCCAAGAGTGAGAGAACATCAGCAGCACGTCAGATGACAGCGGGCGATCTAATCTCACGCTTCGTTGAATGTGCCGCGGCCCGTAAAAGGTTTTTTTTGTTTCACTTTACAATAGTTCGACGGGTCCGTTACGATCTACAAATATAATCATCTCCATCACGTGAGTGCGAATAAATGATCGAACTGGGTTTTTGTGACAGTGGCTTATTGAAGTCACTGCTGAAATCAAGTCAATAAAGATCCAATTAAGGCAAGCACTGTGCAAAAGTCTTAGATCTGCACTCGTCTTGGACACTATAACATTAGTATAAACAGAAATACATTCGAGTGGGTAAAATACATATTATATACAGTATATATGTGCAGATTTTTTTGCTTCGCTCTGCTTTTTTCAAGCTTTTTCTGCATTTTTATATTTTGTCTTTGTATTATTTATTCATTTTTAAGCCTTTTTATTACTAAACTACAAATTTCTAACACTACTGGAAGGTTAAATAGCCACTTTTTTGGCGGAATTTTGCACACCATGGCAACACAGTTACAGATAAGCAGATAAACGGCGTTTATTCAGATGGGTCTGATTTTAATGCATGAATAAAAAAACACTTTTGAAGCTGGAAAGCGACAGGAATGTTACATTTTTAATCGGGGCTTGATTTTTCGCTCAACTTTCATTCGTTTCTTATTGATTTCGGTGCCAAATATCAGATCGGCGCCGAACTGAGGATCACAGAAACGTCCATCCATCCTCTGATCTGCTTATCCTGGGTTACCAGGGTGTGGGGGTTCTGGAGTCTGTCCCAGCTCTCAAAGGGACGAAAAAGGGGGACAGGACAGATCACTCGTCCACCTCGGGGTATGACTATGAAAGTGTGAAGGATAAAGAAAATAAATGGAAGAAGAAAGGATGGGAATGATGGGACCTCAGCGTAACACAGGCGGTTTATCACCCTAGTGTGTGATGGTCTGTTTAAGCCGTGTGTGTGTGTAAGTGTGTAAGTGTGTGTGGACCTTGAGCACTGAAACACTTCAAAGGAAGATTATCAACAGATCCTCACTATTACCCTAGAAGTCCTCCTTTTTCTTCACTTCTTCCTCCCCACGTATTACTTCCGCAAAGCATCCGACTGAAGGCTTCAAGACTTTTGCACAGGACTGTATTACTGACTTTAGGTAACATCAGTGGTTCAGGAATATCTGATGAAGGATACGTGTGTCTATATAGAGTTTAAACAGCGAAGCTGATTCAAAAGTACAAAAAGGAATAAAGCGGAGACTGAAATCTCCCGTCTGCACTTCCACATCCCTCCTGCACGGCCGTCCCGGGACGAGCGCGGGTCGGAGCCGACGCTCTTGGAGCTCTTTTAGTTGTTGCAGTCTCTGCAGAGGATTTTGGCGCCGTGTGGGAAGAAGCCGGCACCCAGCAGGGAGACGGAGCACTCGGAGCACTTGAAGCACGACTGATGCCACTGGCGGTCCTCAAAGGACACATACTTCCCATCACCGAAGCCTGAGAGAGAGAGAGGGAGAGAGAGAGAGAGGGAGAGAGAGAGAGGGAGAGAGAGAGAGAGAGAGAGAGGAGAGGGGAGAGAGAGAGAGAGAGAGAGAGAGAGAGAGAGAGAGAGAGAGAGAGAGAGAGAGAGAGAGGAGGCAGAGAGAGAGAGAGAGAGAGAGACACACTGTCATATGAGGGCCAGGTCTACCTTTAAGAAGATATCTTCCTCCCTACTTTTAGCCCAAAAAAGACATGGAGGCTCAGGCCAAGTGTTTAGTGTTGGGACCGGAAGGTCGTGGGTTTGAATCCCAGATGAGTAGGTTACTTTGAGCAGTGCCGTCCCATCACTGCTCCCCCAGGTGCTGGATATGTCTGCCCCCTGCTGCATGGTGTGTGTGCGTTCATTCAGAGGAGTATTTGTGTTCACGATGACAGTTAGTCACTTTCACTTTCCTTCCAGTTATCTTGTGGGCCGTTTCAGGGCCGCGTGATCAGAATCTAACCTCAAACCATGTCCCGTTTTTAAACATACGATTAACAGACTTGCTCATGTAGTTTCCAGCAACTGCGGACACTCACACACACAACTGCACGAAGGTATGCAGAGTCTAGAAAACTGAGGAGGGCGAGTTTCTTTAAGGTGTGTATGAGGAGTGTATAGGGTGTGAGGTGTGTTTGAGGAGTGTATGGGGTGTGAGGTGTGTTTGAGGAGTGTATGGGGTGTGAGGTGTGTTCGAGGAGTGTATGGGGTGTGAGGTATGTATGAGGAGTGTATGGGGTGAGATGTGTATGAGGTGTGTGTGAGGGGTGTGTGTGGAGTGTATGAGGTGTGGGTGTCTGTGAGGTATGTGTGAGGCGTGTATGGGGTGTGAGATGTGTGTGAGGAGTGTGTGTGTATAGCGTGTGGGGTGTGAGATGTGTATGAAAGTGTATGAGATTTGAGGTGTGGCCAGTGTGTAGCCAGGACCAGTTCAGTTTCATCTGAGTGAATTTTTGAGATCACGAAAGAGAACAGTTCCACACACACACACACACCACACACACACACACACACACACAGCAGTCTTCTGGACAATAGTGTCCTGTTAACAAGTCTAGAACAAAGCACAAGCATTGTCTGAGCCGCGCACACACACACACACACACACACACACACGGAACCCCTCCCCCAAACACCAACCCCAAACAGTGCTCGTACTTGTGTCTACAGTTCTGTGCAAAGTATTGAACCCCCATTTCTTTATATATAGTAGAGGCACACGTCTGTTTTATTTCACAGCTGTTGTGTTTTCTTTCTCTAGTTTCTTGCCGTAAAGGCAGGTTTGTCCTATAAGTGTGACAGAGCACCCATCACACACTCACCTGTGATGGCCTTGCTGCAGGCGCAGCACTTCTGAGCGTACAGGCCGCACAAACCTTCTGTCTGACTTTTCCCCTGAGAGGTGAAGGGCTGACTAATGTGGCGCCAGTACAGCCGCTGCAGAGAAACCTCCCTGTGTGCTGCGGCTCGTCAGTCGTCACAGCCTGCACCAGCGCCTGCAATAATGACGTTGGCAGTCAGCAGTCATGAAATACAGTTCAACAAATACATTAAGAAGAATAATATGAACTAAAATGATCAGCTAAAATAAATAATAAAATAAAATTAGATCAGATAAAACTCAATTAAGCCAAACAAATAACTAAATGAAATAGAATAAGCTTTTAAATGTAATTAAACAAAAAAAAATTCACATAAATCAATTAATTTCAAGCTTGAATAATTAGAAATAAAAAAATGAACTAAAAGTAAAGTAATGAAATTAATTACATTGAAAAATACAATTACATTTATAAATAAAAAATGAAAAAAATAAACACAATAACATTTAGATTAAAGAAATAAGAAATAAAAAAACCACTTTTTATAAATAGCATTAATCAGGCGCTCTTGATTTCCATAGGCTTAAGGGTCCGCTCGGGGACTCAAACCGTTGACAATATAAGCGTAGGGAAAGATACTGAACATTACAGCTGAGACAAAACAGCATCGTACAAGCTTTGAATCATTGTTACATCATCGTAACAAAATTTTCGTATCTCCCAAAATGGCAGGAAATAGCGGTCGACACCCTCAACTGCTGGCAGTGCCGTCATTGTGGGTCATTTCTGCTGCTCCGTTCATCAGGAAATGTACAGTACTAAAGAAGAGCTCTTGTGAGAAGATATTTACTGAGTTTTGAGGATTTCATTGGCCGAGCCAGGGACATTCTGCACACCAGTCCAGCGGCACGGCGCGACCGAGCTGAAGGCTCTCGGACTGTCTGCTAGATACAGAGATAGGAACGCTTCTTTTTGGATCTGAGCATCCAAACTGAAAGATCACCTTCAGAGAGACAATAACATTTGGACAGGTGCTGGACGGCCTCATTAATAATATTACACTTCACTTTGCATGGCAGCTTCTCTTTAGCTTCAGAATCTCAAGTGCAAGAAGTTTTACACTATTACTGTTCCAGAAATAATCCCAATCACTAAACACAAGAGGAACAATGGGAACCAAAAAGAGAGAAAATCTGAAAAGACTAACTAGGTAAATGAAATAAAAGTGATAAACACTGTCTGAGTGTGAGTCTGCTTATAATCAGGGCGGTAAATGGAACTGAGGGGGACTTTATCTGTCCAAAAAAGTATCAGGCAGCTGAGCGTTGAACTGGACTAAATACAAAGGAAATCCTCACAGTATTCTGACATCCCGGAGAAGGGAGGGACTAAATGCTGTATATGAGCAGAGGAGGGCGAAGAACTTTAAGGACATGCGGTCCTGTCTCAAAGTCTTTATATTTAGCTAAATCACCTATTGAATTGCATTCATAGTTTTTATTCCTGACAAGCTCATATCTTAAATGCGTATTGAGATTAAATGAAAGAATAGGAACAGATGTTTTAGTGCTGTAGTGTCACAAAGATACAAGGTTCTAGATAGGGGTTCCAACCAATCAACAGAAAATGAAGCCCCTGATCATCTGGAATCATCTGCTCCTGTTTCATCCACTTAATCCACAGTGTGGATTAACCAACACAAAACTATCAAACTGCTCAGGTACAGAGACTGGACTGAAAATGAGAGACAACAACCACTGTCCTTCAGGAAGATCTGGAGAACTGCTCAAATTACAGAGACTGGACTGAAAATGAGGAGAGACACAACAACACTGCTCCTTCAGGAAGATCAGACTGCTCAGGTACAGGGCTGGACTGAGAAATGAGAACAACAACACTGTCATGGAAGATCTGGGAGGAGCTGCTCAGGTACAGAGACTGGACTGAAAATGAGAGACAGCACTACAATAAACAAGTCTGGAAGAAGTGCTCAGTGCAGAGACTGGACTGAAATGAGGAACAACAACACTGTCCTTCAGAAGATCTGGAGGGCCGCTCAGGTTCAGAGACTCAAGACTGAACATGAGGAGAGACAACAACACTGTCCTTCAGAAGATCTGGAGAACTGCTCCAGGTACAGAACTGGACTGAAATGAGAGACAACAACACTGTCATTCAGGAGATCTGGAGAACTGCTCAGGTAGGGAACTGGACTGGGCCTGAGAACAACAACACTGTCCTTCAGGAAGATCTGGAGAACTGCTCATCAACAGGACAGTGAAGAAATGAGGGGGTTCTGCACAGTGCTGTATAAATGAGGTGTGAATGCTGTAGTTGAGAAAGCAGGTTATTAAATATGATAATGATAATAGCTTTTGTGTTCACCTTTTTGCAGTGTGTGCAGCGAGGAGTGGCGTTCCTCGTGGCAGACACACAGTAATAATCATCTTTTTCAGGGACGAACGCCTGAGAGCCCAGCGACTGCTCACACATACAACACACAAAACACTCCTCGTGCCAAGTACAACGCCACCGTACTCCAACTATCGATCCTGAAGACAGAAGAGAGAGACAGAGAAGAGAGAGAGACAGAGAGAGAGAGAAAGAGACTGGATTTTTCTCATCACTAATGTTCAGAAATTAGGTTCACATCAGATTTGTGTCAGACAGAGAGACAGACAGATAGATGACTAGAAAGACAGATAGATAAACAGACATGATAGATAGATATATAGCTAATTATGGACAGACAGATGGATGAATAGATAAATAGATGAACAGATGAATGACAGACAGATGGATCATGGAAGTAGATAGATGACAGACAGACAGACAGACAGATAGATCATGGATAGATGAATGACAGACAGACAGATAGATTGATACTGGAACATGAAGTAGAAGAAAAGTGGACAAAGGAGGAAAGGTATGGCGAAGAGAAGGAAAAGAATGATATCTCTTTAGTCATGAGAGAAATAGGCACTTGATAAGCTCAGCTCTGGGAAGCGACTGGGCTAATGATTTCACACCTGCAGAAGCAGAGCAAGTCCAGCCTAAATACCCACAATTATTCAAGTCCGATCTGAAACAGAGATACTAGCGGAAGAAAAAGAATGAAAGCTAGAAATACTGAGACTAAATACTGTAGCTGAAACGACAGTCTGTCTGCAGGACATACTGCCAGTTCTAGACGGTTCTTCATTTATCATACCTGTACAGGCTCCGCCCACAAATGTCTCCTTTTGTAGCTATTGAAGGGAAGTTGGACACGTTTGACAGGACCCCGTTGATACATTTGATTACCACCTCATGTTAAATCAGAGAGCTTGATAGTAATGACTTCAACATAATGACATAACGATTGTTTATTTATAAGAAATAAACAAATCAGCCGTGTATGTTACTTTTATGCATAAAACCAAGGCCCAGAAGTTCTTATGAAAGAATGCTAAATCTACGCATGCAGGACAGACCAGTTTACCAAACACATCAGACAGGGCCGGCAAGGAGCTTTCCGGCTAGTTTCCTCGCCATGAGCGGCTCTGTGAAGTCACTTGGGCAGGTGAATGATGAGCCCTGCGGGAGTTTCAGTTCTAATCAGGCAGTCACATCAGGCCCACTCAACCATACCTTCAGCCACACCCGTCCTCCTGCTTAACTCTCTTCACCCCGAGCCCTGCATGAGCATGTCAAGTCTTTAGTTAAGCAGCTCCTGCAAGGATTCTGAGCAAAGGTCTTCTTCACATTGCTTCCAAAGATCCAGACCTGGTATATTTTTAGTATTGTTGAGAACAGTTCTCCAGGCTTCCTGAAGGACAAAGTTTTTGGCAGTTTCAGAGACAAAAGTAGTCAGCCTGCGTCTAAAGAAGAGCTTCGGGACGTCCTTCAAGAAACCTGGAGAAGTGTTCATCAGGAACACTGAAGAACACTTCCTGAAGAAGACTTCACGAGATAGGAGCTGGTCAGGGCTGAAGTTGTGGTGGTCCAGTGGTAGGATACTTGTCTATGGACCTATGGCTCAAGAGGTCCCAGGTTCAGATCCCACACTGGCACTATCACTCCCTGAGCAAGACCCTTAACCCTGAGTGTCTGTAATCAGGACATGGAAGTCGCTCTGGATAAGAGCGTCTGCTAAATGTATAAATGTAATGGTCTAAGAGAGGTTGAAGCCGTGCTGAAGAATGGCGGTAGAGAATAATGACTTTAAAACTAGTTGGGCTGCAGGTTACATGTGCAATAAATCATTGTCTCACTTTCCACCACAAAATATGAAGAATGAGGATATCTCACGGTCAGGAGTAAACCTGTTCTCCAGAAGAAGAAAGCAGGAAAAATCACACTCCTCTGAGGCTCAAGACCGTCCCAGCTGGGAACTGCAGGCAGCAACATAACCTTTTAACAGTCGTTATAAGCTGTCTTTTATCTCAGCAAGTGTGAGACTCTTATTTCACTGCTGCGCGTTGTACGAAACACCCATCGGCTTTTTCTATTTTCGTTCACTTACAGTGTGCACTTCAGCCCTCAGCATTCTTTAAACATTTCATGAAGATCTGACTAATAGAAATGGTCCGAAATAATGAAAGATGAAATCAGGCTACATTAAAAGACTTTTCACGGCCGCTTGTTCTTATTAAGGTCATGGGGGGTGCTGGAGCCTATCCCAGATCTTACAGGACGAATAGCGGGGACACACAACAATTAGATTTTATTTCAGCTATTATATAAAGAGAAAAGTCTTCTGGGGGTTACAGGCAGGACATCTATACAGCACTGAAGCTCAACAGGAGAGGAGAAAGAGAGAAAGAAAGAAAGATGAGTGCCAAAAGCAAAAAATTAGAGATTTGCACCAAGTGGAATGGACAGCTGCATACAGCTGTTAAAGGGAGAGGTAGACAGTGGATACCTGGCATTACGGTCTTGTTGCAGGACACACATTTGGAGGAGAACTCGCTGCCGTAGCAGTCGTTACACAGCAGCGCCTCATCTTGCAGGTAAGGCTCATCAGAGGCGCGATTCTGATGAGCATCGAACACTCCTCATGGTAGTGCCGGTCATCGTAGTACAGCTCCTAGAGAGACACATACAGACACAATGCAGTTTTAGAACTACACGCACACAGACAGAACAGCTCCTAGAGACACACACTGATCTAATAAAATCTAATAATATCTAATAATATCTAATAAAAGCGGTCCAATATGGACATGCAGATTAAAATATAACAGTAGAGGTCCTACAGGGACACACGGAAACAGATACAATATCTTAGAGGTGCTATAGGGACACACGCGGAAACACATAACAGTAGAGGTCCCAGATGGACACACTGATATATAATAGTAGAGGTCCCAGATGGACACACTGATATATAATAATGGGAGTCCCAGATGGACACACTGATATATATAATAGTAGAGTCCCAGATGGACACACTGATATATAATAGTAGAGGTCCCAGATGGACACACTGATATATAATAGTAGAGGTCCCAGATGGACACACTGATATATAATAGTAGAGGTCCCAGATGGACACACTGATATATAATAGTAGAGGTCCCAGATGGACACTGATATATAATAGTAGAGTCTTGAATGGACACACTGATATATAATAAGTAGGAGTCCCAGATGGACACACTGATACATATATAACAGTAGAGGTCCCAGATGGACATGCTAGTGCATATATAATAGTGGGAGTCCCAGATGGACACTGATCACATTTATGATAGTAGAGGTCCGGTATGGACACTGATACATATGTGAAGTAGAGGTCCCAGATGGACACACTGATACATATATAACAGTAGAGGTCCCAGATGGACACACTGATACATATATAATAGTAGAGGTCCCAGATGGACACACTGATACATTTATGATAGTAGAGGTCCCGTATGGACATACTGATACATATATAATAGTAGAGTCCCAGATGGACATGCTGAAATTACATATATAATAGTAGAGTCCCAGATGGACACTGAGCCATATATAACAGTAGAGAGTCCCCCCAGATGGACACACAAATACATATTAATAAGTAGAGTCCCAGATGGACACACTGATACATATATAACAGTAGAGGTCCCAGATGGACACCTTGATGCATATGTGATAGTAGAGTCCCCAGATGGACACACTGATACATATATAATAGTAGAGGTCCCAGATGGACACACTGATACATATATGATAGTAGAGGTCCCAGATGGACACACTGATACATATATGATAGTAGAGGTCCCGTATGGACATACTGATACATATATGATAGTAGAGGTCCCAGATGGACACTTTGATTACATATATGATAGTAGAGGTCCCGTGGACACATGATACACTATATGATAGTAAGAGGTCCCGTATGGACATGCTGATACACTGTGTATGATAGTAGAGGTCCCAGATAGTTGCAAGTACATATATAACAGTAGAGGTCCGTGTGGACACACTTTGATACATATATGATGAAGTAGAGGTCCCGTATGGACATACTATTATATATGATAGTAGAGTCAGATGGACACACTGATACATATATAATAGTGAGGGTCCCAGATGGACACTGATACATATATGATAAATAGAGGTCCCAGATGGACACACTGATACATATATAATAGTAGAGGTCCCAGATGGACACACTGATACATTATGATAGTAGAGGTCCCAGATGGACACACCAGTACATTTATGATGATAGAGGTCCCAGATGGGTGCACTGATACATTATGATAGTAGAGGTCCCAGATGGACACACTGATACATATATGATAGTAGAGGTCCCGTATGGACATACTGATACATATATGATAGTAGAGGTCCCAGATGGACACACTGATACATATATAACAGTAGAGGTCCCGTATGGACACACTCATACATAAATAACAGTAGAGGTCCTGTACGGACACAAACAGATTAAAATATAAGAGTACAGCTCCTGTCGGGACACACTCAAGTACTTGTAAGACAGTACAGCTGTTCTGTGTTCAGCACTCAGCATCTGTTTTGTTTTCATGTGAACCGGCCTGTCTTTCAGAGAAGCGCTATCTTTGAAAGGGCTCGTCTCTTGTGTCACGTCTCCAGGCTGTTTGATTAAGGAAGGCTTTAGCCTGCCCTGTGAAAGAGCCAACGCTTTATTTACACTATGGCGAGAACACTGCCTCTGATAGCGAGGCCTAATCTCCCCACTCTGCTTACATTCCTTCACAAAACGAACGATGCGAGTCCAGGGCTCCCTGTCCCAATGCCGTGTGAGAGAACACAGCCTCTCGCGACAGGGGGTCGACACAACACTGAGCCCCGTGAACACAGAGAGGGAAACACGAACATGCTCCCGGAGAGAGGGAGGAGGGGAGGGAGGGAACAAGAGTGACAGATCTAGATGGGAAAAGGAGCGGTCAGATGGACGAGAGTTCAGTTCCATGTAAAAGTATCGGACACTCTTGAAGAACCACTAAGAGGAATCGATATAATCACTCACTCACTCATTTTCTAAACCACTTATCCTGGTTAGAGTTACAGGCAGTGCTGGAGTCTATCCCAGCTCTCACAGGGCAAAAGGTGGGGGACACACCTTGGGCAGGTCAACTGTCCATCCCAGGGCAGACACACAGACAAAAACACTCACACCTAGGGGGAAAATTTAGCATCTCCAGTCCACCTGACCTGCATGTCTTTGGAAGGTAGGAGGAAACCCATGCAGACACATGGAGAACATGTCCACTCCACGCCACACAGAACGGACCCGGGCCGTCCTGCCTGGGAATTGATTCCAGAACCTTGTCGCTGTGATGCGAAAGCTCTACACACTGCACAGCCATGCCTCGCCAGAACCAACGCTCAAATTTTAGATTCAATAAAAAAAGTGAAAGTGAAAGTGACAACCCTTGTCATTGCGAGGTCATGGCACTGCACACATGAACCACAACGAAATTGGACCTCTGCATTTTACCCATGCACACTCAAACCCGTGCAGCAGTGGGCAGCTATTGAAAGCGCCCGGGGAGCAGTGACGGGGACGGTACCTTGCTCAAGGGTACCTCAGGGCAACCTGTTGGGAAGGGGTTTGAACCCCCAATCCTCCAATCATGAAGCTAACACCCTAACCGCTAGGCCACCGCTGCCCCGAGCATGTAGTGGAACCACTAAGAGGAACCAAGACTCAAACAGGTTCTAGATGAAGGGGTTCCAACCACTCACTGCCTTCCAGCATTAGAAAAGTCCAAGACAGCATAGGGAGCAGCGGTGGTCTAGTGTTCAGGGACCAGAACCCAGGATCAGGAGATTGTGGCTTTGAATCCCCGACCAGTAGGTTGCCCTGAGGTACCCTTGAGCAAGGTACCCTTGAGCTCCCTGGGTCTGGTTCACTGGGTTCTGTTTTCAGTCACTTTCACTTCACTTTCACTTCATGATATCCTCATTTTCTCTGGATGGGTAGGATGGTCTTCCCTACCCCCATCAAGCTGGTGTAACAGTACTGGTTAGTGTTCTCCTCCAAGCGTGTGGAGCTGAATAATAAAAAGCTGGCTTGTCACGTCCCTCAAAGAGCATGTGCACAGTGATGTAATACTCGCCAGCTGCCCCAAAATAATCACCCCCCCTGATGTCCTTCAACGAGAAAAAGCCAGAGGGAGAGGGATTAAGGAGACAGTGAGTGGGAGCGAGAAGTGAAGCCGGCCAAAGCAAACAGTGATATTTACTGTGGCCATGTCCCTGCAGCTCCATAACTCAGAGCAGTGTGGCGTCGACACACAACTCATACACACACAAACACAGCACCCCGTCCCCGCTGTGTTTGGGGTCACTGATCCACGCTCCATCTCCTGGGGTCACTCACAACGACAGAGAAACCTGCCAGCACTTCATGGCCAAGTTCCACAAAACCCCCCAGAGGGGGAAACTATGTTGTGGTACTGGATACACACCAATACTGTGTTCCTGTCATTGTGTGGGGTTTCCACATTCTTGTGGCTAAACACTGCCGTGCTACACCTTTATCACGGAGCGAGAATCTGGCCGAAATATCCCATTTACACAGCCTCCAAGATTATATTGGAACGGCCCCTCGTTTAACACGTTTTAGCAAGAAAGTAACAAATTGTGTCACCATACACCATGACAAGCATGCACTTTCACTTTCAGCTCCTTTTTGCAACCACAGTTGCAAAAAATATGTATACATATAATCTGGCTGTGTACCAATTCTAAATTCCGCTGACGAATAGACAGGAGGCGGAGCTGGAGGCTTCAGAGTTCTGAGATGTTTGTTGGGTGTGACGAGGAAATGAGTATATTAGAGGGAAAGCTCAGGTTGGACGTTTGCAGAAAAAGTTAGAGAAGCAAGGTCGCGTTGGTTTGGACATGTCCAGAGGAGAGACGAGGATCATATTGGGAGGAGGATTTTGAAGATGGAGCTGCCAAGAGAGAGGAAAAGAGGGAGACCAAAGAGGAGGTTTATGGACGTGGTGAGAGAGGACATGGAGGTGGTCGGTTTGAAGGAGGAAGATGCAGAAGACAGGAAGAAATGGAAACGGATGATCCACTGTGGCGACCCCTAAACGGGAGCAGCCGAAAGAAGAAGTTCAATTCTTAATTGACCATTACTGTTGTATTTGTCCCTCAGAAGGTCTTAGGAAGAAGCCAAAGCACTGCAGATCTTGATCTGTGATCTAAATAATCCACTGAGCTATCAACACTTCAGTCCCCTTCAGTTTGGGGTATGAGAGATCAGTTTTTCATCTTTTTATCATGGTTTTTACATCTAGATTTGTTACATTGAACACAGAAGTTGGGTTGTCTCGTCCAAAACCTCTCCATTTTTCCACCTCAAAGAGTCCTTCATTAACTTGGCAATGTGTTTTAGATCACTGTCTTGCTCCATCATTTAGCAGATGATCTAGAGTGACTTCCACGTCCTTATTATAGCGTCAGTCTCCCTGGAGCAACCTGGGGTTCAGGGTTCTGCTCATGAATCCAATGTTAATGGTGCTGGAGGTGGGATTTAAACCCACAACCTCTTGGTCCATAGGTGAGTATCCTACAACTAGACCACCCCCAACACCAGGCCAGTAATTCCAGAAGCAGCCATGCAAGTCCAAACCATGACGCTACCTCCACTGTGCTTCACAGATGAACTGGTATGTTTTGAAACAAGAGCATATCCTTTCTTTCTCCACATTCATGTTTGTTTCATCACTCCATAAAGCTTTGTTAAAGAACCTTTTTTTGCATCTGGAGGTGTGGCCTATAAGTTCCTTCTTCTTCAGAGAATGGATTGTGATCTCTCCATCCCTGCACCTTGGAGGCTGTTCATGATGTCCCTGACTGATTTTTTGAGGTTTTTCCTTTACCGCTCTCACAGTTTGTCTTTCATCTGCTGTTGTTTTCCTCGATTGACCGGTTCGATGTCTGCCACCCGGTGGTTTCCTTCTTTTTCAGGACATTTCTGCTGACTCCACAATGTTTGAGAAACTGGTTTTGCTTCTTTTCTCAGCTTCAACATGACATGTTTTGTCCCATAGACTGCTCTCTGGTCTTCATGTTGGGTTTCCCTTTTTAACAACAAATACAGTCTTCACAGATGGACTCCAAAGCTTAATTGTAGAGTAGAAATCAGGAGCGATTTATAGTTTAAACAACGAACCGAACACAACACGCCAGTGTAACAACAAATACCTGTCAGATTCATGTTCCAATGCTTTCACTTTAAAAACTGGGTGTTCTGTGTAAGCTAACACATCTAGATGGAAATATGAGGGAAAATCTCATGTTTTTCTTTTGATCTCAACCCCAACTGGCCTTGCTGCTACTTTTGGAGGGGCCTGTAGATGTTTGCCAGGCAATGCATGCTGTCCTGCATGTGGCTTCTCTTCTAGAGATCCAGTTCTGTTCATTCTTTGTTTAGTTTTCTCAGGCCAAAATATAGGCCCAGATCAGATCGGTTCTCACAGACAGTAGACCAGTGTCCCCACAGTCACTGGTGCCTTTGTTATCATGTGGATTAGAGCGCCATAAAAAAGGTAAACACACATTTTCTCACACACACTGCTGTATAGCTGTATAGACGTACTGGGTAGCTATGCACAGCATAAGCAGTGAGGCCATGCTGTAATCCTCTAAAGCTAAAACATCATACCGATGCCTGGACAGACACACTTCACAAAGTGGTCACATGCCCTGCTCCTGCTCAGGTTCCTCTGCAAAGAGTGGGAGAGTTTACTTGATGTCTTTCACTTTTGTCAGTAATATGAAACATCTTCAACACGCTTGGAGGAGAACACTAACTCCCTTATTCAAGGGGGTGGACCAGCCGGTACATATGGTTTTGATGTGCCAGCGATGGCCATATTCGAAGGCATAATATTATTCTTGTGTTTTTTTGTTTTTGCTTTCTTATTTATTTTGGGCTGAAAAGATGTGCAGAAAGAAAGAAGCGCTGACCCGTGAGTTGTGTCCGATGAGCTCCTTGCAGCCCTGGCAGATGTTGGCGTAGAGACGATCGTAGCAGGGGACGCAGTGAGGAACATCGTCCACCTTGATGTACTTCCTCCCGTACAGAGACTCCTTACAGTTCTCGCAGTCGAACTGCTCACTCATCTTGACCCTGCGAAACAAAACACACACTTTCTTCACAACCTGCAGTAGTGGGCAGCCACATCCAGCACCCAGGGAGCAGTGACGGGGATGGCAGCTTGCTCAAGGGTACCTCAGGGCAATTTAAGTGAAAATTAATGCACAAACACACACCATGCAGCAGAGGGCAGCTATGAAAGCGCCCGGGGAGGAGTGATGGGACAGTACCTTGCTCAAGGTTACCTCAGAGCAACCTACTGGTAAGGGGTTTTATCCCACAATCTTCAGAACTCCCCAACCACTAGGCCACCGCTGCCCCTTACTGATCCAGGATTGGAACCCATGACCTTCTGATCCTGGGCCCTAAACGCTAGACCACCGCTGCCCCTTACTGATCCAGGATTTGAACCCATGACCTTCTGATCCTGGGCCCTAAACACTAGACCACCGCTGCCCCTTACTGATCCAGGATTCGAACTCATGACCTTCTGATCCTGGGCCCTAAACACTAGACCCCATTGCTGGTTTGTCTCTTTCACTGTCAACAGCTCCTCCACTGTATTATATCTGAATTGGACTGAAATGAGTGGATTGAACCAAACAGAACTTGACACTTCATAGTGCTTTGAATCATTTCCTAACGAGCCTCAATTCATTACAGTCTAGAAAGCTTTTTCGAGAGCCTCATGCTTTAAGGCTCTTCAGCCCAAGTGCTGAACTCTCAATATCAAACAGTGAGCAGCTGTTTACACCCCGATCTGTCCATTTGTTATCAAAGCTTTTCACCATTTTTGGCTATATCATCTTGAAGGAGTGAGAGAGATACAGAGAGAGAGAGAGAGAGAGAGAGAGAGAGAGAAGGGTTAGATACCACATGTTAGAACTGCACAAGTATTCAATAATGACTATAAATGATCCAGTAACTACAATAAATTATGAAGTAACTTCTATCATTTATTCAGCATCTACTCTAACATCCATTACCCTAATACTCTGTTACAGATCCTATTATTATTATTATTATTAGATCCTATTATAAAATCTAATATTTTTAAAAACCACGATGAGTCATTTTTGCAGGATCTATAACACCCGTGTGAAAGAGAAGACGCTATCTAGAGATCAGTCTTTCAGATCTAAGCCTCCCAACTCCATCGCTCTACTCCCAGCATGCCTGACGCTCTGTTAAGTTTATGTAACAAATAAAACGGGACCTTTGCCTTCCAAGATGTTTTTATGTTTCTTCTGGTCAGCGCTGGTTTTTGATGGAGCGCAGACCTCACTGGATGACTGATGTTATAAATTTGGGTGCTGGATGTTTATCTGGGGTTTGTGACTGTGTCCAGACAAGTCAACACAGCTTTCTTTAAGGAATTTTGGTAGGCTGGCCACTACAGAGAAGATTTTTCCATTGTTTTATTTTCCATCGGGAAACAATGGATCTCACTTCAATGGAAATAAGGGCCTTGTGTGTGTGTGTGTGTGTGTGTGTGTGTGTGTGTGTGTGTTCTTGGGTTTGCGTGCAGTGGGAGTCCTCTGTGGGTGAGGTATCAGATGTTCTAGCTGAGGAAAAACAACACTGAGACAAAAAAAGCCCTTCACACGAACTCCAGGAGGGAGAGTTACACTCTGATTGCTTTTCTATCCTTAGATTCTTTACCAAACCACCCACCCTCATCCCTCTCTCTGTCTCTCTCTCTCTCTCTCTCCCTCTCTCTCTCTCTCTCTCTCTCACACTCTCTCCTTCTCTTCCCCCCTCTTTCTCTCTCACTCTCTCTCCCTCCCTCTCTCTCTCCCTCTCTCTCTGATTGCCTGATGAATTACAGTACACTTGTGTGTACACATGCACACACACACACACACACACGAACATGCACACACACACACACACACTGAGGGTGGCTGACCGAACCCCACACTGGAAATACCAATGACCTTCGAAGAGTTTCTCAGAAAACCATCAGCGTTACGATCATTGGCCAAAAGAGAACAAAACATGTTTGGATGAAAATGATTCTTCTGTTAAAGTGCAAAGGCTGAACGAAACGATTCTTGAACTTTTGACTTAATAAAGATTCTCTAGGAACGTTTAAAAGAGCCCATAGTGTGGGAATCTGTCCTCCTTCTATAACACGAATGGTTTTACTGCAGTAACACGGCTGAAGTATAAAAACGGCTTAATTCACTCTTCGTATCTGGAAAAAACCTGCAAACAACAGTCTTTCGAATCACTAACGGAGTGTGGGCAACGTAAACATGAAGGAAGATCACTTTTGATGCATAAAATTACAGAGTTTATGTAAAAGAAAATGAATTGCAGTTAAATGAGTTGCAGTAATTACACTTCATTAAAACCTCTTTTTAATTCATCCTCCTTAGTCCTCTTTTATTCGTTTATTTCACCAGAACGGCCTTTCAATCTTGTGTTTTCATTCTTATTAGTAGTTATGAAGCCCTTCAAGAGCTGAATGGAGTTGGTTTAGGGCTGAAAAAAGCTGCAGAAGATCTAATCAATAAAAGAAAAGACTACATTTCCCATAAATCCTTTCGGTTCTCCAGTGTAAAGAAACAGTTAATCAGTCCAACAACCCTCCAGAACGGTAAAAAAGTTCCTTTATCAACTCAGAACGTTTGTTCTGATGAATGAAAGTAATACGCCAGATCATTTCGGACCTCAGTTTTGAACAGCAGACTTGGAAGGACCAGGATTGACCACTGACGCAGGTTTCCCTGCTTACGCAACTTTGAACAGAAGGTCGTGACCTCATCATTTCACTCACACAGACACAAACAGGGAGCGCTGTGTTTTTATCTATTGTCCTGGAGGAATGTCCCAGATGTCCACCTAACAGCTAACATCTCCTCTTCCACAAACACAAGTGCAGGATGGGCTGAAGGCAACCGTTCCTCAGGTTCTCCTCCGGTTTCTGAAATCATTCAAGCAAATGTAAAAAGAGGCATCTCCACCGTGCACACCATGGGGGATCAGTCTAACAATGGCCTTCCTTCCTCCTTCATCACTGCTGGCGGAGACTCTCCACGCAAGTCCTGCACAGCTGGAAATGTGAGCTTTTCTCACAGAGCTGCAAACTCCAGAGGAGCAAGACGAGAAGGTGCAGAATGTGGAGTCAGTCAGGGTGAAGGACAACTTCAGATTCAGCAGGACCACTCTAGGTCCACTCACTGGGCACTTTATTAGAAACACCCACCCTGTGTTTTCACTCATTGGCCACTTCTAGAACACTTATGTTCTAGATCTGCTCGCTGGCCACTTTATTGGAAACACCTATGGACTAGATCTGCTCGCTGGCCACTTTACTGGAAACACTTATGGACTAGATCTGCTTGCTGGCCACTTTATTGGAAACACCATCGTTCTAGATCTGCTCGCTGGCCACAGAGCAAAAGAGAGAGCGAGAGAGAGAGAGAGAAAGAGGGAGAGAGAGAGAGAGAGAGAGAGAGAGAGAGAGAGACAAAGAGTGTGTGTGTGTGTGTGTGTCTGTGTGTGTGTGTGTGCTCTAATGCATACATTGTCCTGGTGACGAATCAGCTGTCCAATATTTCAAGAACCACTCACTCAAATCCTGAGCAGAGCACAACTCCACCTCTCCGTCCTGCTGTTTTCTTTCCAGACGTTTTGTCCAGAGCACCACTGTCCCACTGGGGAAAGGCTGTTTGTTATGTAACGTCTCTAAAAGGTGCAGGACGGGGCACTAAAGCCCCCCTGAATGGGACACAGGTGTTGTCACAGTCACAGTCCTTCTGTCCTCCCTTCCTTACACGAGTGCTGTTTAGTCTGCTGGCGTCGTCATGTGACCCGTGTACTGGTTCTGTTTGACATGAGTACATGTTTATTTACTGCTCTCCATTTTCTGTTCTGATGCAAGGACCTCATCAAGCCTGAGAACCTCTGACTGTTGCTTTCTCCTGTGGTTACGGTTTTCCAGGCTTTTACCACGACATCTTTCTGGGACAGCATTGGTCCAGTGTTCAGGGACGAGGCCCCGGGATCGGAAGGTTGTGGGTTTGAATCCCAGACCAGTAGGTTACCCTGAGGTACCTTTGAGCAGGGTGCCGTCCCTGTCACTGCACATTTGCCCCCTCCTGCATGGTGTGTGGGCGAATAGTCACTTTCATTTCACTTTCACTTAAAATTTGACTGACTCGGCCCGTCCAAAACTTTCCCGCATTTTCTCCCTGATGAAGTCCTGGTTTTGGGATCACCGTTTCCTGACCTCCTTACTAACGTCTATCCCACAACCCCAACCCCCAAAGTCCCCACCTAGCTACCTGCTGGATTTCTTTCTCTCTGGGACGTCTCCTCCAGACACCTTTCACCATGGGAACGGTCTGGTTTGCTGCACGAGTCTCACTTTCGCTATGATCTGGTTCCACGGCCTGCTCTGCCTCACAGCTCAGTCTCCGTCTCATCAGCAGCAAGTCAAACCCGAGTCATTCAGAGAGCAACCACAGGAATGTGTGTGTGTGTGTGTGTGTAATCACTAAACACATTACGATCCAGTGACTTTTTGAGCTCAGTCTGACGAGTCCCCGCATGGCGCAATCAGTGAACACCATGTTCCGGAGCGTTTTTCTACTGGAAACCATCAAAGACTCGCTTCCCGAGCATGCAAGAGAACAGGGCTGACAATGTCTTCTCTTATTCCTTACCGCTGTAAAGTGAACGTGGCCGTGTGATCGTGAAGCACAGCACCGCGCACACCTTGAGCAAGGTACCGTCCCCGGGCGCTAGATATGGCTACACACTGCTGCACGGTGTGTTTAAATGCAGAGGATGTATTTCACTGTTTGCTGTGTTTCACAGTGACCGATAGTCACTTTCAGTTTCACTTCACATTTTCCGAAAACTGGGTGATAATTCCTCCACTAGAGTTTTCCGTCATCGTGTTTTAGTGGAAACGTGTATCCTTAATCTGGTTTCCTACAACCGGGACACGATGACGGAAAACGTAAGAAAGCAGATTAATGATACACGTTTCCACTACAAAAACAAGACTTCTTTGAACTGAATCTTGAAAGCTAGAGTTTTCCAGGCAAAAAGAATTGTAGAATTCAAAAAGTGAAAGTGAAAGTGGCAAAGTCCTCATTGTGAGGACACAGCACAACACTCAGTGAACCCCAATGAAATGCAGCCTCTGCAAGTAACCCATACACACCGCGCAGCAGGGGCCAGCTATTGAAAGCGCCCGTGGAGCAGTGATGGGGACAGTACCTTGCTCAAGGGGTAACCTACTGGTCTGGGACTCAAACCCGCAACCTTCTGATTATCACTAACCGTGAAAGCAGGCAGTTAACACTATTACTCTGAAATTTCACTTTTGTCTGATCTACATGATTTGGCGAGGCGCTTGCTGACCAATCCAGACACGGAATTAGTCGTTTTTGACCTTTCACCCCAAAGTGAAAGCTTCTGCCTGCCGTTCAACAAAGCAGATGATGCTAACGGGTCCTCTTTATCCAGGTTAGCATCTTCGGCTGAGCAAGGTCTGCTGAAATTAAGCGCCCCTTTCTAACCAGGCCGCTTCACGGAAGCGAATCAAAACGCAGGAAGGGCGGCCGTGTTCTGGTTCCACCCCATATAACTTGGTCGGGCAGCTGCAGGTTTCCACAGAAACTCTGATGTGTAATGAAGTGTTAAACCAACCCCACAGCAACAGGAGGCATCCGACTTTGAATACACTCTCTGTTTTCTCTTATGGGTTGCTCAGAGTCCGTTCAGAAGCTTGAAGCTCCAGGACTGAAAATAAAGACTTCCACTGCGGGTAAGATTGCAGTTACGGAGACTGAGAGAATAGATTTAGACCCAGAAAGGGAAATTGAAAGTGAAAGTGACCTCCCTCATCATCGCGAGGTCACAGCACAGCACACGTGAACCGCAACGAAATTGGACCTCTGCATTTAACCCATGCACTCAAACACCATGCAGTAGGGGGCAGCTATTGAAAGCGCCCGGGGAGCAGTGACGGGGACGGTACCTTGCTCAAGGGTACAACCTACTGGTGAGGGAATCGAACCCACAATCTTCCGATGTGGGGGCAACCCCCTAACCACTAGGCCACCGCTAAAACGCACTGTTAGGTGTGGAGGACATCTCTCCAGTTCTCTTTCTTGGGATTTATTTCTCCACTGCCAGTAAATCATGCACTAAATGGACTTCTCGGTAGCAAATCCACGGTCTTAAACTGGATTTTTTTTAGATGAAGTTCAGGATTAGGCCCAAAGTCAACCATATTCGCGGATGCTTCTGAGCTGGGCTTTACAGCCCGTGCCAAAAGTGACAGAGCTCTGCAGCGGGGTCGGTCGGATTGTAAACTCCAGCTCTGGCGGTTCTGGTTTGACTCTACTCCGCTTTAGTGGCGCTTAATTGAATTCAGGCTCTTGTTTGCGGATCACTTCGCGAAAGCTGTGATTAACGTGAACAACATGTTTCAGCCAGCTGGTGGAAAGCGCGCAGCCTGTTCTTCGGGTCCGGAGAGCAGCGTGAAGCATGAGTTTGCGTTCAGAACGTGATGTGAGGCCGCATGAATAGAGCCTGAGTTCTGGGAACGAAATGAATGGAAGAGCGCGTTGGGCGTTTACTGGGAAACGAGTGCTTAATAAAGGAGTGCGTGTGCTTTCAGGGAGATTTAGGGGTTTAATGGCAGCGTCTGGAAGTGTGTGTCTGAGGAGCGGTGTAAGGTAAAGGGATAGGAAACATAATGTAGGGCTTTTTTACTCATAGTGCTTTTATTATTCAGATTTTTAATAATTATATCAGCAAAAATGAAATAATAATTGATCAAATACACCCTGTCACTGAACCCCTAAATCTCACCTACACTTTATTAAACACTCGTTTTCCAGTAAATTCCCAACATGCCTTCTCATTCATTTTGTTCTCAGAATTATAATCTAATCTAATCTATTCTAACCTAATTTAATCTAATCTAATCTAAAACCAATCCATCTAATCTAATATAATCTAATATAATGTAAATATTACATTTTAGTGCCTTTGGAGGCTTTCCACATTCTGAGGAGTAATCACTTTATCACTTTAATTCAGTGATATATTTACACTTGAGCCTTGAGCAAGGTACTGTGCCCATCACTGCTCCCGGTCCTTTAATTAGCTGTCCCCTGCTGCACGGTGTGTGTGGGTGAAGAGCAGAGGCTGAATTTCGCTGTGCCTCGCCATGTGCTGCGTTTCTCAATTGGCGCAAAAATGATCATTGACACAGATGGAGGACGGAGAGATAATGTTTGCATTTTCTCAAAGCTTCACGCGGTATGAAAGGAGCGAGGGTTCTTCACGTAGACCTCACACAGGCTGTTTTACTGCGTAGAACAACACGTCCTCCCGTTCCAAGCCTCCCTGCAGACCCTGCTGATGTTTAGAAAACAGCCGAATGAAAGAGAGCGCGAGAGCACCGGCAGGCCCGCCCTTAGTTACTGTGCCATTTCTACACCGGGAATTCGACACGCAGCAGAAACCACTGGAACTAACGGTGCATGAAAGAGCAGAAAAAAAGTGTAGTGTGTGTGTGTGTGTGTGTGCACGCACACGTACGGGCGTGTGTTTCAGGAGAAAATGCTCTGAATTTGCAGTAAAACCAGAGCAGACTGGTGTAATATTGATTTGGCACACACACACACACACACACACACACACCAACATACACACACACACACACATACACACACCAAATATACATACACACACACACACACACAAACACACACACACACATACACACACACCCAACATACATACACACATTGGCAAACACATACACACACACACATACACATACATACACACACTAACACACACACACACACATACACACACACACACACATACCCAAAAATATACACACATTACACACTAAAATACACATGCACCCACACACACACACACACACACACACACACACACACACACACACACCAACATACACACACAAATACACACACACTCCAAAATATACACATGTGACTGCATATATATACACATACATACTAACATATACATACACACACATACATTACAAACACACACACACACTAACATACACACACACACACACACACACACACATACCCAAAATATACACACACACACACACACACACACCAAAAATATACACACATGCACTCACACACACACACACACACACACACACACATGTACACACACACACACATGCTCAATATATATTATTACATATTATTACACGCGCATTTATGTATTAGTATTCACAAAGGAGGCACTCTCATATTTGTAATATAAGTATTGTGTTCTTTTTCATGGACTACAATACTGAAGATAATGGGAGATTGATCCAGTGTTAGGTCTCAACATCCACCAGCTCCTGATGTCGTCAGTGGAGGAGTGGGAAGAGGATTCCAGGGGCAACTGGTGGCTCTAGTGAACCCGCTCAAGAGTTCAGCAGTGCAGGAAAATAATGGTGGCCACACAAAATATTCACACTTTGGGCACAACGTGGACATTTTTCACTCCAGTGGTTTAGACATTAATAGTGTGTTGAGTTATTTGAGGAAGGTAAAACTGATACTGTCTCTGCTGCTGCACACACCGACTACTTTACACTGGATCAGTGTCGTATCTTCAGTGTTGCGTCCAGGAAAAGGTCTAAAACAATATTTACAGAAATGTGAGGGGTGCACTCACTTTGGTGAGATACTGTATGTAAGAATGCAATATAATATATATATAACATAAAATGTAAGGTCTAATGGTACATATTTGAAGATATAAACTACTTATACTAAAAAGTATAGAAATCATTAAAACCTCGTAAGTCCTGTGATTAAGAACACAATCACTATGAATTTAGTGTTCCCGCTTTGAGGAATTAGAGAAAAGATGTTAAAAGTGTGTATGTGTGTAAGTGTGTCTGTGTGTGTGTGTGTGTGTGTGTGTGTGTGTGTGTGTGTGTGTGTGTGTGTGTGTGTGTGTGAGTGAGTGGGGGGGTAGTCCTACAGCCTTCTCCATACCATACGGCCCTTTCCGGCCTTCCCGTCAGCAAACAGTTCCTGCAGGAATGCAGCTGCGGTCTGAAAGGCTGCGGTGTGGGATCACGCGCCTCTAAAGATGCCTCCAAAACGGCCCAAACAAATGCATTCTTCCTCCTCCCCTCATCCTCTCCGCTCTAAAAAAGGCACATTCCACCCTCCCAACGTGAGAGAGAGAGAGAGAGAGAGAGAGAGAGAGAGAGAGAGATGGGGACCAGCACAAACGGTGACTAGTCATCGAGAAAAATTCCTCTCGATACACCGATTACTGCACGAAGCACGAAGCTGTGGGTTTACAGCTCCAGCTGCCTGCTTCACACCGCTCTGCTCAGGCTCACTAACGACGTGCTCATGGGACACCAGTGGAAACTATTCCCCCCCGGAGCCAAAATCCGCGCGGGGGCTGGAAACTGGCTCTCGGGGTGCTTAGCGCGAGATAAAAAAAAGGTGACATCATGCGCCTGATGGAACGACGGGCAGAGGAGAAGGGGGCTTACGCAGGCCTCCCAACTGCGGAACCAGCGTCACTTGAAACCCAGGCGCCTGCCATAGTCATCATATTGATGGGGCAGCGGTGGTCTAGTGTTTCGACTGGGCCCTGTGATCCAGACTAGGCACTTCGGCCCCATCACTGATTCAGGTGCTGGAAATGGATGCTCACTGCTGGAGTGTGTGTGTGTGTGTGTGTGTTAAACATAGAGAGTGTACTTGGTTGTGGTTCTCTGTGCATTCGCGATGTCACACAGTCACTTTCACTTCACTTTCATTTCACACTACACTTCATTCACAAGCTGACACAAACGCATATCATCAATGAGGTTCAGTTTCCTGCTACTTCTGATATCAGAAATATTCTTTAAAAATTCTTTTACAATTCTGTTTGGAATAAGATACAGGATTCAGGTTCGATTAGTAACGAACAAAGAGGAGCCCAGATGGACCCACAGTGTTTGGGGTTAACTGGTGTCTCTTTGTAATGTATTCAATTTCATTGCTTCCTAGCTTTAGTGTAAAGTCTACGCCACTCCCCGCAGCAGAACAGGAGACTGTGTGAGCGTAGACGGCGTGTCCCAGGACAGATCCAGCCGTCCCAGTGTGGACTGTGCCTATTAAAGAGCTTCCAGCTTCCTTTTTTAACGTGTCCAGACCTGGGATGGCCTAAGAGCAGTGATTAGAGGAGGAAGTGGCTTTAACTTAAAATCCAGAGTGATTTAAACCGTTTTTTATTCAACGACACTCACAATCCTCTTTATTAGATACGCCGGCCACTTTATTAGAAACACCCACACTGTGATCCCACTGACTGGCCACTTTATTAGAAACACCCACACTGAGATCCCACTGACTGGCCACTTTATTAGAAACACCCACACTGTGATCCCACTGACTGGCCACTTTATTAGAAACACCCACACTGTGATCCCACTGACTGGCCACTTTATTAAACACCCACACTGAGATCCTACCGACTGGCCACTCTATTGTGAAACACCTACACTGGGAGATCCCAATTGACTGGCCACTTTACTAGAAACACCTCGTATAGCTTCTGACTGGCCACTTTATTAGAAACACCCCACTGTGATCCCCCTGACTGGCCACTTTATTAGAAACACCCCACTGTGATTGCACTGACTGGCCACTTTATTAGAAACATCCAATACTGTGATCCCATTGACTGGCCACTTTATTAGAAACACCCACTGTGATCCTAAATGCTGATCAACACTTTATTAGAAACACCAACACTGATTCTGCTTGCTGACCACTTTATTAGAAACACCCACACTGTGATTGCACTGACTGGCCACTTTATTAGAAACACCAACACTGTGATCCCACTGACTGGCCACTTTACTGGAAACCCTTGCCTTATAGCCCCTCTCTGCAGGTGAAAAGTTCCAGACTGAAGCTCAGGAGTTCCTGCAGCCCTCTGCCCTTCATCTCTGCCACCAGCTATGTTGTACGCAGGCTGAGATGGTGGCACTGATGTAAAAGACAGGAGGTGAGCTGGAGAAGCCAGAGTTAAAGATGGTGAGATGTTCGGCTATGTGACGAGGAAGGACAGGATTAGGTATTTAGGGATATTGAGAGGGACAGATCAGGTTGGACGATCTGGAGACAAAATTAGAGAAGCAAGGTTGCGTTGGTTTGGACGTCCAGAGGAGAGACGAGGAGTATATCGAGGAGGATGTTGAAGATGGAGCTGCCAGAAAGAGGAAAAGAGGAAGACCAAAGTGGAGGTTTATGGACGTGGTGAGAGAGGACATGCAGGTGGTAGGTTTGAAGGAGGAAGATGCAGAGGACCAGAAGAAATGGAGACGACTTGATCCATTGTGGTGACCCCTAAACGGAACTGGTCACTGAACATCTGCTGAGGAACACAACAAAATCCAGAGACTATCAAACTCCAGTCTATATAAACCAGCACATATTAGGAGTTTCTGATGAAGTGGTGATTTCCTCCATACCCTACACCATCTAATCCTCCGTTAACAGTGTGGAAGAGGGCCTAACCACCACGCTATAGCCCTCAGTTATACGTACATAGTGAAGATGATTTCCAGAAGGCCTGTGGACTTTCGCTTGATAGCGACAACACAGGCTGCGGTACATAAAGGGAGCGGAAAAAAAAGTCTAATAATATGTTTATATTCCACCAAATACTTCAAGGCAGTCCGTCCTGCCGTTTACAGCCGTATTAAACTCATCTGTCCTCAATCAAAACTGTCCAAATGTTTTCCTACGCAGTGCAGGGCCGATGTTCCTCCATGGCCACTTAGTAACTGCTCACTGAGAGAAACACAGAAATCACAGCACACCCATCTGAGTTTCCTGCAACCGCAGCATCACAGAAATTGTCCACAAGTCCTGGTCCCCTCACTTCTTCACATGTTGCTACTTTCTTGTATTTATAATGTCTAGTTGAGGAACAGTTCTGCAGATCTTCCTGAAGGACAGTGTTGTTGTCTCTCATTTTCAGTCCAGTCTCTGTACCTGAGCAGTTCTCCAGATCTTCTTGAAGGACAGTGTTGTTGTGTCTCCTTTTTAGTCCAGTTCTGCATCACCTGATAGCTCCCTCCAGATCTTCCTGAAGGACAGTGTTGTTGTCTCTCATTTTCAGTCCAGTCTCTGCACCTGAGCAGTTCTCCAGATCTTCCTGAAGGACAGTGTTGTTGTCTCTCATTGTTCAGTCCAGTCTCTGTACCTGAGCAGTTCTCCAGATCTTCCTGAAGGACAGTGATGTTGTCTCTCACTTTCAGTCCAGTCTCTGTACCTGAGCAGTTCTCCAGATCTTCCTGAAGGACAGTGTTGTTGTTCCCTATGTTCAGTCCAGTCTCTGTACCTGAGCAGTTTGATAGTTCTGTGTTGGTTAATCCACACAGTGATCTACGTTTGAACCTTCAAGCAGAACAAAGCGTCTCACTAAAGACATGAAGCAGTGAAGAAACAGTAGCAGATGATTCCAGATGATCAGGTGATTAGTTCACTGCTGATGCTGAATGCTGAGTGTCTGGAACCCCTTTATCTAGAACCTTATATCTTTAGTTACTTTGCAGCACTAAAACATTTGTTCCCATTTCTGTCCTTGGTCTGATGAAGTTAAGAAGCTTGGACGAGAATGAAACAGTAATTTTGTGTATTGTTGGGACATTACAATGAAAAACTGGGACAGCGTGAATGTGTGGCATTGTCTATAGTGCTCAGCCATAACTAATCAACAGCAGAGACAGGTCCCCTCCCCTCTCCTCCTGGGGCTGTCCCATAAACTGGACCTTTCAGTTAACCAGATAATCAGCCTAAAGCTTGAAGACAATCCAGCAGGAGTCCTGATTTTGGCCCGTTATCCAGCTAAACTGAGACGTCCCGCTTCAGTGAAATACCTCCCGGCTCTAGTCTCGTGAATACACTCTTTTTTCTGAGTCGTTTGTCCTAATTAGGGTCACAAGGGTGCTGGAG
Organism: Hepsetus odoe; assembly: GCA_017165825.1. NCBI lineage: Eukaryota > Metazoa > Chordata > Actinopteri > Characiformes > Hepsetidae > Hepsetus > Hepsetus odoe. The sequence goes on along the minus strand of CM029372.1, from coordinate 27,020,648 downwards.
CCTTCCCAGCTCTCACAGGGGCGATAGGCGGGGACACACCCCTGACAGGTCGGCAGTCCATTGCAGGACAGACACAAAGACAAAGGCACTTACGCTCACAACTACAGGCAATTTAGCATCTCCAGTCCTCCTGACATGTCTTTGGACGGCGGGAGGAAACAGGAGCTCCTGGAGGAAACACATACAGACACAGGGACACTGCCCGGGACCCTAATCAGCACAAGCGGCTCAGAAAATGAGCATATATAAATAACAACAGCAAATATATATATATATATCATACATCATAGACAAGAACCCACTGCAATGTAATCCATCTATGGTAAAAAAAAATTGCATCGTTCAACTGAGGGAACCTCACCAGAAGCAGAACTGAAGTGTTTTATGGTCGGTTCTACAGCACAATGTCAGTTCGCCCCCAATCCAGGTGTTTCTGACACTTTGCCAGGGCTCAGATGATTCGGCGAGAGCACAATAAATACATTCTTCATGACGATGCTTCAGAATGTTTTAATGCAACCAGCAGATGCTGATCTGCACTGTCTCTCCCCATGGACGCGTTGACCGGAACGTCTGAGGTGAGATCAACATGTTATTTCTCCAAACCCAACAGTGAAGCTACACGTGTCTTCTGAGTGTTTATATGGTGACGATGGTAAGATCTGAACATCTGAAGATCTGAAGCAGTTTTGTTCAACCCCACTGAAGGTATCCGTCCATAAATGGGTTTTAAGCACATGCTCTGGCCAAAATCTCCTGACGTCTCAGGCATCAGACGGCACTTTCAGAACTGTTTAACGTAAGGGCTTTCTGAGAGGGAACTTTTAAAAGCAGACCTCTGTCCATTCACAACGGGAACGTATTCTGGAGCCTTCACACCAAACTCGCTCTAATTAACTTCTTCTACTTCGAGGACTTTGCTCTTGCAATTTTGCTTGACTGATCAGATTAAATGGGATCACTTTCTGCAGACCAAGCTAAGTCCTTCCACGTCCATCAGTCACCATGAGGGTCTTCTGAACTCCAGACCAGCAAGTCCATAATCTGAGCTGATGAACCGACCATCATCAGGTTCCTCTCTGAGCTCCAGATCAGCTACATCAGATTGGATCATCTGCATGAGCTGCTGCCACTAAGAACAAAAGCTCCACCCACTCAAACAGAACGTAACTCATCGCAAAATCTATTCATTTATAAAATTCTTTTTCTTTTCTTTTCTTGAACCTCCTGTGTTGACCGGAGTCCCCTTGAGTCTGTATTCCTCCCAAGGTTCTCGAGCAAGATACCGTCCCCAACACTGCTCCCCAGGTGCTGGATGCATGGCTGCTCCCTGCTGCACTTGGTAAAATGCAGAGAATGAATTTTTCTGTGGTTCACTGTGTGCAGTGTGCTCAGAATGACACGTTGTCACTTTCACTTCGCTTTCATTTTACCATGCCATAACTACGGTCGTTTTTTCATGTGAGTGCTGAAATTAAATGATAGCAGCAAAAAAGTGCAACTGGGAGCGCTCACAGCTGTTCCAAAAGTATCCGGACAGTCTTTCAAAGTTCAGTTAAAGGAGATCCAAAGTTTCCACTGGGAGTAGACGTTCTAATACTGCTGAGAACCTGGACGGTCAGATGCAAAAGGTTCTATTTTTTATGCCATTAAAACATCAGGATGCAAATACAAGGAAATTAAAGATGAAAATCTGGAAAATCTCTCATCATCATCATCATCATCCTTTGGTCAGATGTCTTTAGAAATGATGTTCCAATACTTTTGGAAGGGACTGTATGTGATCTCCATAGAAGAACCCTGAGCACTAGAATGGGCTCTTTGTCCCATTTCTCCAGGGTTTATGTTTCCCAACCCGCTCACTGAACCCACACGGGACCCGGAGCGGGAGAAAGGGAGGAAAGTGAGCAAAAGAAAAGAGAATGAGAGGGAACGAGAATGAGATGGAGAGAGAAAAACCAAAAGGGAAGAGAGGAAGAGAGGAAACCACACAAATTCCGTCCCGGGTCAGCACAGAGCGAACCGCCTGGACGAAAATAACTCGCTTTTCCTGCTTCTTCTGTGAGCGGACCCTTCGGGGGAAGGTCCCCACGCAGCCCTCGGGCAGCTGGCACGCTAAAAACACCTCGGGTTGGGTTCTCACACTTTCTTCAGGCTTCTCGGGAACAAAGCAGGCTCTGCTGCTCGGCGCAGGTGCACATTACAAGCGGCCGAAAGCTCGAGCCCCGCCGGAAAAGAAGGAAGCGATGACTGTGGCTACACTGGTGATTCATACTGGATTCAAATCACCCCACAGCTATAACTTGGGGCAGCGTTGGCCCAGTGTTCGGGGCTCAGCCCCAGGATCGGAAGGTCGTGGGTATGAATCCCAGGCCGCTAGGTTGCTCTGAGGTACCCTTGAGGAAGGTACCATCCCCATCACTGCTCCCGGTGCTTTCTTTAACAGCTGCCCCTGCCACACAGTGTGTGTGTGGGTGAAATGCAGAGGTTACATTTCGTTGTGGTTCACTGAGTGCTGTGCTTCCCAAGTTCACTTCACTTCACACGGTAGATTCATACCGGAGCCGAATTACTCCGACACTAAAAAGGACTTTCGGTTGATTCGGATTCATACTGGATTTCGTGACTCCACACTCATGACTGTCATGACATTAACGTAAGACTGTAAAAACCACACAGATCCCGACGGATTTAAATCCCACTGCGCCTACGACTCTCAGACGGTAACGAAAAAGACTCAGTGAAGATTCATACTGGATTTTCGAACCCACTTCACATTCACATGGTCTAACGGTTGACACCCACAGGTTCTGAGTAAGGGTCCCAGGGGACCGTCCTCTAGTCTTGAACAAGTCGTGCTGGGCAAGAGTGACCGAATGGAGCGTCACAAATGGCGTAAATGTAAGAGGCAGGTGAAGACAGACGAGAGTCTTACGTCTGTCCTGTGCTGAGAGACGCTGACGGTCTGGAAGTTTCAGCGTGATGCAGGAGTATGCCCATGTGAGAAGATATTCAGGATTTTCTGAAAAGGTTTTCTCTGTAAGTCATGTAAAACGAGCCAGGTTTTTGGCTGAGAAAAGGCTGTGCAATCACCCACACACACACACACACACACACACACACACACACACACTTTTGTTTTACCTCTGCTCGTGCTAAAAGGGTGCCTCCTTTATGGTGGTCTGTGTTTGCAGCTCTTCCTCTCGTCCTCACTAATCCCTCTGTATGTCTGGCACACCTTGCACACCGGGCACACCTGACCTGACTCTGAACCCTGACTCTGAACCCTGACTCTGAACCCTGACTCTGAACCCTGACTCTGGAAGGGTCTGCAGGGTCTTACTGTGTCTCCTTCTGGTGTCCTGTATCTGTGGAGCCTATGAGAACCTAGAGAGCAGCAGAGAGGGCTGGCGTGTGTGAATGTGTAAGAGTGTGTGTAAGAGTGTGTGTGCTGGGTGAGACTTTGAGTCACACGACTCCGCCTCCAGGATCCGCCTCTAACCTCCTTTATCACCTCGTCGCCGCCTCTTCTCCCTTCACTGGCTGCCATGGCTTCTTTCCTTTCATCCTCCATCCCTTCTCCATGTTTTTTCTTTTGCACCAGAATTGTTAGTGTTTTAGGAAAAGGCTTTGTTTACATTGTTTATGTTTGTATTTGTGTTTAAGATTTTTACACATATCGCGCCAGGCATTCTAGGAGATACAGGGGTTTGGTCTTGCAGAGTTGTCATGTAAATGTGCTTCCTTCTGATTGGTCGCCTTGTGTTGGACCTCTGGGCTGAAACACTTTTTATAATTTTGGTGTAAGGGCTTCATCACTAAGGAAGAGGTGAGAGTGGGGTGGGAAGGAAGGTTAGAGTTTAAGAGGTGTATGGGCATGTCATGATGTGACAAAGGAGAAGGGAAGTGGGGCTACAAAACTGTATGATTAGACAATAAGAATAATGAGCAGGAATACACTGCAGGAGGATGAAGAGGACAGAGAGAGGGCGGAGCAACACTGGTGGAGAAATGAAGAGGATGGAGAGAGAAGTGAGCAACACTGCAGAGGATGAAGAGGACGTGAGTGCTGAGCAACACTGCATGAGATAGAGTGACAGAGAGAGGGCGGAGTGTCACACGCAGAGTGATGAAGAGGAAGGACAGAGGCGGAGTGACTGCTCGGAGGAAGAAAAGAGGTGAAGGGAGGAGGGCTGAGCACACTGCTGCAGGATGATGAGGAAGGCTGAGAGTGCTGAGCAAATACTGCTGGAGGATGAAGAGGCGACAGAGTGGGTGAGCAATACTGTTGGAGATGAAGAGGACGGAGAGGGCGATAACACTGCTGAGGATGAAGAGGAAGGAGAGGGCGGAGTAACATCAAGGTGAGATAGCAGGTGAAGGACAGAGGCGGAGCAACACTGCTGTATAAAGAGGAAAGGAGAGAGGGCGGAGCAACACTGCAGGAGGATGAAGAGGACAGAGAGAGGGCGGATCAACACTGCAGGAGGATAAAGAGGAAGGACAGAGGGCGGATCAACACTGCTGAGGATGAAGAGGAAGACACAAGAGGGCGACAAACACTGCTGGAGGAAGAAGAGGAAGGAGAGAGGGCTGAGCAACACTGCTGGAGAACGAAGAGGAAGGAGAGAGGTGCGCTGAGCAAATGACCTGCTGGAGGATGAAGAGGAAGGACAGAGGGCTGAGCAACACTGCTGGAGGATGAAGAGGAAGGACAGAGGGCGGTGCAACACTGCTGGAGGATGAAGAGGAGGGTGAGTGGCTGGGTCAACACTGGTGTATGATAAAGAGGATTCCCTCACCAGTAGGTTGCCCTGAGGTACCCCTTGAGCAGGTACTGGCCCCCATCACAGCCCTCGGCGCTCATTAGCCTCTGCTGCACATGTGTGTATAAGAGAAAACGTAGAGGCTGAATTGCTGTGTGTTGTGTTGTGCTGTATCACATTGACAAGGTAGAATACTTTACTTCACTTCACTTTTTAATAGTCATTTTTTACACTTTATATGCCTTATACAATGAAAAGTTTTCTGAATCTGATTTTTCATTATTGTGAGCACATATGTCTTCCATGTTGCTAAACATGTTGTTTCTGGCTGTAAGCAGTTAATAAAATCAAGAAGAAGAAAAGAAAAGGGCAAAAAAAGTGTCCCAGAGCAGACACAGAGCTCTTTTTATAAAGTCCACGTGCGAAACCTAGAGGCACTTTAGCATCATTACAGAGATGAAGTGTCCATTCGATATGTTTAAGAGTGGGATTTAATGTTTCATTCTGAAGTCTCACAAATAAAAGAACAACACAAACATCACCTTTAATCAAGAGAAAAGAAGAAATCTGTCACTTTAAAACAACATTTCATTATAATCTGTCCACTCGTTATTTCTCTCTCTCTCTCTGTTCACTTTATGTTCACTTTAAGATGAAATAAAGACTACTGTAGTGTCCTGTCTCCTGTGTTTGTATATGCTGAAGACAGTACGACAGTGAATGAAGGCTCTGTAGAGAACAGGAATAAAAGCTGAAGTTTCCAGGCTGCAGTTCCTCTCCGGGCCGCTGGCGCAGGGGCGCTCTGAGCGCTCAGTCCGGACCGAGGGCGGTTTATCAGCGAAGAACAGGCGGCGGTGTTTACACTGGAGACTGGGCTCGGACTGCTGCTCCTGTAAGTCTCACTTCATTCGCTTTTTCCTCATTTTGTTAAAGTTACTCTTCAACACAACACACGTTTAACACCAGGACGCGCGCAGCCTCCTCTGGGCGGCAGGTTTACTGAGCTGTCAGTGTTTCTTCAAGCCTCGTTTAAAGCAGGAAACGAGAAAGTCATTCAGACCCGGAAAACCTGCTCCCTCTCTTTATTTACACCTTTATTCACCTGTTTACCTCTCTTTATTTACACCTTTATTCACCTGCCTCTTTATTTACACCTTATTCGCACCCGCCCTCCTTTATTTACACCTTACCCACCTGCTCCTCCTGACGGCACTCCCATTCACCTGCCTCTCTCTTTATTTACACTTCTATCTTTCACCTGTCTCTCCTTTTATTTGGTTAACCTTTATTCACCTGCTCCTCTCTTATTTACACTCTTATTCACCTCCTGTCTCTCCCTTTATTTACACTCTTTATTCACCTGCCTTCTCTTCTTTATTTACAAGCACTCCTTTATTCACCTGTCTCTCTCTTTATTTACACCTTTATTCACCTGCTCCTCTCTTTATTTCTACATCTTTATTCACCTGTTTAATTTCTTTATTTACACCTTTTATTCACCTGCTCCCTCTCTCTTTATTTACACTTTATTCACCTGCTCCTCTCTTTATTTACACTCATTCACCTGTTTACCTCTATTTATTTACACCCTTATTCACCTGCTCCTCTCATTTACACCTTTATTCACCTGCTCCCCTTTATTTACTACCTTTATTCACCTGCTCCTCTTTATTTCACACTCATTCACCTGCCCTCTCTTTATTTATACTTATTCACCTGTTTATCTCTCTTATTTACACTTTATTCACCTGCTCCTCCCTTATTTTCATATACACCCTTATTCACTGGTTTACCTCTCTTATTTACACCTTTATTCACCTGCTCCTCTTGGCTTACACTTTATCTACCTGCTCCTCTTTATTTACACCTTTATTCACCTGTCTTCATTACACCTTTATTCACCTGTTTATCTCTCTTTATTTGCTAATTTTATTCACTCGTTCCTCCTTTATTTACAATTTCCTTTATTCACCTGTTTAATTTCTTATTTACACCTTTATTCACCTGGGTTCTCTCTTTATTTACACCTTTATCACCTGCCCTCTCTTTATTTAAAATTTTATTCACCTGTTCTCTCTTTATTTACACCTTTATTCACCTGCTCTCTCTTTATTTACACCTTTATTCACCTGCTCCCTCTTATTTACACCCCACCACACCATCTTCTCTTTATTTACACCTTTATTCACCTGCTCTCTCTCTTTATTTCACTTATTCACCTGCCTCTCTCTTTTATTTACACTTTATCTACCTGCTCCTCTCTATTTACACCTTTATTCAATTTGCTCCTCTCTTTATTTACACCTTTATTCACCTGCTCCTCTCTCTCATTTATAATCTCCTTTATTCACCTGCTCCCTCTCTCTCTTTATTTACACCTTATTCACCTGTTTATCTCTTATTTACACCTTTATTCACCTGTTTCACTTCTCTTTATTTACACCTTTATTCAATTCGTCTCTCTCTTTATTTACACCTTTATTCACCTGCTCCTCCCTATTTACACTCCTATTCACCTGTTTACCTCTTTATTTACACCTTTATTCACCTAGTTATTCCTCTATTTACACCTTTATTCACCTGCTCCTCTCTTTATTTACACCTTTATTCACCTGCTCCCTCTCTTTATTTACACCTTTATTCACCTGTTTATCTCTCTTTATTTACACCTTTATTCACCTGCTCCCTCCCTTTATTTACACCTTGTCACTGTTTACCTCTCTCTTTATTTACACCTTTATTCACCTGCTCCTCTCTTTATTTTACACCTTTATTCACCTGCCTTCCTTTATTACACCTTTATTCACCTGCTCCTCTCTTTGATTACACCCTTTATTCACCTGCTCCTCTCATTTACACCTTTATTCACCTGTTTATCTCTCTTTATTTACACCTTTATTCACCTGCTCCTCTCATATTTACACCTTTTTATTCACCTGCTCCCTCCCTTTATTTACAATTTTTATTCACCTGCTCCTCCTTATTTGCACTCTATCACCTGCCTTCCTGTTACACCTTTATTCACCTGTTCTCTCTTTATTTTACACCTTTATTCACCTGCTCCCTCCTTTATTTACACTCCTATTCACCTGCCTCTTTATTTACACCTTTATTCACTCCTGCTCCTCCTTTATTTAGCACTTTTATTCACCTGCTCCCTCCCATTTACACCTTATTCACCTGCTCCTCCCTTTATTTACACCTTATTCACCTGCTCCTCTCTTTATTTACACCTTATTCACCTGTTTACCTCGGCTTATACACCTTTTATTCACCTGCCCTCCTTTATTTACACCCTTTATTCACCTGCTCCTTCCATTACACCTTTATTCACTCTGCTCTCCTTTATTTACACCTTTATTCACCTGTTTACCTCTTTATTTACACTTCTTGATCACCTGTTTACCTCTCTTTATTTACACCTTATTCACCTGCTCCTCCTTTATTTTACACCTTTATTCACCTGCCCTTCCCTTATTTGTATCTATTCACCTGCCCTCTCTCTTTATTTACAATTTTTATCACCTGTTCTCTTATTTATAACTTATTCACCTGTTCTCCTCTTATTTACACCTTTATTCACCTGTCTTCTTATTTACATCTTTATCACCTGTTTAATTTCTATTTGCACCTTTATTCACCTTGGGTTCTCTCTTGATTACACTTATTCACCTGCTCCTCTTTTATTTACACCTTTATTCACCTGCTCCCTCTTATTTAAGATCTTTATTCACCTGTTTACCTCTATTTATTTATATCCCTATCACTCTGCCTTCTCTTATTACACCTTATTCACCTGCTCCTCTCTTTTATTTGGCACTTTATTCACCTGCTCCTCTCTTTATTTACACTCCTATTCACCTGCTCTCTCTTTATTTACACTTTTTATTCACCTGTTTATCTTCTTATTAACCTTTATTCACCTGCTCCTCCCCTTTATTTACACTCTTATTCACTCTGCCACTTCTCTTTATTTTATGTCTTACCACCTGTTCTCTCTTTATTTACACTTCATCACCCATTCCTCTCTTTATTTAAGCACCTTATCTCACCTGCTCCTCTCATTGAACTTTTATTCACCTGTTCTCTTTATTTAAGACCTTTATTCACCTGCTCCTCTCTTTATTTACACCTTTATTCACCTTGCTCCTCTCTCTTTATTTACACCTTATTCACCTGCTCCCTCTTTATTTACACCTTTATTCACCTGCTCCCCTCTCTTTATTTATACCTTATTCACCTGCTCTCTCTTGTTTACACTCTTTATTCACCTGTTTATCTCTCTTTATTTTACACTCCTTATTCACCTGTTTACCTCTTTATTTACACCTTATTCACCTGCTCCCTCTCTTATTTACACCCCTATCTACCTGCTCCTCCCTTTATTTACACCTTATTCACCCTGTTTACCTCTTTATTTACACCTTTATCACCTGTTTATCTCTTTATTTACACCTTTATTCACTCTGCTCCCTCTCTTTATTTACACTTTTATTCACCTCGTTCTCCTCTTTTATTTACACCTTTATTCACCTGTTTACCTCTTGCCTACACCTTTATTTTTTCACCTGTTTATTTCTCTTTATTTACACCTTTATTCACCTGCCTCTCTTTATTTACACCTTGTCTACCTGCCTCCCTTTATTTACACTCTTTATTCACCTGTTTACCTCTTTATTTACATCTTTTATTCACCTGTTTACCTTCTTTATTTACACCATTCCTACTACTTATTGCTTATTATTACTTCTATCAAACTTATTCACTGCCCTTCTATTCTACACCTTATTCATCTAGTCTTCTATTACAATTTTATTTTATTCTGCCATTTCTTATTTGTTAATTTATTCACCTGCTCCTCCTCATTTACACCTTTATTCACCTGCTCCTCTCTCTTTTTCTTTATTTACACCTTTATTCACTGCTCCCTCTTTATTTACACCTTTATTCACCTGTTTACCTCTCTCTTTTATTTACAATCTTTTATTCACCTGTTCTCTCTTTATTTACACCTTTTAGTATTCACCTGCTCCTCCCTGATTTACACCTTTATTCACCTGCTCCCTCTCCTTTATTTACACCTTTGCCCACCTAGCCTCCCTTTTTTATTTACACTTTTATTCACTCCAAGTTCTTCTCTTTTATTTACACTCATTCACTCTGCTCCCTCTTATTTACACTTTTATTCACCTGCTCCCTCTCTTCTTTATTTACACTTTATTCACCTGCTCCTCTCTTTATTTACACCTCATCACACCTGCTCCTCTCTTGTTACACCTTATTCACCTGCTCCTCTCTTTATTTACACCTTTATTCACCTGCTCCTCCCTTTATTTACACTTTATTCACCTGCCCTCTCTTTATTTACATCTTTTATTCACCTGTTTACCTCTATTATTTACACTCTTTGGTCAGACCTGTTACTCTCTCTTTATTTACAATTTTTATTCACCTGTTCTCTCTTTTATTTACACTTTATTCACCTGTTTATCTCTCTTTATTTACACCTTTATTTCACCTGCTCCTCTCTTTATTTACACTTTATTCACCTGCTCCTCTCTTTATTTACACCTTTATTCACCTGCTCCTCTCTTTGCCTACAACTTTATTCACCTGCTCCTCCTTTATTTACACTCCTGGCCCACTCTGGGCTCCTCCTCTTTATTTGCACCTTTATTCACCTGTTTATCTCTTATTTACACTCTGATACTCTACTACATCTGATACCACCTGCTCTCCCTTTATTTACACCTTTATTCACCTGCTCCTCTCTTTTATTTGGGAGACCTTTATTCAATTCTGCCCTCCCTTTATTTACACCTTTATTCACCTGCTCCCTCCCTTTATTTACACCTTTATTCACCTGCTCCCTCTCTTTATTTACACCTTTATTCACCTGCTCCTCTCTTTTATTATTTACACCTTTATCTACCTAAGCCTCTATTTACACCTTTATTCACCTTGCTCCTCCTTATTTACACCTTATTCACTCTGCTCCCTCCTTTATTACACTCCTTATTCACTCTGCCTTCCTTATTTGGCACCTTATTCACCTGTTTACCTCTCTTTATTTACACCTTTATTCACCTGTTTACCTCTTTATTTGGTTGACCTTTATTCACCTGCTCCTCTCTCTTTATTTGCACCTTTTATTCACCTGTTTACCTCTCTTTATTTACACCTTTATTCACCTGTTTATCTCTCTTTATTTATACCTTTATTCACTCCGTTTACCTCTCTTTATTTACATACCTTATTCACCTGTTTACCTCTCTTTTATTTACACCTTTATTCACCTGTTCTCCCCTTTATTTACACCTTTATTCAATTGTTCTCTCTTATTTAAAATTCCTATTCACCTGCTCCTCTTTATTTTCTAATTTCATCACTCTGCTCCTCTCTTTATTTACACCTTTATTCACCTGTCTCTCTCTTATTTACACCTTTATTCACCTGCTCCTCCCTTTATTTACACCTTTATTCATCTGTTTACCTTTATTTACACTTTTTATTCACTGCTCCTCTTTTATTTACACTTATTCACCTGCTCTCCTCTTTATTTACACCTTTATCTACCTGCTCCCTCTCTTTTATTTACACCTTTATTCACCTGCTCCCCTTATTTACACCTTTATTCACCTGCTCCTCTCCTTTATTTACACCCTTTATTCACCTGTTTACTTCTTTGATTTACACCTTTATTCACCTGCTCCTCTCTTATTTACACCTTTATTTCACCTGCTCCTCTCTTTATTTACAATCTTTGCCCACCTGGGGTTCTCTCTTTATTTACACCTTTATTCACCTGTTTAATTTCTCTCTTTATTTACACCTTTTATTCACCTGCTCTCTCTTTATTTACACCTTATTCACCTGCTCCTCTTTATTTACACCTTTATTCACCTGCTCCTCTCTTTATTTTACACCTTTATTCACCTGCTCCCTTCCCTTTATTTACACCTATTCACCTGCTCCTCTCTTATTTACACCTTTATTCACCTGCTCCTCTCTTATTTACACCCTTATTCACCTGCTCCTCTCTTTTTATTTACACCTTTTATTCACCTGCTCCCTCTCTTTATTTACACCTTATTCACCTGCTCCCTCTCTTTATTTTCTTACACCTTTATTCACCTGCTCCTCTCTTTTATTTACAATCTTTATTCACCTGCTCCTCTCTTTATTTACACCTTATTCACCTGCTCCCTCTTTATTTACATCTTTATCTACACTGCCCTCCTTTATTTACACCTTTATTCACCTGCTCCTCTCTTATTTTTACACCTTTATTCACCTGCTCCCTCTCTTTATTTACACCTTTATTCACCTGCTCCTCTCTTTATTTACACTTTATTCACCTGCTCCTCTCTTTATTTACACCTTTATTCACCTGCTCCTCTCTTATTTACACCTTTATTCACCTGCTCCCTTCCCTTTATTTACACCTTTATTCACTCAAGTTCTCTCTCTTTTATTTACACCTTTATTTTTCACCTGCTCCCTCCTTTATTTACACCTTTATTCACCTGCTCCTCTCTCTTTATTTGCTACACCTTTATTCACCTGTTTACCTCTCTTTATTTACACCTTTATTCACCTGCTCCCTCCCTTTATTTACACCTTTATTCACCTGTTTACCTCTTTATATACATTATTTACCTACTTTAGCCCATAGTTTACCTCTTTATATACATGTTTACCTCTTTATATACATTATTTACCTTGTTTAATTTCTCTTTATTTACACCTTTATTCACCTGTTTACTTCTTTATTTACACTCATTCACCTGTTTATCTCCTCTTCTATTTACACCTTTATTCACCTGCTCCTCTCTTTTATTTAAATCTTTATTCACCTGTTTATCTCTCTCTTCTTATTTACACCTTTATTCACCTGCTCCTCTTTATTTACACCTTATTCACTGCTCTCTCTTCTTATTTACACCTTATTCACCTGCTCCCTCTTTATTTACACCTTTATTCACTCAAAGCTCCTCCCTTTATTTACACCCCTGGTCTACCTGCTCCTCTCTTTATTTACACCTTTATTCACCTGTTTATCTCTCTTTATTATTTACACCTTATTCACTCAAGGTTCTCTTTATTTACACTCCTATTCACCTGCTCCCTCCCTTTATTTACACCTTTATTCACCTGCCTCTCTTTTGCTTACACTTATTCACCTGCTCTCTCCTCTTTATTTACACCTTATTCACCTGCTCCTCTCTTTATTATTTACACCTTATTCACCTGCCTCTCTTTATTTACACTTTATTCACCTGCTCCTCTCTCTTTTATTTACACTTTATTCACCTGTTCCTCCCTTTATTTACACCTTATTCACCTGCCCCTCTCTTTATTTACACCTGCCCACCTGCTCCTCTCTTTATTTACACCTTATTCACCTGCTCCTCTCTTTATTTACACCTTTATTCACCTGCTCCCTCCCTTTATTTACACCTTTATTCACCTGCTCCCTCCCTTTATTTACACCTTTATTCACCTGCTCCCTCTCTTTATTTACACCTTTATTCACCTGCTCTCTCTCTTTATTTACACTCTTTATTCACCTGCTCCCTCTCTTTATTTACACTTTATTCACCTGCTCCTCTCTCTTTATTTACACCTTATTCACTCTGTTCTCTCTTTATTTACAATTTTTATTCACCTAAGCCCCTCCCCTTTATTTTTACACCTTTATTCACCTGCTCCTCTCTTTATTTACATCTTATTCACCTGTTTACCTCTTTTATTTACACCTCCAGATTACCCCACTCTTTTATTTACACCTCCAGATTACCCCACTCTTTTATTTACACCTCCTATTCACCTGCTCCTCCCCTTTATTTACACCTTTATTCACCTGCTCCTCTCTTTATTTACACTTTATTCACCTGCTCCCTCTTTATTTACACCTTTATTCACCTGCTCCCTCTCTCTTTATTTACACCTTTTATTCACCTGCTCTCTCTTTATTTACATAATCTTTTTATTCACCTGCTCCCTCCTTTATTTACACCTTTTATTCACCTGCTCCTCTCTTTATTTACACTTATTCACCTAAGTTCTCTCTTTATTTACACCTTTATTCACCTGCTCTCTCTTTTATTTACACCTTTATTCACCTGCTCCTCTCTTATTTACACTCCTATTCACCTGCTCCTCCTTTATTTACACCTTTATTCACCTGCTCCTCCCTATTTACACCTTTATTCACCTGCTCCTCCTTTATTTACACCTTTATTCACCTGCTCCTCTTTATTTACATCTTTATTCACCTGTTTAATTTCTTATTTACACCTTATTCACCTGCTCCTCTTTATTTACACCTTATTCAATTGCCCTCTCTTTATTTACACCTTTATTCACCTTGCCCTCCCTTTATTTACACCTTTATTCACCTGCTCTCTCTTTATTTACACCTTTGTCTACCTGCTCCTCTCTCTTTATTTACACCTTATTCACCTGCTCCCTCCCCTTTATTTACACCTTATTCACCTGCCCCTCTCTTTATTTACACCTTTATTCACTCAAGCTCCCTCTCTTTATTTACACCTTTATTCACCTGCTCCCTCCCTTTATTTACACCTTTATTCACCTGCTTCCTCTCTTTATTTACATCTTTATTCACCTGTTTACCTCTCTCTTGCTTCTACACCTTTGTCTACCTGCTCCCTCTCTTTTATTTACACTTTATTCACCTGCTCTCTCTTTATTTACACTTTATTCACCTTGCTCCTCCCTTTATTTACACCTTTATTCACCTGCTCCTCTCTTTATTTTACATCTTTTATTCACCTGTTTACCTCTCTCTTATTTACACCTTTATTCACCTGCTCCCTCTTTTATTTACACTTTATTCACCTTGCTCCTCTCTTTATTTACACCTTTATTCACCTGGCTCCTCCTTATTTACACTCTTTATCTACCTGCTCCTCTTTATTTACACCTTTATTCACCTGCTCCTCTCTTTATTTACACCTTTATCTACCTGCTCCTCTTTATTTACACTTTATTCACCTGTTCCTCTCTTTATTTACACCTTATTCACCTGCTCCCCTCCTCTTTATTTTTACACCTTTTATTCACCTTTTGCTCTCCTTATTTACACTCCTTATTCATCTGTTCTCTCTTTATTTACACCTTTATTCAATTCCGTTTACCTCTCTTTATTTACACCTTTATTCACCCAAGCATCTTCTTATTTACACCCTTTATCTACCTGGGTTCCTCTTCTCTTATTTACACCTTTTATTCACCTGTTTACCTTCTCTTTATTTACACCTTTTTATCTACCTGCCCTCCTCTTTATTTACACCTTTATTCACCTGCTCCTCTCTTTGCTTACATCTTTATTCACCTGTTTACCTCTCTTTATTTACACCTTTATTCACCTGTTTAATTTCTCTTTATTTACACTTTGTCTACCTGTTTACCTCTTTATTTACACTATTCACCTGTTTACCTCTCTTCTTATTTACACTCATTCACCTGCTCTCCCCTTTATTTACACCTTATTCAATTGCTCCTCTCTTTATTTACACCTTTATTCACCTGCTCCCTCTCTTTATTTACACCTTTATTCACCTGCTCCCTCTCTTTATTTACACCTTTATTCACCTGCTCCTCTCTTTATTTACAATCTTTTATTCACCTTGCCTCTCTTTATTTACACCTTATTCACTCCGTTCTCTCCTTTATTTGCACCTTTTATTCCACCTAGTTTATCTCTCTTTATTTACACCTTTTATTCACCTGCTCCCTCTCTTTATTTACACCTTTATTCACCTGCCCCTTCTTTCATTTACACCTTTATTCACCTGCTCCTCCTATTTACACCTTATTCACCTGCCCCTCTCTTTATTTACACCTTTATTCACCTGTTTATCTCTCTCTTTATTTACACCTTTATTCACTCCGTTCTCCTCTTTATTTACACCTTTTATTCACCTGCTCTCTCTCTTTATTTTTATATATACTCCTATTCACCTGCTCCTCCCTTTATTTACACTCTATTCACCTGTTTACCTCTTTATTTATGCACTTTTATTCACCTGCTCCTCCTCTTTATTTACACCTTTATCTACCTGCCCTCTCTTTATTTAAGGTTAATCTTTATTCACCTGCTCCTCTCTTTATTTACACCTTTATTCACCTGCCCTCTTTATTTACACCTTATTCACCTGCCCTCCCTTTAGTTTACACTTTATTCACTTGTTTACCTCTTTATTTATACCTTATCTCACCTGCTCCTCTATTTTACACTTTTATTCACCTGCTCCTCTTTTTTATTTACTATAATTTTTATTCACCTGCTCCTCCCTTTATTTACACTTTATTCACCTGCTCTCTCTTTATTTACACCTTATTCACCTGTTTATCTCTCTCTTATATTTACACCTTTATCTACCTGCTCCTCTCTTTTATTTGCACCTTTATTCACCTGCTCCTCTCTTTGATCACACCTTGCCCACCTGCTCCTCCCTTTATTTACACCTTTATCTACCTGTCCCTCTCTTATTTGGCACCTTTATTCACCTGCTCCTCTGCCTACACCTCCTTATTCACCTGTCTCTCTCTTTATTTACACTCCTATTCACCTGCTCCCTCTCTTTATTTACACCTTTATTCACCTGCTCCTCTTATTTACACCTCGGTCTACCTGTTTATCTCTCTCTTTATTTACACCTCATTCAATTGCCCTCTCTTTGATATTTACACCTTTATTCACCTGCTCCTCTTTATTTACACCTTTATTCACCTGCTCCTCTCTTATTTATAATTTTTATTCACCTGCTCCTCTCTTTATTTACACCTATTCACTGCTCTCTCTTTATTTAAGCACCTTTATTCACCTGCTCCCCTCTCTTTATTTACACCTTTATTCACCTGCCTCCCTCTCTTTATTTACACTTTATTCACTGCTCTCTCTCTTTATTTACACCTTTATTCACCTGCCTCTCTTCTTATTTACACCTTTATTCACCTGCTCTCTCTTTATTTACACCTTTATTCACCTGCTCTCCTTTTATTTACACTTTATTCACCTGCTCCTCTCTTTATTTCATAATTTTTTATTCATACCTGCTCCTCTCTTTATTTACACCTTTATCTACCTGCTCCTCTCTTTATTACACCTTTATTCAATTCGTTCTCTTTATTTACACCTTTATTCACCTGCCCTCTTATATTTACACCTTTATTCACCTGCTCCTCTCTTTATTTACACCTTTTATTCACCTGTTCTCTCTCTTATTTACACCTTTATTCACCTGCTCCTCTCTTTTATTACACCTTATTCACCTGCTCCTCCCTGATACACCTTTATTCACCTGCCTCCCTCTCTTTATTTACATCTTTATTCACCTGTTTACCTCTTTATTTACAATCTTTATTCACCTGCCCCTCTCTTTATTTACACCCATTCACCTGCTCTCTTTGATTTACACCTTATTCACCTGTTCTCCCCGATATTTACTAATTTTATCACCTGTCTTCTCTTTATTTACACCTTTATTCACCTGTTTATTTCTTTATTTACACCTTATTCAATTGAAGTTCCTCTCTTTGATACACCTTTTATTCACCTGCTCCTCTCATTTACACCTTTATTCACCTAAGCTCCTCCTTTATTTACACCTTTATTCACCTGCCTCTCTTTATTTACACCTTATTCACCTGCCTCTTTGGTTTACACCTTTATTCACTCAAGGTTCT
>CM029372.1:26975665-26998165 GCA_017165825.1 Hepsetus odoe | reverse complement strand
AGCACCAGGATGGACCATGGTTACCCAGCAGAGGATGTGTGATGCTCTGGACAATGATCTGCTTGGAAAACCTGGTTGCTGGCATTTCTGGATGTTACTTTGTTGCCTAAACATCGTTTCTTCACACCTTCGTGATTATATTTCTTGATGGCAACATCCTCTTTCATGAAGTTGGAGGTGTTGACCTTGACCTGGACATCTTTCTTAATCTGAGCATCTCTGAAAGCTTCTCTACAAACCAGTCCAATCTATGAGGCTGTGGAACACCATAACCCCAATAATCAGAAGGTTGAGTCGCATTAATAGGTTGGCCTTAGGTACTCTTGAGCAGGGTACCGTCCCTGATACTGCTCCCAGGACGCTGGATGTATGGTTGCCACCTGCTGCACTTAATTGCATCCATCGATGGATCAGAGCTGATAATCTGATCTGCCTGTGTGTGCATCTAAACGAGTTATTCAAGTTAGCATAGCAATTATACTAATCCCATGAGTCTGGCTTTGTGAACTAGCTCTGGAAAGAGGATCTTCTCCAGCGTTTGTTTTAGAAAGCCCAGAGCAAGCAGTGCAGTCTGTGGGTCGAGCCACTCCTGGTGCTGGTTGGGTCGAGCGTTTTGATCTGAAGTTCCCATCCATGTGCTCTCCAAATAGAAAGAAAGCTCCAAAGCAGATTTCAGAAAATCAAAACGTGATAAAATAATGAAAATTCTCAATTTTTTCAATTTTTAAATTGATTTAAAAAAATCTGTGGCGCACACCCCATACAAACCTCATGGAAAAACAATCAAAACAACTTGGAACTTGGACAATAAAAGCTTTCTGGTCAGGGCCAAGATGTTTTGGATTTTTTTTTGGATTCCCAACTGTGATTAATTAAACACTGGCTCGTTTGCATATCCTCCATCTTAGACCGATGATGATTAACTGACGATATATTGTGCAGACCTGTCGCATCACCTCTTTTCTCGGTACTGGTTTCAAAACCATGGGACTTTGAAAAATGCAAACTTTTAAAATGAGCTGGTTTTAATTGAAGTGCTTTGATTAAATGCTATAAAATTCAGCGTAGTCGCAAACTGCTCAATCCCATGGGAAGAAAGTTAGAAATTAAATCTGATTTATTCTGTTCGCTCTGAGCTCCCAGGAAGCACTTCCTGCTGATATCTACCCAGAATGAAGGGGTTTCTGTTATTTTGTCCCTGTAGGTTCCTGTGGACTGGAGCTTTTGTGTGGATTTGTAAATGGAAGTTAGTTTATTATGATTTCCACCATTTGTCGAGTTTTGTTTTGAGGCAGTTCAAAGGGTAACGCTCGACCCACCCAGACCACAGACACACTTCCCTTCCCTTCATTCATTCCTTTTTTTACTCTTTTTTTTTTTTTTTTTTTTTTTTTTTTTTCTTCTGGCAAATCCTCTATTCAGCCCTCTTCTGTTCCTGTGCCAGGCCGTGATGGAGATTAGACTTAGCTGTGGCTGTTTTATTATATTTTCTCTTTTTTTGAGTTTTTCACCCTTTGTTCTTGCCTGGTGTATCCTTTCCTCCCCACTCCGGACCTTCCTGTCTTTGTCTCAACAAAGTCCTGTCTGCAGACGGCTCGGCTGAAGAGCTCTTGGGTTTGATCGTGGCTCTGGAGTGATGCCTGTAACGTTGAAGCACCTTTGGATGTGCTGTGTGAAAGTCTCGAGCACCTAATTTCTTCATAATTTGTAATCACCTCAAAAATATTTAACTATTTAAGCCTTGAGTCACACTGAGGTTTAAAAGAAAGAAATGGGAAGAAGTGCTGCAAAGTGTCTAAAGATACAAGGTTCTAGATAAAGGGGTTCCATCCACTCAGTGTTCAGCATCAGCAGTAAACAAATCGCCTGATCATCTGGAATCATCTGCTCCTGGTTCTTCACTGCTTCATGTCTTAAGTTAGATGCTTTGTTCTGCTTGAAGGTTTAGACGTAGATCACTGTGTGGATTAACCAACACAGAACTATCAAACTGCTCAGGTACAGAGACTGGACTGAACATGAGAGACAACAACACTGTCCTTCAGGAAGATCTGGAGAACTGCTCAGGTACAGAGACTGGACTGAAAATGAGAGACACTTTCACTTTCTAGACACTGTCCTTCAGGAAGATCTGGAGAACTGTTCCTCAATAATACAATAAAAATACAAGAATGCCTCACTTTTTGGAAGGAAATATGAAGAAATGAAGGGATAAAGACTTCTGCACAGAACTGTAAATATACATTTGCACACTCCCCTCATCTCAATCAGTCAAGACATGTTTGAAATTTGCTTCTTCAGTCTGACGCTGGAGCTTGAAGGCTAATAAAACTAGAAGGTAATGAAAGCTTGAGGTCGTCAGTTCAAGAGATCATCATTTCTCATTAATACCTTTTCGCAGTCCTCCCTCTCCCCCATCATGATCATAGAAAGTGGACTGTTCAATCCATATCAACACACACTTTTATCACTGTGCACAATTCTTGTTTTTGTGTTTGCCTTTCCAAAAAGTTGTTTTTTACTTTTTCCAAATCCAGAAAACATCATCAGAAGGATTTCAGATAAAGAATAGATTCAGTTAAAAGTAATAAGGGTTTTGTTTTAAGTAGCGAATTGTGAACAATTCTGAAATTGTTCTAGATTTAGGGTCTCCTTGAAGCTCCACTACTGATTATACTCCCTCCAGTGAGCTTAAAGAAGACTTTGAAATACATAAAATCACTGCTTAATGTATAGATTTGAACTTTTTATATATCCGACTTTTTACAATAGTGTTTTTCTGACTCACTGTCCAAATAAAATTCGTTCTTAGGTACCTAAACAGTTTGCGCTGTATGTCTGTTTTGTTTCGTTTGTACTTCTGTTTGATTCAACAGAAGTAAACTAAAGAAGCAAACTTCAGACTCCTGATATGTCTCGATTGATGGACCCTGAAAGGGAGGGCAGTTGATCAGGTTTTATTAAATGTTAAGATGTTTTTTATTTCCATTGCATTTGCAGGTAGGAGTTGAGTTTCTTCGGTAGCTTAAATATGAAACTTCTACAACACATAATTGTGGGCAATATGAAACGACGTTCTTCCTGTGATTGATTACACTACAGTATCGTGGATTCGCCATTACCTGTATTTGGATCTTGTTCTGGAAAATAGATCCAGTATAAAAGATGCAGGAGATCATGAGCGCTTAGCCTCTTCAACGACAGGAGTACTCAGAGGTTTTGAGATAAGAGAAGCTGTGATGATGTCTGAAGGTCAATAAACTACATGAAATCTTTGTATTTATCAAATTTAGGACTAATTTTAGGACTTTTGTCCTCATTATGTGATTATTGTGTGCATCGTAATGCAATTTTTTGTCATATTGCCCACTTCTTCTTCTTCTTCTTCTTCTTCTTCTTTCGGCTGCTCCCGTTTAGCGGTCACCACAGCGGGTCATTCGTTTCCATTTCTTCCTGTCTACTGCATCTTCCTCCTTCAAACCGACCACCTTCATGTCCCCTCTCACCACGCCAATAAACCTCAACTTTCCTTTCCTCTTCTCCTCTTTCTTGGTACCTCCATCTTCAACGTCCTCCTCCCGATATGCTCCTCGTCTCTCCTCTGGACACGTCCAAACCAACGCAACCTTGCTTCTCTAGCTTTGTCTCCAGAACGTCCACCCTGAGTTGTCCCTCCGGTTTCCTCGTTTCTAAATATCGCCCACTTCTAGCCTCAGTTTTTTCAGTTCAGTAGATGTGTCTGGCACTTCTGAATGCTCATTAGGTACGTTTAGATGTTCTACTGAATGGATGTGTTAATGTCTAATGGAGAGCCTTCCTCCTTCTCCTCCTCAGGCACTATAAGAAGCGCTGCCAGGGCCGGATGAGGAAGCACGTAGGGGATCTGTGTTTGCAGGCCGGGATGTTGCAGGATGCCCTGGTTCACTACCACATGGCGGTGGAGCTTCTTCGCTCCGTCAACGACTTCCTGTGGCTGGGGGGTGAGCTGCATCATTCAGCTGAACTTATCAACATGACCTCTGCGGCTCCAAAACAGTTTGGCGCCACTCAGATCCTGACCTGTCGTCGTATTTTCTGATTCCTCAACAGAAAATATGGCTAATCGGTGTATTGAATTGAATAAGATTTTTAAAAAGTTGGGAAAAGCACTTGTCTGGCAGAAGTTTCACCTGCAGTGTTGTGTCCTGAGCCTCTCATTACTTGAAATTTTGTAGGGAAATGAGAAAACGGCTGCAGTGATTTATAGCAACATGTGCAAATCCAGTCTAAACACAAAGTCAATATTCAATTTGACCACCGATATTCTTCTAAATCCTTAAATCAGCTCCTTTTTTTAAGTCGTCTTCGGGAAAGGTCCTCCAGAAGGTCCTTCTTGAAGGACGTCCCAAAGCTCTTCTGCTTTTGTGTTTCCGTTCTCCGCGGGGATGATCGCATACCGCTTCTGAAGCTGATCAGGTTCTGAAAATGAGAACCAAAAAGTTTCCTTCAGGAAGCCAGGAGAGCTTTCTCAACAATACGGTTAAACAAGAAAGTCTGGATCTTTGCGAGGAAAATCAGAATGAGGGGTGGCTCTTCTTCCCAGCAATGTTCTGATTCTCAGCCATGAAAGAAAGATTCGTAAAAGCTTTTTACAGAATCTGACCATTTTCTGTCAAACATCTTATGTCTCGGTTAAAGGAACTGATCTCGGTCCACCTCTCATCGTGTCTAGTTTCTTATTTCTGCTGCTGCTTTCTTCTATTTCTTCCCACTCAGCTGCCCTGGAGGGCCTGTGCTCCGCCTCTGTGATATTCCACTACCCGGGAGGTACGGCAGGAAAGAGTGGAGGACGCAAACCCAGCATCTCCGCGGCAACAGATACTGGAAAGAGACATCGGCCAGGTCAGTCCGACACCCTCAGCATAGTCTGAGGTCTCCACCATTTTTCTGTTCCTTGGCAGGTTCTCTAATGCGACCGGAGTGTGTGAGGAGTAGGTGAGTGTATTTTCACTAAGCAGGATGTTGCAAAACTAAGCCACTGAAACGAGTCTCGCCTCTGCTGTTGCTGGATTGGCTCGTGTGTGTCTTTTGCCTCTGGCCCAGATCAGAGAAACAGCATGACACTGATCTGATGTAACTCATCACCACTCAGACTCACCTGAAGCTCCACATCAGTCACACCGACAGCGACTCATCACACTTCCATACTTGCTGCAGCAGTCGCTAACGATCCATTTCTAAAGCACCGGCCACTGAGCTGAAGAACGCCTACACTGAAAAGGGATAAAGGAGTCCTGAACGGTACGAACGATGGATAAAATAAACGAAGCAGTAGATGAACGGATGGAGTGGAGTTGAATAATAAACCAGTGGAATAGGAGCGAGAGAGAGATTAAGAAATGAATGGATGTATGGGATATTAACGGGTGGTAAAAAACTAAATGAAAGGGTGAATGTAAATGATGATGAAAGGATAAGTGGAGAGTAAACGATAAAAAGAGGCCCAAATGTATGAGTGAAACAATAAAACGATGATAATATTACTATATCGAATTAGAAGCACAGTTGTATTTATTCCAAAAGAGGTTTTAAGTTTGTTTGACCTTCTTCTTTTTTAATCAAATTGTTTTTTCCCCCCTTTCAGGTCCTTTTTTTCACCCGAAAGTATCAAATGTCCAGACGTGAATATATAACGTACTTTAGTTGGAAGTGATTGCGGAAAGTAAGCTAAAATGAAAGGATTTGGATTAAAGAAATTGGGATTTTGGTGTATAAAACCGATACAGGGCCTTGGAAAGCGCTCGCAGGATTAATCAACGAGCAGCTAACGAACAAAAGCAGCAGTGAAGAGGACATAGCTCCAGAGGATCTGTATGAATGAGTAACACAAATCACCGATTTTATTCTTTCTTTGGGGACAAATTAGAGCCAAAAAGGACTAATCTATAAAAAGTGTGATTCATTGATATTAAACACAGAGGGATTAGGATTATTTCTGATAATTGAACCATGTGTCCTTATGTTAAGGGATAGACATGGAATAAAAACACAGTCAGGTTTGCTCAGAGTTGTCCTGCTACACATTAAAGGGACTGTTTGCTTTGAGACATGCCGTAATGAAGAGGTTCTAGAGGGCACGAGCTTTATTTACTGACAGGTTTCTCTTTTTCTAACTGCCGTATCCATAAACAGGCCGGATGAATCTGAATTATTGCTCAGACTGCTTTTTTAACCAACTAATGAACACACTGTGTGCTGCTGCTAACATGCTTCCACTAGACGCTGCATGTGTTCCTCCTCCTGCACTTCCTTCATAGGTGTGCAGGTGATGGACAGGTGAGCTGGTAAGTGAGGAAAATGATCAGTCCTGTTTGAGACTGCGTCGGTAAAACAGCGGGGAGCTTAGAACCCATGATGATGTGCCCAAAGCCTGTGTGACCGCGACAAAAAACAAAGAAACTCTAACAGTTTTAAAGGGTTTTGCTTCGTTTGTCATGATTAAACTAAAGCGCTGGTTTTGGCAAAAAACGAACGAAGATGTCTTCTTCTTACCCCAGATGTGCAGAACTGTGCAAATTCTTGAGCCACCCCTCATTTCTTCACATTTTGCTTCCAAAGAGCCAAACTTGAGTGTATTATTTTAGCATTGAGGAGCGGTTCTCCAGGCTTCCTGAAGGACTACGTTTTTTTGCTGTCACTTTCAGCACCTGAGTAGTTTCCGAGACGAGCAGTGTGGGATCATCTCCTGATGTCCTAGCTGATGTCCAAAGAAGCCAGGAGAACTGTTCCTCATTACTAGAGAGAGTTGAGGCTGTGCTGAAGAATAACGGAGGTCATATCAAATATTGTCGTTAAAGCTGGTTAGAATGAAACCCTCTTTGTGTTGAGACTGGATTTACGTGTTTTGTATCATTAAACCTGTTTCATTTTCCTACAAAATGTGAAGAAATGAGGGGGGACTCGAGACTTTCGCACAGCACTGTAGCCCAGCCAAGATTTGCTTCTGTAGTTTAAGCACCAGAGCTATGAAGCTAACAAGTGAATGAAGCCCTGCCAATTAGCTACAAGCCTTAATTGGTTTCTGACCCTGTAGGACACTGTTATCCGTTAACAAGGTCTAAAGGACGAGGACGTTTTTCCAAAAGGAGAACTGGTGGGCTGTACCTGTTTTCTGCGTTAGCCTCATAGCTCCAGTTCAGATCTTCTGGCTGACCTACAGCTTTTAATTTCAGTGCTGCTGCAGAGTATAATTTACTAAAACTGATTTTATCTCTTGATGTTGGACGTTTGTGGAACAATCTTCCTGTGTTGGTTGTTTTAGGTCAGTAGATGGTTCTCCAGTAAACACCAGCACTCAGATTGTGAAGAGAGTCTAGTGTTTCAAGTTCTCACCTCAAAGTCAACAGTGTAATTATGAGGGTGTAACGATAAACATGTTTTCAGACGTTTTTGAAAGTTGATTCTTCTAAAAATGGGCAGCATGGAGAAAAGAGTTACACCTCAATAGTTCAAGAAATATTCACAACACATGACGTGACATTTATGGTTCTAAAAATGTTTTCCTTTCCGAAAAGAAGGAACGAAAATGGAATATTTTTCATCAACATTTCACACATCGGACTTCACTAAATCTTCACTACCACTTCACTAAAAACCCACCATATCAGGTTGTGCTTAGAGAAGAACATGATCATGGAAGTCGGCCAGATTCTCAAATGGGCACGCACTCGACACGCTCTCCCCGAAGACAGCATTAAAAACGAGAATGTCCATCACCTCCGCAAGAACACTTTGCAAGAACATCCAAAAATATATGTACAGTGAAGACCCCGTTGATGCAGTTCACTCTCACCTCACAGAAACCCAGGCTTGGTAAAGCAGTGGTTCTCATCCAGATTTAGATCTTTACTCCACCCTTGTTTGCACAGGGGTGTGAAAATTTGAAGTTTGATTTGAGAACCACTGCACATGAGAACCTTTCAGAACCACCTTGGTGTGAAACGTTAGTTAAACCCTTTCAGAACCCATTAATAATCTGATTTTTGAAGCTTACCTCTTCGTTCTTTAGAGAACCAAAACCAAAATATGGGATCTCCTGTAACATTGTCCACAGACTCGCTGTGATCTGGTCACTCGGTTTATTTTCTGATGCACCCAGGAGGGACATTTTGAAGCAAAATCACAGAACACGAGTGTGGACTTTGGGACAGGCAGTTTCTTTTGATCATAATGAAGACAAATTTGAAGATGTATCATGGAAATGAATCATGGAATTATGGTCACATCGCCCAGCCGTAACAGCTAAAAATGAGTTTGATTTCTTCTCAGTTCTTCTCCCCAGTGTGTCCATGCCCAGTTCTACTCGCTATCCAGGTCTTGCCATCATATGATACCCCAAACTCTTCCTCACTGGGGGAGAGGGAGGACTGCTCCAGGCATCATGCCACACTGATATCGTTACATCCTTAATAAAAACAACGTTCATGCAGTTGTGTGGAAAACTTTTGATAATAAGAAAGAGAACAAAACATTTTTATTTAATGAGGTTTAACAAGCTGGAAAAATACAGCTTCCATGATCACATCCTGCTTTACATTTTCCACAATACAGTCTTGAGTCTTGATCCCCTCAATTCCTCATCTCCTGCTCCCAGACTTTCTCGTATTTTAATGTGTTGTTGAGGAACAGTTCTCCAGATCTTCCTGAAGGACAGTGCTGTTGTCTCTCATTTTCAGTCCAGTCTCTGTACCTGAGCGGTTTGACTGTTTTTTGTTGGTTAATCCACACTGTGATCTACGTCTGAACCTTCAAGCAGAACAAAGCAGGAACCCCATTATCTAGAACCTTCTATCTTCATTTGTTTCCATTACTTTCAGTTAATCTACTCAATATCACCAAAATAAAAGACAATTTAAGATGCAGGAAGTAGTATTTTTTTAAACGAGGGGCTCAAGACTTTTAGCAGCATTTGTTGATGTGAACGTTAGATGAAAGCAAAACAATGGCGGATTTAAAGTGGGATCGTTTCGAAGGAGCGTTGGTTGCTCAGGTCAGTGTGTTGGTGTTTGGTGGAGAACCTTAAGTCAGGGTGCAGCAGAGCTGAAATGTGCAGAACTAACCCTGCTCCAGCAACCAGCGGCTTCAGCCAAAGAGTCAACCAAGCTGTCTGTTTCTCTCTGTCTGTCTGTCTGTCTATCCGTCCATCTCTCTTTGTGTTCAGGGGCTCAAGAGGTTCTCATAGACCCAGGTACAGTACGGCACTGCCCTGCTTGCTGTAGCTCTAGACTCCGCCGTTACTGTTGCCTGCGCCAGCTTTCTGCTCGAGTGTCTTTTAGTGATTTCTGCCTGTTTTTACACCAAATCGCTGATTAGTTTTTAAGTTTTCGTCCACTTTCCAATCGTAATTTGTGTGATCTTTGACCACAAACTGGCCTTTTATCATGTTTGTGTTCTTGGGTTTGGGTTTTGTGTATTGTTTGTGTGTGGTTTTACATATATATACACATACACTGATCAGCCACAACATTAAAACCACCGACAGGTGACATCGATGATCTTTAAGCGGTGGGATGTATCAGGGAAGAGGTGGCACCAGGCTGCACTATGGGAAGACGGCAGAGGTAGTGCGATGCTCTGGACAATGACCTGCTTGGATGCTGAGGATCTTGCATTCATGAGGATGTTATTTTGAGACCTTTGCTGCAGGACACTCCTTCATTTTTACACCGTTCCCTGGTAGTGTCAATTTCAAGCGCTCTTCAGGACTGATTCGAGGAACACGATAAACAGTTCAGGGTGTTGTCGTCCTCCAGATTCCCTCAGATCAATCCTATAGAGAGCAGGTGTGGAAAATGCTGGACAAAGTAGTCCAATCCACAGAGACCCCTCTTCCCAAATTAAAGGATTTTAAAGATCTGCTGCTCCACCTCCAGAGGTGGAATCCATGGCTCAGAGCTGTTTTGGAGGCACATGTGGGTCCTACACCATATTAGGTTGTTTTAATGTGATGGCTGGTTTGTGTACATCTCTCATCTGGTTCCATTTGCTCTTAGATGATCTTCGTTGTCTCAGCCCTTAAGTGGATTTGAACAAATTTCTATTCTTCATTCCTGATGTTATTAAAAGCTTCTAACAAGCCCTAAGGTAGAATTATCTTAAACACCGGCAGGTGGCAGTGTTGCATCATATCATTGTGTCACATCAGACTCTCAAAACTCTTCTTTTTATATACGGTCCCGTGCAAAAGCCCCTATCAGCCATGAACGTGGTTTAAGCCAATGAAACCACGACATACCTGCAGAAATAACTCAAATGCAGAAGTGGGAAGTCATTCATGATTATAAAAGGACGGGTTATCCCACACACACACACACACACACATCGAATGTTTATTTCTATACTTGAGGTGTTTTTGTAAGGGGTGAAGTCTTGGTGAACAGCTTTAGAGATCACATTCGTACTGCTGACAAGATAAGACTTGAAAATTTGCCAAAATTTGGTAGAGAACCAGTAGTGCCACATTTCAGAATTTTAGTAAAGACAGTAAAAAGCTGAAGCTTTTGATGTAAGACTAAAAAGAGAGGACGGGAATGAGCATTTTAGTACATCAGAAGGTTTTGTAATTAAAATAAAGTAGGATCTTCTACGTGTATTAGACTGTTAATTGAGGTTCTCTTGAAGTTCCTGTGCTGCTGTTTACATTTCTGCTCACGGCGAATGTGTGCATGACACTCCTGTCTGTCCTGTGTCTGGATTAAGCTCACTTGTTCTTGTTTGATTGACGGCTCTTTTCCGGCAGTGTTTGAGAAAGCACAGACCAGGAACATCTGACACCGAGCTGTATCGCACACCTTTGACAGTGCCGTTAGCATCCACTCCAGAGGGCTCCTTCTCTGACACTTGATTTAGCACACAGATGGCTCGATATGTGACCGATGAGTCTGATCAGACGTTCTAGAGGCTCTCATGACACTGCTCTACATGTGTTACAAGCTACGTGTCCAAAAATAACCGGACGCCAGAGTTCCAACAACTATTAGCTTTCCTAGAAGAGCCCAGGCTGTTCCTGAAGCAATGGGAGGACGAACTCTCACCTGTGAATCTGCTGAAGAAATGCTTGTTATACACGCTCTCTGACACAATCTGATTGGGTGAAAATATGTCAAAATGACACATTTGACCAGCTTTGTGGTCAACTTTAAAACATTATCATCAGTAATCAATAGTTATTCGGCCCAAAAATGTCATCCAATCAGAGCAGGGGTCTCCAACTTGAGTCCTGGGGGAGGAAAATTTGATGAGTCCCCTCTTTGAGCGCACTAGCTAAACCGTTAAAAGCAGAGTTGAACACCAGCTGAACATCAGACCTGTAGAACCGCTGTCAGGTACCCCTGGATTAGAGGATGCCATTGTTGCCAAGCAACCATTGGCTGTTAAAGGAGGACAGAAACATTCCAATTCAACATTGTTTATTAACGATACCATGATTTTTGTTATCTAAAATAAATTAGATAACTGCTTATGAGTAGCTGGCGAGTATAATGCTAATTTATGCGTTTGGCTAATGTCTAGCTACCACATGATTGTTACCGCACCCCTGATTTAATGCTAATTAAAGCTGAACTGACCATAATCACAGACTGTTTACTGGAAATCCTTCAGTAAACACTTCAGTGCAAAGATTAACACTGAATATTAACGGAGGAGCACTTTAGCCTGACAGATATTTTTAACGCGCTAGCTTGGTTGATTAAAAAAGAATCCACTCAGCCAATCAGAGCTGAGGATCAAACCTCTCTGGGTTGAAATATCTGATAACGCGGCTGTAATTGGTGTGTTATACGAGACCTGTCAGAGTGTTACTGCAGCATGGCATACGAGAACAGACCGGTTCTCTACGTTCTGTGCCTGTCTTGTTTGTTCTGTCACTTTCTTTCCTCTTGCTGTCTTTCATTCTGTCGCTTTGTTTTCTGTCACATGTTTAGATTCATGAGCATCAGTTATTCTCTCTCTCTCTGTCTCACTCACATGTTCTCCTGTTCTCTCGACAGGTGCCCTGACCGCCAGCGGCATCAGTGCGGACACCAGCAGTGAGATCGGCCGAGCGAAAAACTGTCTGAGTCAGGAGGACATCATCGAGAAGTACAAAGAGGCCATCTCTTACTACGGAAAGGTGATCTAACCAGAAAGAACCCAGACTGTCTCTGAACGTTCTCTCAGAGAAGCAGGAGCTGTTCGTGAGCTAGAAACTCAATCATGCTTTTGTCCACTTTTTTAAATCTGGAAAAATAACTTTAGCCTAATGAAACAGGCTGGAATACGTTCTAGAACAGTGAAAACGAGAGAGTGAAGTCTAGAGCCATCTAAAGTGAGAGCATTCTAGAACTGTGTGAACTGGGAAAGAATATTGGAAGGGGATTCTAGAACTAGAACTGTGTGAACTGGAAGGGCTGGAGGAAGTGAATTCTAGAACATGATCTACGTGAGTGACTGACAGAGGGAGTCAAAAAGATGGGAAGGACAGAGGACATTCTAGAACCATGTTAAAACGGGATGGCAATTTAGAACGGTAGGTAAAGAACATTCTAGAACAGCGGGGAAGGGCATTCTAGAACAACGTGAACAAAGAGAGGGCAATCCAGAATGATGTGAATGAGAAAATGCGTTCTGGAATAATTTTGTTAAACCGGGACATGTCGTTGATAGATGGAGAACATTGTGAACGAGGGAGACCGATCTAGAACAGTGTGAATAAGAGCAGACATTCAAGAACAACATGAAGGAGAAAAGATATTTTCCATTAATGTGGATGAGGGAGGACATTCTAGAACAGTGTGGATGAGGACGGGCATTCCATAGCGGCGCGAATTCTAGAACAGGGTGAACGAGGGAGACGATTCTAGAACAGACTGAATGAGTGGTGCCATTCTAGAACAGACTGAATGAGTGGTGCCATTCTAGAACAGACTGAATGAGTGGGGCCATTCTAGAACAGGGTGCGGAGGACGTTCTGAGGGAAGGTCAAAGCAATTAATGGCAAAAAGAATTGTGAAGTGACACAGAACGTCAGTGTGGACAGCAAGAAGAACACTGCAGAACACTGAATTCAGGAGCGGCTCTAGAACAGGGTGAAGGGAGGGAAAAACTGTAGAGATCACAGGACGGTATTACGTAAAGCCCAGTTGGAGAAGTTTGGACTGGTGCACCTTGTGGATCTTGGCTGCTTGTTTTTGTCCCCAGCTGTTTTAAAAAGTGACCACCAGGGGGCTGTGTTCTCACGCAGAGGTGCTCAGTTCCTGCACCTTCCAGCTGAGATCAGAGCGTGAATTCCAGCTGGAGATGTCCAGATAACATAAATCATCTACTGGGACGGCACTACACTAATACACCTCCTACTGTAATCCGAGATAACCCACTCGGAGGAATCTTTTCCATTAATACGTCCCCGCCGTTTCCCCCAACCAGCTCTTCGTTATGGTGGACCAGACCAGTGAAGGACATCTTGTGGCTTTCTGTGAGCTGCTAAAGTAAAGTCCTGCACTTCTGTATGCAGGGCTGATCTGTTCTGCGGCCTCTCTTAATTATTAAGCTGATTTTGTATTATTTAGCATATTGTTCATTATTCATGTGCCTCCACATCTTAGCTGACCTTAAAGAGGGGGAAAGACTTCTGGTCTGAAAGTCAGCACTTTAAGCACGAGCAGGTCTCCAGGACTTTCGCTTTAAAGTGTTCTGTAGAGTCTAAAATGGTGTAAACCCCACGTGTGTTGATGTAGCAATGAGTCACAGCCTGTTTAACAGATGTGGACGGTCAGGTCTGCTCCTGCTGCCTGGAATGAATGAGCTCTAATGAGCTGACCTGGGAACAGGTCTTGTTGTGGATGCTCCTAGATTTGGCTTGAGGGAACAGGTCTCAGAACAGACGAATCTCTGCGGCTGGTGATACGGATTTAAAAGTTGAGAGTATCGCAGCGTTGGGAATGAGAAACATTGAATTATTATCCCAGTAATGTATCTCCAGCTGAATGCTGAATAATTTCAGCGTGCAGTTAAACAGAAATTGAATTTTTTCAAATCTGAAAGTAATAAAAAAAAAAAGAAAAAAAAGCCTTCAGCAAGGCTAAATTGTCCCCTAAGTGGGAGCGTGCATGTGTCTGCCCTGGGAAAGACTGGCGACCTGTCCAGGGTGTGTCCCGTGTGAGCTGGGTTAGACTCCGGCGCACCACCCTAATCCGGACGAGCGGCTCGGAAAATGAGTGAGCGAGAGTGAGTGGGTGGTGGACTGAGTAAAGAGTTGCTGGAGGAATCATCTTCAAAGGAAAGTGAATAGAGATGAATTTAGGAGACAAACTCTCTCTCTCTCTCTCTCTCTCTCTCTCTCTCTCAGTATAAGAGCGCTGGGGTGATTGAGTTGGAGGCCTGCGTGAAGGCAGTGAGAGTTCTGGCCATTCAGAAGAGAGCAATGGAGGCTTCCGAGTTTCTCCAGAACGCTGTCTACATCAACCTGGGACAGGTAAAGCAAGCTAACCCTAACCCACACACACCGTGCAGCAGTAGACAGCCGCATCCAGTGCCCGGGGAGCAGTGATGGGGACGGTACCTTGCTCAAGGGAACCTCAGAGGAACCTACCATTCCAGGATTCGAACCCACAACCTTCCGATCCTGGGTCCTAGTCCCTAAACACCAAGCCGTTGCTGCCTCTCGTAGCCTGTTGACAAATCTTTCACTTTCACCTTGCTTCATGTAAAATGTTGCAGTGAGGTCATCGAGGGGGAGAGCAGTTTTGTCTTCCTGTGTTCGGTTCCTGGGTTCATTTCCTGGGTTCGGTTCCTGGGTTCGGTTCCTGGGTTCGGTTCCTGGGTTCGGTTCCTGGGTTCGGTTCCTGGGTTCGGTTCCTGGGTTCTTTCTGTTTGCATGTGCTTTTATGTGTCAGTTTCCAGCGGGGCTTCTGATTTCCTTCTACATTTCTATGACTTGCCTTTCAGGTGGGTCAGGTGGAGATGCTAAACTGACCCCGTAGGTCTGACTGTGTGTGTGTGTGTGTGTGTGTGTGTGTGTGTCTTCGCCGCTGAGAGAGACTCCAGCCTCCCCCCCCGTGACCCTTCTCAGAATAAGCACCAACACATTCTCCTTTTGGTCCTGTAAGACCACTTAATGTTCATTCAAATAACAAGGAACAGGGAATTATGGGTAGTGTGGTTCATTGCATCTGCTTATAAAAATGCTCCAGTAATGTCCTGCTGTTAAAACCCAATAAACCAGTGAATGTTCTGCGTAGAGTCGTCAGAATTATTATTTTCGATCACGCTTTATTAGGTTATCCGTTTTATGTTTGTCAACATTTTATTAAAGCGTTGACCTGCTCAAGGCAGTCGAGGTGTTTCACTGCGTGCCCACCATCCTACCATCACCTTTTAACTACAGGCAGATCGCTCACCTGGGCTCTCATGGCTTATTGCTTTAATATACCAGCGCTGTTTTCTCGTACGAACCCACGGGCAGCCGTTCTCCAGAGGAGCTGTTCTCGCTGAGCGCTGGAAGATTGAAGCCCTGTGTCTACGGAAAGCCTTGAGGTCCTTTAACCATTAAGCGAAACACCAAGCAGACTGGAGCAATTCATGACCTCAATGTGAACCGTGCTGAACTCCCCGGCAGGATGTCCGGGCTCGTTTCAAGCTAAGGTCCTTTAAGAGGTGTCTGAGATCTTTTGTCCTGGTCCCACGTTGGAGGGAAGCGATGAAGTGTGATTGAACGTGTTTTTCGGAAGCATATAACCGGCCTTCATCCTGGTTTCTGAAGGTGGGAGAACGTTCTTGTGCCTCCAAACACAACAGACATTAAAAGGCAGCGTGGACGAGTGTTGAGGGAGTAGGTCTCATGGTCAGAAGGTCATGGGTTCGAGACCCAGATCAGTGGGATGCCCTGAGGTACCCTTGAGCAAGGTACCATCCCCATCACTGCTTCCCAGATGTGCTTGCTGTGCAGTTTTGTTGTGGCACAGTTACACATAGTCACTTTCACTTTTTGTACTAATCATTAATTTTTCTCTGACTTGCTCCAATATTTCCATCCATCCATTCAACTGATCACAGTGTTCCCTTATTTCTTCTTTCTACCCAAGTGTGTGAATCCCTGGTTGGGTTTATTCATAGCTGGGTAAAGTGAAAATGAAAGTGACTGCTACGGTGAACACAGTGAACCACAACCAGATGCATCCTCTACACCGCACAGCAGGGGACAGCCATATCCAGCATCCGGGGAGCAGTGATGGGGACGGTACCTTGTTCAAGGGGACCTTCTGGATAACCTTCTGATCTGGCCTTTCGATCCTGATCCCTAAACACTAGACCACCGCTGCCCATTGTAGCCAGTTGGACTCGACAAGTCATCGCTTTGACTTTCGTTTCTCCCTCTGGTTATTCTGGGAGCCCATGCTGACATGACGTCAACAACTTCCAGATGATTAGGGTTTGATTATTTTTTGAAATGTTTTTTTGTTTGTTGGGTGAGGAAGGGGGGTAATTGCTGTGAGATCTGGCGGTAATCAGAATGAATTAAAAGGTCCTCCTATCATTAGGAAATGTCACCGAACGAGGGACGGTAGAAGAGCTGTTTGTTTAGGATTAGCCGAATCAGTGGAAGGACCGAGGCCCTCTTGTTTTGAACGAGTCTTCATTAACCTCTGAGCCTCGCGGTCCATTTCCTGACATTTCTCTAGAACGCATTTCTCCGCAGAGCTGCTCAGGGGTTCGGAGAAGAGTGGCTTTCTGCATTCAGCCCAGAGACCTGGTGAAAAACACAAGTGTGCTTTGAACCTTTCTTTAGGTGAACTCCACCCAACGGCACTTCGCAGTTATGAGTTCTGTTTCCTTCATGTCTCTGGGATTGAAACTCCTAGTCTCCTGAGGTGAATGTTGAAGCTCGGAAGATGCTTCGGTGTAATTCATTTTGGAATACTGCACAAAGAACGGGAAGCCTGTTGAACGAGGGGATGGACCGGTTTAGTGGTTTAAGTTGAACTTTAAGGCGGTTTTGTCAACTCAGCACAGTCTGCCATAGTGCTGTAAAGAAGAAAATCTCTGCACGAAGAAGAAGAAAAGGTCATTTTCTGGTACGTTTTTGGTTCATTTTGGTTCAAACCGTGTAAATTAGCCCTCAAAGGCACAAGATAGTACTTGAGGTCTGATTTTCGTACCTTAAATATTGCGCCAAGGAATGAAGGACGCCTAATGTTTTAGAGCAGAAAAACAGAAGAATTAGAAAACCTGGTGTCGGGACGGGGCTTACAGAGTCGATCCACCTTAAACCCTTCAGTGGAAAACGGTGGATTATGTTCCATAACTTGGTTTAACCTTGAGAGGAGCGCCCCGAAATGACAGTGACCTTATTTCTGAGAGTTTAGGGAAACTTATATCTTCAGGTTTTGCTGTTTACACAGTTTGTGTCTCTGGGACGGACGCGTACCAGTGAGAGTGAAAGGGAAAGTTTACAGGACAGTAACCAGTAACTGTAAACCAGCAACCAGGACAGTGAGACCAGCTGTGCTATACGGGTTGGAGATGGTGGTGCTGATGAAAAGGCAGGAGGCGGAGCTGGAGGTGTCAGAGTTAAAGAGGCTGAGATGTTCGTTGGGTGTGACGAGGATGGATGGGATTATAAATGAGTGTATCAGAGGGACAGATCAGGTTGGACGTCTTGGAGACAAAGTTAGAGAAGTGAGGTTGCGTTGGTTTGGACACGTCCAGAGGAGAGATGAGGATTATATCAGGAGAAGGATGTCGATGATGGAGCTGGACCAAAGAGGAGGTTCAAGGACGTGGTACCCATCACTGCTTCCCGGGCACTGGAGATGGCTGCCCATTGTTGCACGGTGTGTTACAGAGGCTGTGTTCACCATCACCAGTAGTCACTTTCACTTTCCCTTCATAGTATAGTGTATTTGTGTTGAAAATGTGAGGATGTTCCCGCATACCCTAATTTTCAACTGTGCGCCGTGTTCTGCTTTTCTCCTCAGCTTTCCGAAGAGGAGAAGATCCAGCGCTACAGCGTCCTGTCCGAGCTGTACGAGCTGATCGGCTTTCATCGGAAATCCGCTTTCTTTAAGCGGGTGGCGGCCATGCAGTGTGTGGCCCCCACCATCCCCGACCCGGGCTGGAAGGCCTGCTATAGGCTACTGCTGGAAACTCTGCCGGGATACAGCCTGTCCCTGGACCCCAAAGACTTCAGCAAAGGTACCAGACCCCCAAACCATCCTGTCGGCTCAAACCTCGAGCTCGACTCCGGCTTTGTGCCCTTTGCAGCATGGCGTTCAGAATCTCCAGCACGGAAATGATGAGACGTGATCAGCATGTTTTAAAAAGACGCTCTGCGATTTTAACCTCCCTACATTAAACTGCCCGATTTTCCGTTGCGTGGTATCGTTAAGAATCACATTTTTACATATCTGCTCGTTCAGTCTGGATCAGAGTGGAGACACAACGATGGAGTTTTCAGGAGAGCCTCAGACTGGAGCCACTGTGGTTTGCTGGGAGTGTCCCGCAGCAGAGCTGAAAAAGTTCACACTGACTCTGCCAGAAAGATGTCAGAACACCCAGCGCATCACGGCTTCCTGTTTGTGGGGCTGCAGATCGTTTTCATGCTGATGCCTAAAAACTATGATTTTAAATCAGGCTTAATGTCCATGCATGGACTGTAAAATAGAAGGAATGAAAGTTGACAATTTTAACAATATTTACAAACTTCAATTTCAACAAAATGATGATTACGGGCTCTTTAACTTATCGAAAGACATTGCGATAAATGCCAATCACAATTCTGATATCCTAGAGTCTTGGATACACACACACACACACACACACACACAACGCTAATACTTCCTCTAAACGAGATGCTTTATCAGACTGTAAAATAAACAGCCTCCTGTTTCATTTAACGAGAAAGCTGTTCAATTTTTACGGTCGATTTATTCTGTCTGCTGATCTGGGATCAGTGTCAGTGTTACTAACATGAACCGAAAGGGCAAAAAAGCTGATTCTGGGTCAGCCGTTTTCATCCCATGTTGCATGAACACTTTACCCCTCTTAGAAGGACATCGTTGTCTTTTTCTGTCCTCTCTTCTTTCCTCCTTCGTCTTCACCCCGGTCCTGAAGCGGCGGAGCGCTGTGATTTATGAGCGCTACAGATTTATTGACGTCATATTGGTGCTTTGGCAGCGCTTTGTTGTTTTTGAAGGGGGCGGCGTATGAATGAAGGTGATGAAGGGCTGTTTAAACGCTGGGCCTCTAACGGGACGTCCCGCAGGTGGGCTCGTCCACCCGGTGGAGGACTTTGGAGGGGCTGTAGAGGTCAGTCCTGTTGATGTTTGGACGCCGACGTGGATTTTCAGGAAGAGGCTGGCAGTGTGTGAGCGAACAAGTGTGTGTTTCCCTGAAGTGTGTGTTGACCTGGTGGACTCTTGACTTGCTTCAGATGAGCTCTTTCCTACAAAAGCCACTCGACCTCGCGCTCACACTCCCTCACACACACACACCATGAGAAATAGGACGTTTTTCTCAATGGCGACTGTTTGAGAGTTTGAAAGTGTGTCTCTTGTATGCGAGTGTGTTTGTTGGAGGTGGAGGTGAATGGAACCAGACGTCTCCAACACAAACACACTCATTTTATTTCCCCCAGTGAAGCTCCTCGGTTCCCTGAGTGTTTCTACTGGATGATAACGATGGCAGAAAACTGAACCTGAACGAAATTGGCTTTTGGAGTCCAGATGTGTTTCTCCACCACTGCTTGCTTTGTTTTAGACCATTTTTATCTTATTTTCTCTGGAAGAAGCGATGCCAGGCACCTTTTACAACCATTCCATGAGATCCTGTTGTGAAGGAGCTTTTAGAAGAAGACATCTGGGTCCAGCACCACTGCTTGTGTGAAAACTGTCCAGTGTAAAAACAACCGAAAGTGAAGCAGTTCGATCAGCCCGTGTTCACACTTCTTGTTTAATTGCTGAAAAATCCCAGTTCAGAGGTCTTCTTCTTTCAGCTGTTCCCATCTCCGTTTCTTCCTCTCTTCTGCATCTTCCTCCTTCAAACTCCCGTCCCATTTCTTCCTTATTTCTGCGCCCAGGAAGCAGTGATGGGGAAGGTACCTCGCTTTCAAACCGACCACCTGCACGTCCATAAACCTCCTCTTTGGTCTTCCTCTTCTCCTCTTGCCTGGCAGCTCCATCTTCAACATCCTCCCGCATAACACAGCTGGTGTCGCTACCCCAGTTCATAGGGGCCTGTGTTAAATCGACGAGCATGGATTCAGTCTAGACTAAGCTGAGTCTTCATGTGTGTATTATTGTTTGTTCTACAGCAGGAGCTTCAGTGGAGGATCAGCCTTTTCTCTTTCCCTCAGAACGGCCCTGCTGTTAAAAACGATGGGCAGGAAAGGCTGGAAAATAAGCCGGTTTAAGTTTCCTTTATTTAAAGCTGCTGGACTTGCCACCCAAACCTTTAGTATGTCTAAGTCAGTTTTAGTTTAGGGGGGGGACTACTTGAACTACTTGTTCGCTAGATTAGCCTGGCAGCTCCGGTGATCTTCTCTATAGAGGCCAACTTCATTCACCAGACCTCCGTCGAATCAAATACATTTGGGTGGAAAAACTGCAAATTTGAATTTTTCATCAAACTTTAATTGAAAAGCTTGAGTGTTGAGGATCAGTATGGCTATCTCTGTGTGTCAGCCGAGGCAACCAGGACCAGGAGGACAAATGGAAGAGCAAATGGGTTTTTAATTGGCCGGGGATTTCACTCTCCCGGCTTTCAATTACTTAGAGATTGAGCGAGAGTGATTCAGCCCGAGTGAAGAGAGAGACTGTTTTGAGTTTAAATAATGTTTTGGAACTTGGACCCTAATTAAGTTGGTCTGCTATTGTCAGAATAAATTAAAGCATATTAATGCGCTAACGACAAAACCGTTTAAGCGCCTGATTTAATAAAGCCTTCAAAATGTGTCACATTCCAGGAATCCCAGGCCTAAACTCTACTTCTAAAGATTCAGGGTTCGGGACCCGTTTGTGGACGAGTGCAAACGTTGCCCCGGAGTGGACTGTAACGGACTGGCCGAGCTGGACCAGCAGCCAGAGGTCTGGTGAAATGGAAGCAGCGCTGGGAATTCAGGTTGGGCTGGCCTAAGTGATGTGAGGACTTGAATATTTAGAGGTCAACCAGAGGTCAACCAAGCAATGACGGAGTCTGCAAGTGGGGCAGTGATGGCCATACATTCAGTTGGCCGATTGCTTTAGGATAAAAACCTGACGTGGCAGGAAGTAGTGAAGATGGAAAGTCAGTGCCGATAATTCTCTGAGATGTTTTGATGTTGCAATGAAGGATCTTCAGACT
Organism: Hepsetus odoe; assembly: GCA_017165825.1. Lineage (NCBI taxonomy): Eukaryota > Metazoa > Chordata > Actinopteri > Characiformes > Hepsetidae > Hepsetus > Hepsetus odoe. The sequence continues at coordinate 26,976,811 of CM029372.1, read as the reverse complement.
CAACATCGTTCTTTTCCTCACCAGGGCTCTACTATTGTCTTCCATTTCCACTCAGATGTGGAGAATATCTCATGGACTTTCCTGTTAGGCTGTCGTAGGGAGCTGCTCATCCCTGCTTGTTCTTGCTTGTTCCTGCTCGTTCCTGCTCGTTCCTGCTCATCTCAGCTCATCTCTGCTCATCCCTGCTCGTTCTTGCTCATCTCTGCTCGTTCCTGCTTGTTCCTGCTCATCCCTGCTCATCCCTGCTCATCCCTGCTCATTCTTGCTTGTTCCTGCTCATCCCTGCTCATCTCTGCTCATCCCTGCTCGTTCTTGCTTGTTCCTGCTCATCCCTGCTCATCTCTGCTCGTTCCTGCTTGTTCCTGCTCACCCCTGCTCGTTCCTGCTCATCTCTACTCATTTCTGTTCATCCCTGCTCATCCCTGCTCATCCCTGCTCATCTCTACTCATCTCTGCTCATCTCTGCTCATCTCTGCTCATTCCTGCTCATTCCTGCTCATCTCTGCTCATCTCTGCTCATCTCTGCTCATCTCTGCTCATCTCTGCTCATCTCTGCTCATTCCTGCTCATTCCTGCTCATCTCTGCTCATCTCTGCTCATTCCTGCTCATCTCTGCTCATTCCTGCTCATCTCTGCTCATTCCTGCTCGTCTCTGCTCATCCCTGCTCGTTCCTGCTCGTCTCTGCTCGTTCCTGCTCATTCCTGCTCATCTCTGCTCATCCCTGCTCATTTCTGTTCATGTCTGCTCATTTCTGTTCATCTCTGCTCGTCTCTGCTCATCCCTGCTCGTTCCTGCTCATCTCTGCTCGTTCCTGCTCATTTCTGTTCATGTCTGTTCATTTCTGTTCATCTCTGCTCGTCTCTGCTCGTCCCTGCTCGTTCCTGCTCATCTCTGCTCGTCCCTGCTCGTTCCTGCTCATCTCTGCTTGTTCCTGCTCATTCCTGCTCATTTCTGTTCATGTCTGCTCATTTCTGTTCATCTCTGCTCATCCCTGCTCATCTCTGCTCATCTCTGCTCATTCCTGCTCATTCCTGCTCGTCCCTTCTCGTTCCTGCTCATCTCTGCTCGTTCCTGCTCATCTCTGCTCATTTCTATTCATTCATGCTCATCTCTGATCATCTCTGCTCATCCCTGCTCATTCCTGC
>CM029372.1:26955665-26970665 GCA_017165825.1 Hepsetus odoe | reverse complement strand
TCCTGTCACTCTTCTCCACCCACTCCAACCTGCCTGCACTCTCTTCGTCACCTCTCTTCCACACTCGCCGTTACAAGGAGCAATTGTTCAGATTCATCCACCTTCACCACCTCGTTGAAGAACAAACCAGGGCTCTAGTCCATCAAGTCCTGGACCAGGACGTTACGCAGAAGTAACCTTGAGCAAGATACCGTTCCCATCACAGCTCCCTGAAGGATAAGGCTGCCCAGTGCTGAGTTTATGGGTTAAATAAAGAGAAGCGTTTGTTGAAACTCACCGTTTGCTGTGCTGCAAACCAAGAACGTTGCGAGGAACATCTTCATGTTCCCCAGATTTCAATCCAGTGGGCAAGACTTGCAGCACACTTTCAGTCACAGAGAACTAAAGTAGAGATAGTTGGGGGTATTCTAGGAAGAAGCTGGGGTTCTAAGAAAAGAGCAGTGTGGGATGGATACGGAGCTGTGGAAGCAACTCCAGATGAGAAGAAATATGATTTATTTATAGAGCATCTTCTCCACACCTGCAGTGTTGTGAATGCGGGAGGAACAGGGTGTTCTAGGCGCGGCGGGCAGCTGCTCTACGTGTGGAGTGTGGGTCGTTCTAGGTAAAGCAGGGCTGAGGTGCCGGAGCTGGTGCTCTGTTCCTGCAGTGACAGGTGGGACAGCGATATTTTTAGCCCTCTCGGTAGGAGATCTTTTTTTTTTCTTCTCCACTGGCAGTAAAAAAACCCCACTAGCTTAGACCGGATTTGCATTAATGCGAGTGCAGACGACAGCACGGGAGTCAGACGGCAGAGGAACAGTCACGAGAGCGATGATGCCCGACTGACAGCTCGTCAATGGCAGCCGATTTGGGAAACCTCACATCAGTACCACACACGCAGAGAGCTTATTAACACGTCAGCGCGCCAACACTCCAGCTCCATCACTTCACTCTCTCTCTATCGCTCCATCTCCCTCCCTGAATCTGTCTCTCCAGCTCACTCCTCGATGTCGCAGGTATCGCCGGGTTGCGGAAATTTCCTTTAGTAATTTGGAGCAGATCGCAAGGGAAGGTTTCGCCGCTAGTCGGCCGCTGACGCAAAAAAGTTTGTTGGTACGTTACGCAGCTCTGGAAACACACACGTCGCTGTTTGAATTTCATCTGAAACGTGAGAGGCGCGAAAACAAAACCCTACCGTTCCAGAACATCGTTCCCAGTGAGGCGCAAAGGATGAATAAAATGGCTTAAGTTCAGCGTCTTTTGTAGGGGCAGCGGCCTGGTGGTTCGGCGCTGGCCACACGGTCGGAGGATCGTTCGAACCCTTCCCAATGGTTACCCTGAGGTACCTTTGAGCAAGGTGCCGCCCCCGTCCCGCCTCCTCCCTGCGATGGCTGGCGACTCGTTCAGGTGCGCCCCGTCCCGCCTGTGTGCGCTGGGTTGGACATCATACCCCCGCACCGCTTTGGGACATGCTGCAGAAATGATGGATGGATGGGGTCTTTTTGTAACATGGAGCTCCAATTTAGTCCAGCCCAGGAATCAAACTGACACGAAACGGAGAGAATAAGAGATTCATTTTTAAATTAAGGCGGCAATCATCGACTCAAAACCTGAGCAGCTGGGAAAGGGTCGCGAGGATGGATGGAAGGATGGAAGGATGGAAGGATGGAAAGATGGAAGGATGAAATTGGAAAATAGTGTTAATAATGTTATAAACGTCACTCATTTGCATTTGAATGTTAATTTTATAGTGTAATGAATGTGGAATACCTGCTTCTATGGGTTAAAATATATTTGTGTTTGATTTTGTGTGTGTGTGTGTGTGTGTGTGTGTGTGTGTGTGTGTGTGTGTGTGTGTGTGTGTGTAGGCACTCACCGTGGCTGGGCTGCTGTACAGATGCGTTTGCTTCATGAGCTGGTCTACGCTTCTCGCCGCATGGGAAACCCCGGCCTGTCCGTCCGTCATCTGTCCTTCCTGCTGCAGACGATGCTGGACTTCCTGTCTGACCAAGGTCTCACACACACACACACACACACACACACACACACACACACACACACACACACACACACATAAAATCAAAGAAGAAGGCAGAATGTGCAAACTTTTGATGTGCGATCACACACTCTCACTTTCCTGATGTGCTGCAGGCAATGCTTGACTTTGTCTGACCAAGAACACACACACACACACACACACACACACACACACGATTAGCATTCTGTCCACTGTTTTGACGCGGCCTGTCTTGCAGGAAGTGAAAGACAGACAGTGAGGACCCGGTTACACACCCAACTCTCCAGCAGAGTGTGAGACGCTGTTTCACTCAGACAGGCAGGACCGATGTGGCTGTTTCAGGCGCTGGGTTCATTTCCGGTGTCTCACTGAGACGTTTCCACCTTTCATAGTTGCCCGATTCTCTCGCTGCAGCGGCAAACTGTGCTTTAACTCAGGACTCCTGAGAGCCGCCTGGTCTCCACAGCTTGGTTTAACCTGGAGATGGACGTGTTCTCGTCTCCAGGTTTAGGATTAAGCTCAGAAACGTTCTTTTCCACAGTAACACTTCAGCCTGTAGTGGGGGAAACAAGTTAGTCACATTTAGTAGAAATTCAGATACTCCAGTAAAAACTTAATCTTTAAAAAAATATTCTTTACTCAGTACAAGTAAAGTACAGACAGAAATGTACAAGTATAAAAGTAAAAAGTACAGAAATGTATTGAGAGTATAAAGTAAAAAGTACAGGAATGTACTGAGAGTGTAAATAAAAGTATAGGAATGTACTGAGAGTAAAGTAAAGTACAGGAATGTACTGAGAGTGTGGAAAAGTAAAAGTACAGGAACAAATTGAGAGTGTAAAGTAAAGTAGAGAGTACTGAGTGTAAAGTGTGCACAGGAATGTACTGAGAGTGTAAAGTAAAAGTACAGGAATGTACTGAGAGTGTAAAGTAAAAGGCACTAATGTACTGGGAGAGTGGAAAGTAAAAGTAGAGGAGGTACTGAGAGTGTAAAGTAAAAGTACAGGAATGTACTGAGAGTGTAACGTAAAAGTACAGGAGTGTACTTAGAGTGTACAGTACAGGAATGTACTGAGAGTGTAAAGTAAAAGTACAGAACAAAAATTGAGAGTAAAGTAAAAGTACAGGAATGTACTGAGAGGTAAAGTAAAAGTACAGGAATGTACGAGTGTAGTAAAGTACAGGAATGTACTGAGAAAGTAAAAGTAAAAGTACAGAGTGTACTGAGAGTATAAAGTAAAAGTACAGAGCAGCACTGAGAGTGTAAAGTAAAAGTACAGGAATGTACTTAGAGCAAAGTAAAAGTACAGGAATGTACTGAGAGTGGTAAAGTAAAAGTACAGGAGTGTACTGAGAGTATAAAGTAAAAAGTACAGGAGTACTGGAGAGTGTAAAGTAAAAAGAGTAGAGGAGTGTACTGGAGAGGGGAAAGTAAAAGTACAGGAATGTACTGAGAGTGTAAAGTAAAGTAATAATGAATGTACTGAGAGTGTAAAGTAAAAGTAGAGGAGTGTACTGAGAGTGTAAAGTAAAAGTACAGGAATGTACTGAGAGTGTAAAGTAAAAGTACACGAATGTACTGAGAGTGTAAAGTAAAAGTAGAGGAGGTACTGAGACAAAGTGAGACGTGTCTCTGAAGGACGCTCTGGAGGTTCGTCTGTGCTGAAAGTGAACTGAATCTCACTCCATAATAGAATTAGCGACTATTAAAGCCTCTCGAACTTCAACTCCAATAAAAACAATCTACTGAAAATAACTACATGAATCTCTCACCGCTTCACTTTCATCACCGTCTCTACTAGTTCTCCCGTCACCTGCTGTCAACCAGATGTTCGGTTCTCCTTCTGAGTCTTGGTTCCTCTTGAGGTTCTTCCTCCAGTTTTAGGGAGTCTCTCGCGTTTTGGAACTCAGACCAGATTCTGTAAAGCTGCTTTACGACCGCTGTAAAACGGTGTAAAGTGATTTGACTTTAATGCTGTATCTCGTTAGGTTGGTTTCACACGATAGTCACAAACTTTATTGTTTTTATTTGAAGTACAAAGTCAGAGGAAATGAGGCGCGTTCATTCGAAGTGGGTGTATCTGCTAAAAGCCTATAAACGACATCAAAGGTTCTCACTCACTAAACACCTGCAGCTGTCAGCGTGATGGCTTCAGACTCGCCCCAGAGTCGGCATCAGACCTGCCTCTAGAGTCATGCAAGTGACTTTTTCTCACCTTACATCCCTAAAATGGGAAAATGTAGAAAGTTTGAATAGTATTTTTGACTGAACTTTTGTGATACACTTCCTGTGTGTGTGTGTGTGTGTGTGTGTGTGTGTGTGTGTGAGAGACTGCTTGACTGCTCTGTAAATCCTCTATGTGCCTCTGTGGAGGGATGTGGATTATCCTTTGTGTTGTCCACCAGTGATCTGCTAGATTGGTCCCTCTATGGCGGTGTCCTGTAATCCTCCGTCTTCTTCCTTCTGCGTCCTCCTTCTGTCTCTCTTTACCTCCCTCAGAGCTTTCCAGGCTGATCATACAGGCGGTCCAATCGAATTTCTGCTCGATGAAACGGTGCAGATGTAAACAAAGTCAATCAGATCGGGTTTGGTGGGTTCTCAGGAGAAGGTCCTCACATGGAAGGGCTATGATGACGCTCCCTGAGGACTGAGACGTTGGTTTTGGACATGTTGAGAAGATTTTGCTATTATAGTCCTTTAAAGGTGGAACGATACCTGCAGGACATCGTCCCAGATGATAAAAATCTGTGGGCCATCCTTCATAAACACTCGGAGGCCTGTCGCTTCGCCGGCGGGTTCTTCAGTTAGTCTCGAGACGCCCGCTCACCACCACCGCCGTAAAGAAATCGATCCATTCATTCTACCCAGCTGACCGCTTATCTCAGCCCAGAAAATCATCAAGACGCTCCAGCGCTGCGACCGGGCCGTCGATTACCGTCCCAACCGCGATCGGTCGGCTCCCGCGGAGATTTTGCTCGCAGATTTAAAGAAGCGCCTCGGGCCGGGAGACCCACGCGCTGGGGCGAAGGGGTTCGTGTAGGAGGCGGAAAGGGAGAACGAGACACGGTGAGCTCGGATCCTGCCGGCAGAGGGACCGCGAGGCTCGGTCCAATTAGCCGTTTGTCGAGTCGAATCCATCAGGCTGGAAGTGTCGGGCGGGTCAGACGGCCAGGGTGGAGTCGCGGTGATAATCAGCTATCGGAGGCTGGTGTTTGGGGAGCTATTTACCGGCATGTAGCGTGAGGCGGCAGTGGCCAAACGAGCGCTTTTACCGAAGGCACGCTACCCGCCGCAGGGTTCGAGAGTTCCTGTGAAGTCGGAGGTGTAAATTGCACGCCGCTTCGCTCACTTTCGCTCCGGCTCCCCTTAAGATCGGCGCTTTTTAATGGAGCTGAAGGATAGGCGTCCAAAAGTCTGCTGCTCTTCTGATGTCGGGGTGGTGACAGGAGGACTCGCCCCTTTTTGCCGCACACTAGCAGCCTCTGCTCTTCGAGGAAAGCTAGAAACGTGAGCTGTTCTTGCTCTCTGCGGTCCAGATCGTCCCAACACGGGACCTCGAGAACGGAAAATTCGAAACTGAACACGTCTCCCTTCGAATCCACTGATAGGCTGCCGGAAAGTGTCCATTTTTGTTCGCCGGGGTGCAATTTTCACGTGTCCCCCATGAAGGATGGTGATTAAGGACCTTGAATATGTTTTTTCTTGAATAAGTAAAGGAAGTAATTATACCTTTTTATATTCCAACTAAAAAAAAGACCAAAAATCTAAAAGCGGCTGAATAATTTAATCTTTTTATTATAAAACTGCAAATTCAAAATGTCCCGTTTGAATCTTGTCCTACATTATTCAACGCTGACACGCTCTGCCGGGGAAGCTGGGTAATTAAAGCATGCAAGCAATGCCGCCGTTTGTGTCTTTAATCAAAATGTCTCCGTTTCTTCCCGTCCTCTGCATCTTCCTCTTTCACCCCGACCAGCTGCATGTCCTCTCTCAGCACGTCCATGAACCTCCTCTTCGTTCTTCCTCTCCTCTTTTCTGGCATCCTTCTTCTTCTCCTCGTCTCTCCTCTGGACATGTCCAAACCAGCACTGTCTCACTTTGTCCTCAGACTGTCCAACCTAAGCTAAATATATATATATATAATATACTGTTTCCAATAATGTCCATCCTCAACACAGATCTCAGCGTCTTTTACTCCGACACCTCCAGCTCCACCACCTCTAATAGATTTTCCCAAAATCATCCAGCCAGGACTATGAGGGCAGGACATTGAGATATGTAAATGAGCCCTGTTTTGATTGGCTGCCATTTTTGGTTCAATTCAAACCGCGAGGGCCGTTTTATTACACGGGGACCTACATGGGATTACATTAGCCTAGACGTTCAGAGAGATGGGACACTCTTTCTGGACCTGCCAGGCACGGGACGCTGTCTTGAAGACCAAGTTTAAGTGTCTCTCTTAGCAAGACCTTTACTGGACAGAGAAGGGATCGCATTTTTCCAGGGACGAGACCGTACCGACTTTATAAAGAGAAGCGCGGCTTACGAAACCCGAATAAACGAACTAAACCCTAGAGGTGCTTTACACAGGACGCTCCGCTTCCTCAGAAGACGCAGAGACAATGAGAAATGAGACCCACTGTTCCAAGGGCATGAGACACACCCCCCAAAATGTGTCCTGATGGGACCTTTCTGTCCCCCAAGTGACATCTTGCTGCCTTTATTTCCAACAATGCAGGTCTGTGGTCTTGGCTGCAGACTGCGCCTTAAAATATTGATAGTTTCCATAGAAACACCATGACGACTGACGCAGCGGCCCAGTCGGCCCCGAGGCTCGGTTCGTCTGCTCATGTGACGCCCGCTCTACGCCTCCTGTAACACCGCTTCCAACCCGACTCCGACAGCCGGCCTTTCTGCCACGGCACAAGTACCTGCCTGTGGGTGTGTGTGTGGTGGGGTGAGTGTGTGTGGGTGTGTGTGTGTGTGTGTGTGTGTGTGTGTGTGGGGTGAGAGGTGTGTGTGAGAGTGTGTGTGTGTGTGGTGTGTGTGTGTGTGTGTGTGTGTGTGTGAGGAGTGTGTGTGTGGGTGTGTGTGTGTGTGTGTGTGGTGTGTGAGAGGTGCAGGAGAGGTGTGTGTGTGTGTGTGTGAGTGTGTGTGTGTGTGTGTGTGTGTGTGTGGGTGATGAGGGGCAGGTGCAGGTTGTACGGTGTGTAATTTTGTTGCTGTTGACTTCAGCCCGTGTCCTCCCTCCCGGCCTGTAGCTCAGCGCAAAATTATTGATAATTCACACTGACAGTCGTCTGTGCGTGCGCACACACACACACACACACACACACACCCCTACACACACACACACACACACACACACACACACACACACACACACACACACACACACACACACACACCTACACACACACACACACTCTTCATTTGTACTGACAGAGAACAGCCTTCCTCTATCACTGCTGTATGCACTCTTTACCTCTGCACCCCTCTCTCTCTCTCACTCTGTCTCTCTCTCTCTCTCTCTCTCTCTCTCTCTGTCTCTCTGTCTCTCTCTCTCTCTCTCTCTCTCTCTCTCTCTCACTCTGTAAACTGGAAAAATGTTGATTCAGAAACATACCAGAGAAATTGGAATCATTGCACACAAAATTGACCAATTATTCTTTCGCAGCAATTTAGCTCATCATTGTTCTTAAAAGAGCAGCACATGCCCTGAAACTGTGAAAGAGTGTGTGCATAGGTGTGTGTGTGTGTGTGTGTGTGTGTGTGTGTGTCCTGTAGCTCCAGCAGTAACGCAGCCTGTGATCGCAGGTTGCTAATGACTTTTAGCTGCATACGCCTCGTCCCATCGTAACGGGTGTCTCACCTGTGTGGACGTTCTAGGTCAGAGTTGGCGTCCCTCTGTGATCTGAGGTTCCTCTGCACATCAGAGCTGCAGTTAAACTTCACTGTGATGATCAATGAAGATCTAGTCAAACCAAAACCACAGTTCAGCAAGTTTCACCTCCTCCGGTTTAGGAGTCCCCACGGCGGATCATTCGCCTCCATGTCTTCTGTATCTTCCTCTCCTCTCCTCTTCCACATCTTCAACATCCTCCTCCTGATATGCTCCTCGTCTCTCCTCTGGACGTGTCCAAATCAATGTAAAATTGTGTGTGGTTTTAGGGAACAGCACTTGTGGTATCCACTGTTAGAACATTGTTATTGGACCTCCATCTTTGAAGTGCATTATGGGTAATATAAAGCCCATTACGACTTGCTCTTTGCTGTTTGTTTTCCCTGCTCGGCTGAAACAGCGTGTGCGATCAGAGCCTGGGTAATGAAACCAGTTAACAAAGAGCTTCTCCCGCTGACCAGCAAAGAGCCAATAAAGGGCCGTTAGTCGACGGAAGGATCTTTCAGCGTCGTCGTTTACACACATCCTTCTGCAAACTCCATCGGAAAACAATCATAAAACATCTTCACCTCCTACGATCATGGCCTGTTGTTCGAACACACTCTCTCTGTCTCACTCTCTCTCACTAATGCATCCCTAAATCTTCTCCAGTCAGTCTAGTCTGATCAATAGTGTGTTTTCGGTTATAATCTGTTTGTTTTCTGTCTCCTGTCTCCTGTCTCCTGTCTCCTGGTCCACTTCGCTCTGTAGTCTCCGTCACGGCTCCTCGCCAGGCCTTCAGAAATGAGGGGTATCGATTGAGGGGAGTTTTTAAAGACTGAAAAGTGTGTGTGGCAGTGGAGCGGTAGCGCTCTAATCCTCCTCTCCTGGACTGATGGAGTTCCTGTCGAGAGCGATACTCGGATGCATTCGTCTCGACGCGGATGCTGAAACGTTCCCGTTTGTTTAGCAATTAGCTGTAATCCTGCTGTTGTGTATCTGGGTTTGTGTTGGGATTCAAAGCTGGTTTTAACCTCTGATCTACTCTGCAGCTTCCACATCTGACCTTCTTAACGTTCAGAGCGTCTAGTTCTAAACATTCAGAGCGCCGTCCTTCTAAACGTTCAGAGCGTCAAACTTCCTAACGTTCAAAGCACTCATCTTGGAAACGTTCAGAGCAGTGATCTTCTAAACGTTCAGAGCACCGACCTTCTAAACGTTCTGAGCGTCAGACTTCCTAATGTTCAGAGCACTGATCTTCTAAACATTCAGAGCACTCATTTAAACGTTCAGAGCACTGATCTTTGAAACATTCAGAGCGCCAACCTTCTAAACGTATACAACACTGATCTTCTAAACGTTCAGAGCGCTTAACCTTCTAAACGTGATACAACACTGATCTCTTCTAAACGCTCAGAGTAATTCAACCTTCAAAAACGCTCGCCAACACTGATCTTCTATAAGTTCAGCACGCCGTCCTCCTAAACGTTCAGAGCCCTGATCTTCTAAATGTTCAGAGCACCAATCTAAACGTTTAGAGTGCTGATCTTCTGAACATTCAGAGCGCCAACCTTCAAAAAATGTTCACAACACTGATCTTCTAAACATTCAGAGCACCGACCTTCTAAATGTTCAGCGCGCCGTCCTCTTAAACGTTCAGAGCACCAATCTAAACGTTCAGAGCGCTAATCTAAACGCTCGGCTGGATCTTCTGAACATCCAGAGCACCCAATCTAAAACGTTCAGACACCCAACGCTACCAGAGCGCTTGATCTTCTGAACATTCAGAGCACTAATCTAAACGTTATGAGCGCTGATCTTCTAAACATTCAGAGCGCTGATCTAAACGTTCAGAGCTCCGATCTAAACGTTCAGAGCACCGATCTAAACGTTCAGAGCTCTGATATTCTAAACGTTCAGAGCACTAATCTAAACGTTCAGATCTGATCTTCTAAACGTTCAGAGCTCCAATCTAAACGTTCAGAGCGCTGATCTTCTAAACGTTCAGAGCGCTGATATTCTAAACGTTCAGAGCCCTAATCTAAACATTCAGAGCGCTGATCTTCTAAACGTTCAGAGCTCCAATCTAAACGCTCAGAGCGCTGATCTTCTAAACGTTCAGAGCGCTTGATCTTCCAAACGCCAGAGCGCTGATCTTCTAAACGTTCAGAGCTCCAATCTAAACGTTCAGAGCGCTGATCTTCTAAACGTTCAGAGCGCTGATCTTCTAAACGCTCAGAGCGCTGATCTAAATGTTCAGAGCGCCGATCCAAACGTTCAGAGCTCCAATCTAAACGTTCAGAGCGCTGATCTTCTAAATCGTTTCAGAGCGCTTGGATCTTCTAAACGCTCAGAGCGCCTGACTTCAAAACTCAGAGCACTGATCTAAACGCTCAGAGCCCGATCTAAACGCTCAGGAGCTCCATCTAAACGCCGAGCCGCCGGATTCAAAACGCTCAGAGCGCCCAATCTAAACGCTCAGAGCGCCGGATCTTCAAACGCTCAGAGCGCCATCTCTAAACGTTTCGTGAGCACTGATCTAAACGCCAGAGCCCGATCTAAACGCTCAGAGTCCGACGAACGTGCTCAGAGCGCCATCTAAACGCTCAGAGCGCCGATCTAAATGCTCAGAGCGCTGATCTTTCTGGAACGCTCAGAGCGCTGATCTAAACGTTCAGAGCGCTCGATCTAAACGTTCAGAGCGCTGATCTCTAAACGTTCAGAGCGCCGATCTAAACGTTCAGAGCCGATCTAAACGTTCAGAGCGCTGATCTTCTAAACGTTCAGAGCTCCGATCTAAACGTTCAGAGCTCCGATCTAAATGTTCAGAGCACCGATCTAAACGTTCAGAGCGCTGACAGAGCTCCATCTAAAACGCTCAGAGTCTGAGATTCAAATGTTCAGAGCACCGATCTAAACGTTCAGAGCTCCGATCTAAATGTTCAGAGCACCGATCTAAACATTCACAGCACTGATCTTCTAAACGTTCAGAGCACCACTCTAAACGTTCAGAGCACCAATCTAAACGTGCAGAGCGCTCTACGTTCAAAGCATTGTCCATTCAGAGCATGAACCTACATAACATTCAGAACATAGACTTTAATTATTCAAGCAATAACTTTTAATTATTTAGTAACTACTATAGTTTCCTGGTCATTACTGATCATTTATAATCCGATTATTCAGCAACTACTGTAACATTCTTAAAAGATACGATGCTATAAATGATCCAAATGTATAAGTGAGGAGATTTTGGAGCCTCTTCTACTTCTTCATACAGGCCTGTTGTTATTTTTTTAAAAAGGTGTGTCATGGACAGCTGGACCATAAATGTGTTTACAGCAGCAGCAGCAGCAAGATGTATGGTGATGCCAGAGGAGCCCAAAACAGGCCTGATTGTTAAAAGGCGGCCGTCATGATCTACAGCTGCTTCGATCATTTACCTCGTTTAAATTGATATCTCACCGTGGATGATGGCCTCTCGAGAGCAGAGCGAAATCAGTTCTCCTCCGCAGCCAAGTTCTGCTTATTTGCATGGCAGGAGATGCATCCTGATGATGAACTCGTTTAGGAACCACATCCATTTTTATGAAGATTTTCTCCTTGTGCTGAAGCTGGGATCCTGGAGCCCTGGATGATGTGCTAGATTTTTCCACATCTTTGACTCCATGGTGAACTGCAAGAGAAGACAAAGTTCAAAAGAGTGTCAAACCCCAAAATCAGTGCACACAGCTCTGAGATTTAAGATGCCCTGCTGTTTTACACTCATTTTTTCTTTCTCTTTGTTCTCCGCAGAGAAGAAGGAGGTGACGCAGAGTCTGGAGAACTACACGTCCAAGTGTCCCGGGGGGATGAACATCATCACGCTTCCAGACGGCCTCAAACTGCCCCCGGTTCCCTTCACCAAACTGCCAATCGCCAGGTGAGAGAGACGCTTTGAGACGGTGCAACTTCATGAATACAGATGCGTAGCCGTTCTAGATAATCAAAAAAGGTTTCAGTTCTAGAACTCAAACCATATCAACCGGACAGCTCCAGAAACCTGATTCTAGTTCTAGCACGTCTGACACGGTCCTCTGACATATGTATTACAGCCCGTGCAAGGTCTGTCTCTCTGTCCATGCATCCATCCATCCATCCATCCAACCGTCTGTCTATCTGTCTACCAATTGATCTGTCTGCTAGTCTGTCCATCTCTTCATTTACCTGTCTGTCTTTGTGTCTGTCTGTCTGCCAGTTTATCCTTCTGTTTTATCTTTCCGCCCGTCTGCCAGTCCGCCTTTCTTTCTGTCCATGTTTCCATGTGTCCAATTATCTTCCTGTCTGTCTATCCATCCATTTATCCATCTTTCTATGTGTCGGTCTGTCTGCCAGTCTGTCCATCCGTTGGCTGTTCTGTCTGCCAGTTTATCTTACTGTCTGCCTGTCTTTCTGAGTGTTTGTTTTCTAAAGGGCGTAAAGTTCAGATGAAGTGTCCCTTCTTCTTGTCCTCCTCTAGTCCTGAGATTGACAGCAGGCTGATAGAAAGCTAAATAAATGAACAGATTATCCAGTGACCCGGAGCCTCGCAGCCGTGTGCGGGGAATCTGCATAACGGCAAGTGGAGCAGCGCGACTCAGAGCGAGTAGGTCTGCTTATCGCCGCTCCACAGGTCTGCCCCGCTAACATGTAGCCAATACGGAGGACGAGGACGCCCAGGGAGAGAATATAACCTCTGCATGGGCCATTGGTCACACATCTAGAGTTCTAGCCGTAGTTCTGACCCTGGTCGTTCCTCTGCATTACTTTCAGTCGGTTCTTCAGCCAGAAGAAGACATGCTGAGGTGCAGCCTGACCTCTTTGCCCTGAAGGTACTTTGCTGTAACTTTTAACACACTATGCCAGAGACATTCAAATATTCAAACGAAAACAAACGTAGTTTCGAAACGGAAGCTCACGTCCCACTACGTGTCATTTGAAGTTCTAAGGAGGCCTTTCTAGTCCAGTGGTCTAGTGGCCTAAGAACTAGGCTCCAGGATCAGAAGGCCACGGGTTTGAATCCTTCAAGTTGCCCTGAAGTACCCTCTCTTTCTTTGATCAAGATACCTACAACTGTTTTAGCCATATCTCCTCGCTCTCTCTGTAGGTCCGCGGTCCCTGCTGAACCTTCCGGCAAGTCTTCGGCCCCATAAAGTGAAGGGTCTAACTGGTCAAGGTGTGACGTCGGCGAGCCCCTTCATTTATTCGCCCATCACTCTGCACAGCAGAGGAGACGAGCGCAACAAGAAGATTGCTGAGTCTCTGGCATAACCTTATTTTTAAAGCCACTTAAACCAATTAGTTCGTGGTATCTTCACCATTGTGACCATTACAGTCAGTACTGGTGAAGATGATGGGATTGATAACGTTCCTGAAACATCACCGTTGATCCGAGAGTCCAGACGGTCCTCGTGAAGAGCGAGGTTTTTTTTCCCCCATTGAAAAGCACTGAGCAATGAGATTCGGACACAAAAACCCATGGACACCAGATCTCTGGAGCTCTACCCATCACCTCTGGAGAAGGGTTTATGAGGACTAGTCCAACATCATCATCGGTCTTCAGTAATACTGATTGCAGTGAGATCCTCACAGCAATGTTCAAAATCTAAGGTGTTCCCAGGAGGGCAGCAGCAAAGCAAGTCGATTGAGAAGCAGGGATCTACACCAATCAGCCATCATTTAAAACCAAAAGCTGTGAGAGTCATGGATCACCAGACCTCTGAAGGTGTGCAGTGGGTTCTGCAGCAGATCCTTTAAGGTTGGTAGTTGATCCTTCATGGATCGAACACGATGAACTGGAAACAAGTGCTTAGGGTGCCAGGGTGAGAAGGTTGTGGGTTCCATTCCCAGATCATAGGACCCTACCTTGAGCAAGATGTTGTCCCCATCACCCCCGGGTGCTGGATATGTCTGCCCTCTTTTGGACTGTGTGTGCGTGTGTTAAAATACCAAGGATGAATTTGATTGCGGTTCTCTGTGTATTCACAGTGACAAGTAGTCACTTTCACTTCACTTTCCCTTTATCCCCCATAAATGGGTTGTAGTCCCTCCAGTAAGAGACCCTGCTCTCCAGACGTCGCTCCGTCGTCCCCGGAGTGAGGCTGAATGAGTTTTGCGTCTCTCGCGGACTTTTAGTCGCCTAAATTTCCAACGAGCGAGATGTTTGTTTGGGGGCGTATTTTTAGATCTGCAGAGCGCTGCAGCTTGGCAGCCTCGCCACCAGGACAGATGGTGAACTTTCTCCGGCGCTTGAAAGAAATAAAGTTGTCCGAGAGCTCCTGCCAGCTCCGCTTGCTCATCTTGGCTCCCGCTGCCGATGGAGAACGACTCGAAGATCAGCAGCAATCTGTCGCAGGAGCTTCGGGGTTTCCTGCGACCATGTTTTGGTCCTTCATTTAGCTTTCTGGATTTTGTGATTTCGCTTCCTTCTGCCCTCCTGGGTTCTGTTTATAGTAATCTTCGCTTTCTGAATGTGCCTGGCAGACACCAAAAGTTTGGGGACACCTAGCTTTTCAAATCACACTGTCCTTCCAACCTGCTGCACCGTTGGTGGTCTTGTGCTAGGATACTCATCTATGGATCAAATCCCACCTCCAGCACCACCATCACTGGGCTCCTGAGCAGAACCCTGAACCTCAGGTTGCCCCAGGGACACTGTCCCTGTAATCAGGACTTGGAAGTGTCCCTGGATAAGAGTGTCCTCTAAATGCTGTAGATGTGAAGGTGGAATACCTTCCCTGTTTGTAATGTATCTGTATATTGCTGATGGCCAAGTGGTTAAGGACCAAGAGCAAAGGGCTGTGGGTTCAAATCCCAGCACACGTTGGTTATCCCGGGTATTCTTGAGCAAGGTACCCCCCCACACACTTCTCCCAGGGCACTGGATGCCCAATGCTACGCTGTAAGGATTAAGTGCATAGAATAGGGTCCTGCTGCTTTAGGAAACTCGTCTATGGACAAAGAGGTTGCAGGTTCGAATCCCACCCGGGTTCCTGAGCGAAACCCTGAACTCCAAGTTGCTCCAGGGGGATTTTATAGATTTTATCGAAATAATACAAAAGCATACAGAGGATATGCAGTGACTGTGTCCAGAAAAATCTA
>CM029372.1:26940665-26950665 GCA_017165825.1 Hepsetus odoe | reverse complement strand
GGCAATGTTGGCCTCCAACTGTGCTGAGCTGCTCCACGATGTTGTGTAAGCATCAGAAGGAGGTCTGGTCATATAAGAAGGACGAGTTGTCACTTTCACTTCACTCAGACATTGAATGAAAATGAAGAACCTCCTGAATGAAAATGAAGAACCTCCTGGTTGTTTTGGAAGCAGTGAGTTGGTTCTGTCTTGGATCCAAAGATCTCAGTTTGTGTTTAGTCACTTTTTTAAGGCCTGATTAAAACGCTGTTTCCATCAGTCCTAGATTTCCACGCCCGAGGACGCAGGTCGGAGTGCGTTTTTAACGTGGAGGCTGAATTTCATATTCTTCTCCTTCATATTCGTTTCTTTGCTCTTCCTGCGTCTTTAAGATTGTTCGCATGGTTTCTTCTTTTAGAATCTTAATGTCATCCTCTCTAATTGTCATGCTGAGACATTTCTTGGCTGGAATGAGACTGAAGTGAACTGGCACTGCTCTCTCTCTCTCCTTCCCTCTCACTCTCTCGCCTTTCTTCTTTCCCTCTCTTCCCCTTTCGCTGTCTTTATCTCCACAGGAGGCATCGCTGCCCTTACAGCGCTCCGCTCTCAGCATCCCTCCCTCATTTTCTCACGGTGCTTTTTCTCCCAGCTCTTTTCCTGCCTTCCACTCCTTTGGTTCATTCTCTCTTTCTCTCCATCTTCCGTTCCTCCCCCTCTTGGCTTTTCTCGATGAGGAGTCAGAGACAGCCCCCCCACCCCCCTCCGCGTGCACAGGCGATCGCGGCCGGAGAGATTTTATTTTTTTTGTTTATGTTCCACGTGCCGCCTCTGTTTTCTCCTTCTGTCATGTTCCATGAACAGGATTGATGTTAGCTGTAGAACAGAAGTGTTTTCTCCGAGGAGAGATGGCTTTTCCTATAATTGCTCAGAGACCGCCTTTAAGGACTGCCAAGTTCTACTGGCGTCCATTTGGACCGGGCCTGATGAAAATAAGAGAAATGCCTGTTTTAGCAAGGCAAGCACACGCGCAGTGCGGCCGAGGTGGACAGAAGCAGTTGATATTTCTTCTGGCATCAAGCAAAAGACTGGATTTGTCTCTAGACGGGACGGAAATCCAGGTTTCTCCCCAGTTTAGTCGCGTCTAATTCCACCGCCCAACCATGCGATGCTACCAACACTGGGAGGATAAACGCTAGAACATCCTTCTTATAAGACCAGACCTCCTTCTGGGCCAGAGCTTACACAACATCATGGAGCAGCTCAGCACAGTTGGAGGCCAACATTGCCAATTCTGCTATCTAATGCTTCTGAGGAGAGAGAAGGTCTGGATGTCCAGAAACCCACCTTCGTCTCATCGAGCTTGTCTCACCCTTTCATCTCTGATTACTCACAAATAATGCAGCACCTTTAGCATATTACAGTGCAGTGCCAAGTTCTTCAGAAACCTTGCATTTCTTCATATTTGGCTGTGGATACATCTGGTTGGTGCAGAAGTTCAGTGTCATGCCTGTCGAGTTGTCCTCTTCAGATTAAATCAAAGAAACAGGAACAAATGTTTTGGCGCTCTGGGCCAAAGTGTCTAAAGGTTCTAGATAAAGGTTTTCCACCCACATCAGCAGTGAACTAACATCCTGATCATCTGGAATCATCTGCTCCTGTTTCTTCACTGCTTCATGTCTTAAGTTAGACGCTTTGTTCTGCTTGAAGGTTCAGACGGAGATCACTGTGTGGATTAACCAACACAGAACTATCAAACTGCTCAGGTACAGAGACTGGACTGAAAATGAGAGACAACAACATTGTCCTTCAGGAAGATCTGGAGAACTGCTCAGGTACAGAGACTGGACTGAAAATGAGAGACAACACTGTCCTTCAGGAAGATCTGGAGAACCGCTCAGGTACAGAGACTGGACTGAAAATGAGAGACGACAACACTGTTCTTCAAGAAGATCTGGAGAACTGCTCAGGTACAGAGACTGGACTGAAAATGAGAGACAACAACACTGTCCTTCAGGAAGATCTGGAGAACTGCTCAGGTACAGAGACTGGACTGAACATGAGAGACAGCAACACTGTCCTCCAGGACAGTGTCCTCCAGGTCCTCGTTCTGCCTTACCCAGTTCAGACCGCATCACCAAAGATTGGAACGTACAATTATCATTAAATCATTTTTTTGAAAAGAAGAAAGTTATAGGTATAGGAAGTTGTATTGTCTTCTTGGTGGGTATCCATGTTTGCTCATTTGGTCTACTGTGGAGTTTGTAATGAAGATCGTACAGCCTGATGTTTCTTCAAATCTTGCTTAAGTTTACTGTTTGTCATTCGTTTCAGCACAGCTTCTTTTTGGTACATTTCATGACTTTGAGCATGAACGCAGCTCGCGGTCCTGTGGACAAAGTATCTGAGCCTGGGACTAAGAAGCCTTTATCATGTGCATGCAGTGTTCTAGGAAAAATAAAAGAGACGTTTCCTTCTGTTCATCATGGCTGCATTTTAAGCCAGCATCTACACAGTCCCTAAAAACCATGCAGGTGTTACAGCAAATGTTTTATTGCAAATGGGTTTTTGTGCCTTTCGTTTCTGAGCTGCTTCAAACACTACTGAAGCCTCCCACCCAGGCAGAGGAACAACTCTGAACTCTGGCTTTGAACAGCGAGATTAAAGCCTGAAGCCCCAACATCTGCATCGCACATGCGTTTCATTTCACGACCTCGAGCTAGGACAAGCCTGAGCCATTTAAAAACCAGTCACTTTTAAAAAGCTGTAACATTTTATAACTAATAATATCACGGGATATAAATATGGGGTCAAAAATGGAAGAGTTCTGTCACAATTGGATAGATTCTATTTTATTAGCCTACTTTATTCTAGGTCTACTACATTATTCTAAGCAGTTTGAATTTTAAGGTATTTCTGTATAATATTTAAATGTAATGATTATTTATGTTTGATTAATTAATCTGTTACTGTTCTACAACTTCTTAAAGGCTTTTAAAGTTACTCTAATTCTAATTGTTCGCTTCATATAAACAGAAAATTTCATTTACTAAAACAACATGGTTAAAATATTTCAGGTGACAGTAGAAGGTGGCCCAGATGTAGAAGAAATTAAGAAGGTAGCGGGTAGTCATTATTTTCTGTAAGGTTTTTCCTGTTAAGCCCTTTTTCGATGTTCTGGGGACCTTTTCTTAAACCGGTTCCTTGGTGAACCAGTCCATATTTCCACCAGTTTGGATGTAGCACTGTAATCAATGTCATCGATGAAGGAGGGACTAAACTACAATAGTTAACACAGAGAAGGACTTGCCTTATAGATGTCAGAAGTACCTGCATTGTGTCTTTGTAGGCTTAAAGGAAGCATGTGACATGTATGAGGGCAGAATGACAGTGGTAAGCTCTGCAGTAGGAGTGACGGATGCATACCTGTTGATGCGAGAGGGCTGTTAGAAGAACACAGAGTTCAGGCTCTTCTCTGCTCTCTAGCCTTCGCATTATTGTGTCCAGCTTCATCAGTAGCTCCCGGTTCAATTTAACGAAGGATTGATCAGTTAAATATGCTAATTGTAAATAGTGGCCATCTTCAAGAAGAACACAGAATGGGGTAAATGGTTAAAACAATCTGAGGAACAGCTTTAGTCATCATCTGGCCTTTGCAGGGATCTATGTGTTGAAATCTTCTTCTGTGTTCTTTCTGAGAGTAGACATGCAGGTTAAGGAACCTGCTGGGATTCTTCTGCTGTTCAGCTGAGCTGTTGTTCAGCTCCTTTCTGTCAGTAAGCATCTTTCAGATTGAGGGACGAACCCCTGAGAGCTGAGAGCTTTTATGGAGCAGGCCTGTGGCCAATGCAGCTAGCTTCAGGTCAGAATAATTAAAGCTAACCCCAGACGTATTCTTTGTTATTTGAAAGATTCAGATGCTCGCAATGAAAAAGTTGAGCTTCTACCTCGTGGTCAGGATTAGCAAAGCCCTCAGTGCATTTCTAAAGCTGATGGCGACAAGCTGTTAACCGAATACGTAATCCACAGAGCACTTTAAACAAACCATCCTGATTAATCACACTGACGCGATGCTAATTGAAACTCCCCTGTTCTCAAAGTCTGCTTCATCAAACTTGGCTAACGGTTAGAAGTTGCTCTTCATGTTGCAGTTCAGCAAGTCTTAAAGACGCTGTCTAGGATAAGTGGCAGTTTCTGTTAGGAATAGGATTTATTTAAGGTGGAGCATCAATTTTGGGCTTGGGTTAGGATTTGATCAGGATTAGAAATTGGATTAACATTTTATTTGATTTAAAAGTAATGTTTTCATCGTTGTTGGGGTTAGCATTGGGATAAATAGGAAATTTTGAGATTTTGTTGGGATTAAGAGAATGATTAAGGTTTGATTACTGACTGGAACTTCTTTAGGATTAGTATCAAAATGGGGAATTAGTTAAAGATCATGGTTTGATTTAAAATATAGCTGTAAATAAAATTTGGGTAGGACTGGATACAGATTAAGTCTGACGTTAGCTTTAGGCTTTGGTTGAAATGATATCACATCTTAGTTAGGAGTCAGGATTAAGATAAAGGGATTGATGTTTGGCTGTGGTTCGGATTAAGATTTGGTTGGGACTAAGGTTAGGATTGAATGGAGTGTGATCAGAGTTTCGGTTGGTGTAATTTGAGCTGTAGATTTTTAGTTGATGTTAGGATTAGGAGTGGAGTTGTGAAAGATGGAGAGAAAAAGAAAAGTTATGAGAAGGATGGCTTCTTTTTTTTGTTTTTTTTGGAAGCACCAGGCAGCAGAACCCCAGCTGAGACTGAACACACTGCCTCACTTGTTTCCAGCAGCCAGTGACAGGTGCATTGCCTCGAGCAGAGGAAGTCCTCAGCTTTAGCGAGTTTCCATTACTGGGGCTCAACCAGACTGATGGCTCTCTTCTTCTGGGCTTGCAGAGATTCTGCTTGAGTTTCAGCCTCACTTTCTTCATGGAAGTGTTGTTTACTTTTTCTCCTTTTTCCTCATCATTTGGTGGCAAGGTTACCAAAAACTGTTGTCAACACAACCACAGTTTAGACTGCTGGTTTAGATTTCTATCCACAACGGCAAAACGAGTAGTAATCCCTTTTAACTCTCCATCGAGCTCCGGTGCAGCCGTCCTCTGCCCGTTGTCCTTGAGACGATTCTTCAGCTGAATTTATTTGACATCGTTAGCAAAGATACTCCTGTCATATTAGTTCTCAGAGTGAAAACCAAGCCTTGAGGGTGAGAATTGTCTGCAGACCAGGGAGGCAGGATTGTGTCAAGTTTTGAGATCTTTGAGAAGATACCTGAGAATTCCTGCAGTGTCCAAAATGACAGCATCCTCCATCTTTCTCAGACGGTAGAGATTTGGAAACAACAGTCTTCCTAGATCCACCTAAGCTAAGAAAATCGATAAAAGAGAACTTAATGAGACCAGGAACCCAAGGGTTACTATGAAGGAGGTCCATGGTTCCTTTTTGGAAATGGGGAGAGTTGTGGAAGCATCTCAGCGTAGACCTTCAACAATCAGTCCTTAATGATGGAGCATCCAGACAGAAGCCGTTCCTCTGAAAAAGGCACGTGACGGGCCGCTGGACAGTTCTTAGACTGGGACGCTCTCCAGGATCCTCTGTTCTGAAGAAATGAAGCCTGGACTTTGCGACCACAGCAGCATGTGTGGAGCAGACCTGGCACTGAGCATCACCTCATTAAAACCATCCTCACAGTCAGACGTGGCGGTGGTATCATCATGCCGTGGGGATGTTTTTTTGACTGGAAAACGGGTGGAAAGATGCAGAGCGATCTTGAGGAACGTTCAACAACCAGAAGCTCATCAGCAAAGAAACGACATGACAGGCTTCGGGGGAAACCTCTCTGAAAGTCCTGGAGTGGAAAGTTCAGACCTCGGTTCAGCAGAGCATCTCTGGAGAGAAATAAAAACGGCAGTAGTCTGACACTCCAACCCGATTGTCTTGAAGAACGGGAGGAACTTCCAAAAGAAAGGCGTCAGAACTTAAGCGTATTGGTTATTCCCTCCTTTTAAATGATGTTTTTGTCTTTATCGTCGTGAAGCACGGGGTGTGGATTCAAAATCAACAGTTGCTCTACTGAAGCTTCCACCATCAGAGTGCTGAATTCATTTACGTGCAAAACGAGGCACCGGGTCGTAATTGCTCGCTTTAATTGGGACTTTTAATGAAGGTAATTATATTTTCCTGATAATTGGCAAATAATATATGGCCCGCTGATATACAAGCAGCTGTGATAACTGTTTAATCTGTTTATCTGGGAGCTGAGGGTGCGCTGAGCAGTAGAAAGACCGGAACGTGCAAATAAGCAAGAACACAGTGAAATGTAAGAAAAGATATTTTTTAGGTTATAAATATGCTAATTAGAAGAGTTCATTTAGTGAAGGATTGATCAGATTAACTCGGTGTTTGTTGTTGTCAACTGCAAATATTGGTTTACCTCCTGGAGGGCACAGGCTATAGACACACACACACACACACACACACACACACACACACACACAGAACAGACAGGAAGTTGTTTTTATGTATTATATAGTAGATTTAAGTACTAGCCTTCCTCCTGGACAGCACAGGACACACCTCTTTCTCCCTTCCATCCCTCCGTCCATCTGAAAGTGAAAGCGAAAGTGACAGTGAACGTGACATCCTCTGTATTTAGCCCACACACGCAGCGCAGCAGATGGCAGACATATCCAGCATTCGGGGAGCAGTGACGGAGACGGTACCTCGCTCAAGGGAAGCCCAGGGCAATTCAATCCCAGGACCTTCTGATTATGAGGCATCGTCCCAAAACACTCCACCTCTCTGTCAGCGTCGCGATACTGGGAGTCGTAGCTCGTGGAACAAAATTGGACGAGAACCTTTTAGCAAAATGCAGTTTTGCAGTAAACGCGTGGTTTCTGAGGTCGTCCGACTCACTCCTTACTATAAACCTGAACTCAAGATCTTCAGCACAGGTGGAAGGAAGCAGCGGCCGCCTTGAAGCCTGCACTGTTTTTTTTTGTTTTTCTTTGAGGGGGGTTATACATGAGATGTTCCTTTAAAAAGGAACTGGGTCAGCTCGTGTGTGCGGGTAGTTTAGCACAGCTTTAGCCCAGATCTGACCTGGCTTCTGAAGTGTGTAAAGAGCCTGTGTAATGGGAGCAGTCCTGCACTACAGAACCAGGAGAGGCTATATTTATTATTCCAGACTAAGACTGATGACTACTGAAATGAGGAGGAACAGCTTCCACTCCTTTATGTTCCTAATGAGACACACACACACACACACACACACACACACACACACACACACACAGTCTCTTGGGTCTTTATCATGGCTTTGCGTCAGTCTCCATTTTTATTCTCTCGGAGCTTGTTTGTTTGTTAGTGGGGCGACTGAGAGACTGGAAGTTCAGCGTCATGTAATCTGTGAAATTTATCTGTAAAAAATACAGATCGATAGATCGATATCACTATATGTGTGTTTGTGTGTGTGTGTGTGTGTGTGTGTGTGTGTGTGTGTGTGTGTGTGTGTGTGTGTTTTTCTGTATAATGATCACAGCACTAAAATCAGCTCTGTGTTTAAGTGGATTGAAGTGTCACTGTTTGTCCACTTTTTGAGGGTTTTGTACTTGTCTTCACTTCAGCAAAGATCCTCAGAGCTTTAGTTTGAGGTTTGCACGACTTTAACTTGGTCTTCCAGGGTTTGGAGATGAACTGCATTTAATCAAAGAGAGAACGGAACATTTGGGGCCAAGGAAAGGTAGATTAGTGCTCGTTTTTCCACTTTACAGTAAAAGAAGGGACTGTGCTTCGCTTTCTGTCTGATTTAGAAAGTGGTGTAATTTGGGTGATTGTTGAGCGGATTAAATGATGAGATTCTGCAAGCGTCTCAGGGTTTTGCGCTCATCAGCAGAGGTGGACGCGTCCTCAGATTCTTTACTTTAGTAGAAGTACAGATGCTTATTTGACTTTGGTAAAAGTAGAATCCCGGCCTTCTTAATTAGTATAGGCTGGTCCAGGCTGTGAAACGTGGAGATCTGGAGAAGAAAGTTTGCGGGACGTTTCCGTAGAAGACAGCATTGAGCATGGACGTGTGTCCATTCTGCTGTTGTCCCAAAGCCAGCATCGCAGCCAGAGAAGGAACATCAAGACGTTTCCGTACCTACGTGTGTTAGTGCGTTATCTGAGTGTTAGTGTCTGTAATATCAGTGTTAGTGTGTTTAATCTGAATGTTAGTGCGTTATCTGAGTGTTAGTGTCTGTAATATCAGTGTTAGTGTGTTTAATCTGAATGTTAGTGTGTTTAATCTGAGTGTTAGTGCGTTATCTGAGTGTTAGTGTCTGTAATATCAGTTTTAGTGTGTTTAATCTGAATGTTAGTGTGTTTAATCTGAGTGTTAGTGTCTGTAATATCAGTTTTAGTGTGTTTAATCTGAGTGGTAGTGCGTTATCTGAGTGTTAGTGTCTGTAATATCAGTTTTAGTGTGTTTAATCTGAGTGTTAGTGCATTATCTGAGTGTTAGTGTCTGTAATATCAGTGTTAGTGTGTTTAATCTGAATGTTAGTGTGTTTAATCTGAGTGTTAGTGTGTTAATCTGATTGTTAGTGCGTTATCTGAGTGTTAGTGCGTTATCTGAGTGTTATGTCTGTAATATCAGTTTTAGTGTGTTTAATCTGAGTGTTAGTGCGTTTACTATCTGAGTGTTAGTGTCTGTAATATCAGTTTTAGTGTGTTTAATCTGAGTGCTAGTGCATTATCTGAGTGTTAGTGTCTGTAATATCAGTGTTAGTGTGTTTAATCTGAATGTGTTAGTGTGTTTAATCTGGAGTACAGTGTGTTAATCTGAGTACAGTGCATTATCTGAGTGTTAGTGTCTGTAATACTGCAGTTAGTGTGTTTAATCTGAGTGTTAGTGCATTACCCGGAGTTTTAGTGTCTGTAATATCGTTTTAGTGTGTTTAATCTGAGTGTTAGTGCATTATCTGAGGTTATGTCTGTAATATCAGTGTTAGTGTGTGTTTTAATCTGAATGCTAGTGGTGTTTAATCTGAATGTTAGTGTTAATCTGGAGTGTTAAAAGTTAATCTGAGTGTTAGTGCATTATTCGAGCTTTAGTGTCTGTAATATCGTTTTAGTGTGTTTAATCTTGAGTGGTAAAAATATCTGAGTGTTAGTGTCTGTACACGTTTAGTGTGTTTAATCTGAGTGTTAGTATTATCTGGAGTGTTATGTCTGTAATATCAGCAGCAGGTGTTTTAATTTTGAATGTTAGTGCATTAATCTGAGTGTTAGTGCATTAATCTGAGTGTTAGTGCATTATTCGAGTGTTAGTGTCTGTAATATCAGTGTTAGTGTGTTTAATCTGAGTGTTAGTGCATTATCTGAGTTTTAGTGTCTGTAATATCAGTTTTAGTGTGTTTAATCTGAGTGTTAGTGCATTATCTGAGTGTTAGTGTCTGTAATATCAGTGTTATATATTATATGTTATATAATATCAGAGTATTAATGTGTTATTTATTTTATTAAGTGACAACCCGTCATTGTGAAACGCAGCACAACACAACAAAATGCAACCTCTGTGTTTCACCCATAAACACACGTGCAGCAGAGGGCAGCTATTGAAAGCACCCAGGGAGCAGTGGCGGGGACGGTACCTTGCTCAAGGGTACCTCAGGGCAACCTACTGGTGAGGGAATTGAACCCACAATCTTCCGATCCGGGGGCAACTCCCTAACAACTAGGCCACCACTGCCTAATCTGAGTGTTAGTTTGTTTAGTGCATTAATCATAGTGTTAGTGCATTAATCTGAGTGTTAGTGCATTAATCTGAGTGTTAGTGCATTAATTGGAGTGTCAGTGTGTTTAATCTGAGTATGAGTGCGTTAATCTGAGCATGAGTGCGCTAATCTGAGCGTTAGTGTGTTTAATCTGAGAGTTAGTGTGTTTAATCTGCATGAGAGTGTGCTAATCTGAGCGTTAGTGTGTTATTCTGAGTGTTAGT
>CM029372.1:26919015-26940165 GCA_017165825.1 Hepsetus odoe | reverse complement strand
ACACACACACACACACACACACACACACACACACACACACACACACAACTTTTGTTGATGTTTTTACAGGCTTTATTCTATTTATGATCATAGACTATAATCGACACAATCAGTGTATTTTGCTGAAAGGATGGAAAAGGCTGTAGTGAAAATCTATGTGAAAAAGAGGAAGCAGTGACAGGGATAAAAAGTGTAGGATGGTGGTCTGTAGGACGACCTTGGAGATCATTAAGACTGCAGTGTGACAGTGGTGAGATCTGCAGTAGGAGTGGAGGATGCACTTAAAGTAGAGGTTGGATTACATCAAGGATTAATGCTGAGCCAATTCTTGTTTGCAATAGTAATGGACAGGTTGACGGACGAGGTTAGACAGGAGTCTCCGTGGACGATGATGTTTCTGATGATATTGTGATCTGTAGTGAGAGTAGGGAGCAGCTTGAGGAGAACCTGGAGAGATGGAGATATGCTCTGGAGAGGAGAGGAATGAAAGTGAGTAGGGCAAAGACAGAATACATGAGTGTGAATGAAAGGGAGGACAGCAGAGTGGTTAGGGTGGAGGAAGTAGAGGTGGTGAAGATGGATGATCTGCTGTGGGCCCACCTAATGTAAGCAACTGAAAAAAAGAATAAAGTTATATCCTGGTGTTTCTAAGAGAAGCTGGTCCAGTGCTGTCTTCTACTCACCACAGTTGTCCCACACTCACTATGGAGTGATAGAGTACCCAAAGTGTCGCCATGATCACCATGTTGGCCCTCCGTGTAAGGAGGACGAAGCTGGACAGGGCCAGTCCCACCAGGGCGATGCAGTCCAAGTTGAAGTCCATATCATCCCACTGCAGAAACCAGAGGATGGAGGGGACGTACGCCAACGCATCCAGCCCAACCTTCCCCCCAACATACCGCTTAACGCTGCGCAGAAAGTCCCTGCAGGGGGACAAGCCCTGCTGTCCAATCAGCTGCCGATTCTGATTATACGCCACTAAGAAGGCCACGCCTTCCACACACACACACACACACACACATAAAAACCAACTGTTACTGAACACTTGTGTGTTCAATGTGGATTTGTGAGTGTGTGTGTGTGTGTGTGTGTGTGTGTGTGTGTGTGTGTGTGTGTGTGTGCTTACAGTAGATGAAGCTCAGTGATCTCAGTAAGGTGATTCTGGTGAGCCAGTAGGTTCCGGTGTGTAGTTCGGTCCGCGGTGGCTCTGGTTGAGTGTGTTTGGGCTGTGGTGTGTGTGTGAGCGGCTCAGGGTGTGTAAGGTGTGTGTGAAGGGGGGTGTCCGTGTGTTTCTCTGTTCTCCTCTTTCTAAGCGAACTCTCACTGCTGTCCGCCATGGTGAACGTGTGGACTCTGCGCATGCGCACTCTCACTGATCCGAACAGTTTTTACACCAGAACATAAACAGTACATCTTTTCTTCTTCATTATTATTAGTATTATTATTTGAGTATTGCTGTTAACATTATTATTACTTGAATGTCTTACTTTTTTATTTTTAACTGGCTCATTTATATTTTTGACAATTTTTATTTGTCTGTGCTGTTTCTTCCATGCAGTGTGAGTGTGTAAAAATAATGTTCTGAATCATAAACTCTCTCCTAACCGACTCTGAGCCGACACAGAACGGATCCCTTACGATTCGGTGGAGGCCGCGCATGCGCGCTCTGTGTGAGTCCCTGTGGAGTAGCGCGCACCGGCGAAAAGCCGCGGAAGTTTCCTCCTCACGTACATATTCTTGATTCATTTATGATATTGATCATCCTTTCTCCCCGTTTATCAGCATGTCGGACAGTCCAGGTGAGCGCTAAGTTCAGTACGGCTTTATAAACCGAATACAGCTTTAATAAATAGAGCTAACGTAGTTAGCCTAGCCTAGCCGCTAACTCTCACCGAGAACCCCTTCCGTTCAAAGAGAGAAAGAGCGAGCAGAGAGGAGGAAACACCACTTTACTGCTGCAGTTCTGTCGCAAAAAGTCTCTGGGACTTTCGGGGACACTTAGCTGTGAGCTGAACCGAGGACAATCAGCAACTTTCCGGTCCACCTTAAATAGTTCAGTTTCAGGCAGTAAGTGAACGGCCGGTTGTTGAAGTTGATTTTGACAGAAGATCTGCTGCTGGAAAAGTTCTGCTTCTGATAGAAAGGTGTCAGGAAGCTGCATACCGGTCACAGTGTACAGAGTGTCCCCTGTCCCCTGGACATCAGAACTGGACCATCTGGTGATGGAAGAAGCTGGGCTGGTCTGATGGATGTGGACGGCTGGGTGCGTGTGCGTCCTTACCTGGAGAGGAGACACCAGGATGCACTATGGGAACCCAGCGTGTGACACTCTGAACCATAATCTGATCGGAAACCTTGGGTACTGCATTCATGTGGACTTCACTTTAACACCTAAACATCACTGCAGACCAAGTTCTCCTTTCATGGTGATGGTATCCCCTAATATCTTCTTTCAGCAGCGCAACATTCCCTCACACTACAAGAACCAACCGAGGAACAAAGAGTTCAAGGTGTTCCTCCAAATTCCCCACATCTTAGTCCCATCCAGCATCTGTGGGACAAATCCATGGAGACACTTTCCAACTCATGGGACTTAAAGAATTTGGAACCACAGCTCACCTTCAGAGGGACGCTGGAGTCCGGACGAGTCAGAACTGTTCTGGTGGAGCGCAATAACACAGAGCGTTAGACTGGATGTTCTGGGAAAAAGTTTTCCAGAAAAAAAGAAAGAAACTACAACCTCATTTGTTCTTTTGTTCAGTTTTTACATTTTAATGGTGGTCAGAGCAGAAAGGAAGTTCCACAGAAAAGAGACAGAAATAACCCTCAAACACATGGAACTCCTTTGGATTCATCTACATTTGAACACATTTTTCTTTGGATTTCTGATTCATGAAGCTTTTTTTGAACACTTGAATAAAATATTTTCTTCTCATCAGGTTTGCCCCTTGGTGAAGATCAGGATCTGGACATCCAGGGGTCTGTGACCGTCTGTGATGGAGATGTGGAGGACGACAGCCG
Source organism: Hepsetus odoe (assembly GCA_017165825.1). Taxonomy (NCBI): domain Eukaryota; kingdom Metazoa; phylum Chordata; class Actinopteri; order Characiformes; family Hepsetidae; genus Hepsetus; species Hepsetus odoe. The sequence continues at coordinate 26,937,144 of CM029372.1, read as the reverse complement.
AGAGCAGAGCACCTTTAATGACCAGCTCTTCTGTGAGTGTTGGTTCTGGCACTACAGTCCAGTTTTTTCATCTGTGTCCACTTGACCGATGATCTTTTCTCTCTTCTCCAGACTGCGAGAGCTGCCAGAAGGCATATAAAGATCAGTGTGAGGTTCACGGTCCTCCGTTGTTCACCCATGACTCCCCAACGCCCGTTGGGGTTCCTCAGAGGGCCCTCCTCACTCTTCCTCAAGGTCTGGTCATCGGCAGGTCCATGTCTCCTGGAGCGGCGCTCGGGGTTTTCAACCAGGGACAAGTTATTCCTGCTGGAATGCACTTTGGACCTCTGGATGGAGAGCTGACCAGCAAGGACAGGGCGCTGGAGAGTCCCTACTCCTGGGTAGTAAGTGTTGGGATAAAAAAAAAAATGCAGTTCTAATTCTTGTTCTGCTTACATGATGCTTTTACTCTTAAAGTCTGATGTGATGTGCAAAAAACTATCCGCAGGACTTTTCTCCTCCGCGAATAACAGATTTAAATTAAGACCCAGACCCAGACCCACTCCTGGTTCTGTTCCAATCCAGCATTATCATCTGCTCTGAATAAATCCAGCAGCTCAACCAACATCTGTTCACCTAAATACTCAACTCTCACTTTCTGTTGGTTATTCTGTTGAAAGATCATAAATGTCCATTTCAACCTGGAAAGCGAAAGCACTCCTTTCTCTTTCCGGATGGTTTCCTGAAAATGATAGTATGTCTAAAATCACTGGCACGTTTAACTGAACAAAACTAGTTTAGGGTTGAAGGGATTGTTTAATTGTTTCAGTTATTTCATTTGAAATTTTTATATGATATATATTATAGTATTATTTGATTAAATGTTTCAGCACTTTGGGGACACCTGCTATCTTTTAAATGCACTTAGAAATAAAGAACTGTTGATCTGATAAAGTAAACTGTTATCTTTCTCAGACGTGCCAAGGTGAAGGACAGTATGTCTACATCGATGCAGAAAGAGACACACATTCAAACTGGATGAGGTGAGCGGCTGTGATGGTCTTTAACCCAAGCCGGTTGGTAGGAAGGGTGGTAGATCCCTGTGTCTCCTCTGTTTCTCAGAACAGTGTCCTTGTTAATCCCCTTTTAGAACTTCTCCTGTTTCTGTCCTCATAAGAGGACCGGAGAGACACGGGCTGAGAGTGATTTTTCTCCATCGTCTTCGCAGGTATGTTGTTTCCTCACTGAGCGAAAAAGAACAAAACCTGGTGGCGTTTCAGCAGAGCGGGCGGGTTCTGTTCCGCTGCTGCCGCTCCGTCCTTCCCGGACAGGAACTGAGAGTGTGGTATGCCGAGGAGTATGCCCAAAGTCTGGGCAGCACCTGGGATCAGATCTGGGACAGGAAGTGCGCTAATACAGGTGATTTATTTTGTTCAGTGTTCCCTCCAGCAATTGTCTTAAACACTTTTCTAGTTAAATTGTCTAGTAAAATTCAATTTTCTTCTCTTTTTGCAGGAAAAGGTGATGAAGACAGACAGTTTTTCATTTGTCCATACTGCCACTTCTCTTTCCCAACTGCTTTTTACTTGCACAGACATGTCAGGCGCTCTCACCCCGAGTACCCGCCCCTTTCCGACGCCCCTGAGCCGGCTGAACCGACACAGGTCCTAGACCTGGATCAGTGTCTGCTTGCTGCTGATGCTCCTTCTTCATCTCAGACCCAACCAGAATCTCTCCAGAGCCAACTTCCCCTCAGTGGCCAGTCAGAACCAGACACAGACGAAGTCTCGCGCATGGACAGTGACAGTTTGAGCAATATGGCTCCGCCAGAGAATGAGTGCGTAGAGTGCCGGAGGACGTTTTTGCGTTCGTGCCACTTGAAGAGACACCAGCGCACAATCCACTCCAAGGAGAAGCCTTATTGCTGCAGCCGCTGCAGGAAGTGCTTCAGTCAGGCGACAGGATTAAAGAGGCACCAGCAGACTCACCAGGGAGAAACAGATGAGACCACAGATTCCCAAGCAGCAGGTAAAGAGGATGCGCCATCAGAGTTCTACCCCTGTACCGAGTGCTCGTTCTCTTTTGTGGCGAAACTCCACCTTTTCAAGCATCTCAAACGGCACCACCATGGAGAGTATCTCAAATTACTGGAGAATCATGCTCTCGAGGGACAGACGCCGCTGCATAGTGAGGACACGGACAAACATGACCCTCTGTATGAACCGCCAGCCAGGTTGAGGAGACATGAAGTGACTCCTAAGGGGGGCAGGGGTCTCTCTAAGAGAGGGCTCAGTGGACGACCGCGAGGACGACCACCTAAAAACAAAAACACACAGCAGCCCGTGAAGAGTGACGCACAGGAGCCGAGTCAGAGCAGGGAGCTTCAGCCTACCTTGGAAAGTGTAGTGGATCCTCCGGGAGCAGATGGCCCGGAGACCCAGGAACCGCCGTCCTCTTCTCACGTCTGCGGTGAATGTCTCAGGACCTTCAGCCACCTGCACCTTCTGAAAAGCCACGAGTGCATCCAGCAAGGTGACGGCCCCCACGGCTGCTCCCACTGCGGCCTCTATTTCAACCGCTTGTGCAACCTGCGGCGCCATGAGCGCACCGTTCATGCCAAGGAGCGTCCGTACTGCTGCACGCTGTGCCTCAAGTCCTTCACGCAGTATTCCGGTCTGAAGCGCCACCAGGAGAGCCACTCACGGCGCCGAGCACAGCGGCAGAGTGCCACCCTTGCTGACGCTGCCGTCTACCCCTGCAGTCACTGCCCCTTCTCCTTCACCGCTGAGCGCTATCTGCACAAGCATGTCCGCCGCCACCATCCTGAGACCACCACCAAGTACCTGGGTTTCGGCGAGGGCGGCATGGCAGCCAGAGATCATAGCTGCTCTCAGTGCTCCAAGGTCTTCCGCACTATCAGGGGCTTTAAGAACCATGCCTGCTTCCGGCAGGGCGATCAGCTGTACCTGTGCCCCGACTGCGGCAAAGCCTTCAGCTGGTTCAACAGCCTCAAGCAGCACCAGCGGATCCACACCGGCATTAAGCCGCACGTCTGCCCTCAGTGCCAAAAGAGCTTTGTCCACTCGGGGCAGCTGAACGTCCACATGCGCACCCACACCGGTGAGAAGCCCTTCTTGTGTGCAGAGTGTGGCGAAAGCTTCAGGCAGTCTGGCGACCTGCGGCGGCATGAGCAGAAACACTCGGGAGTTCGGCCCTGCCAGTGTCTCGATTGCGGTAAGAGCTTCAGCCGCCCGCAGAGTCTCCGAGCCCACCAGCAGCTGCACCGGGGCACCAAACTCTTCCCCTGCACCCAGTGTGGGAAAAGCTTCGCCCGCCGCTACCACCTCACCCGTCACCACCAGAAAATGCACTCCTGACCTGCTCAGAACAGTCCTGGTCACCACAGGCCTCTGGGACCATTTTCTTCACGAATATGAATTGTCCAGGTGTTCCCGAGGATGGGTTTGGGAAGCACTGCACCCTATGCCTTTAAGTTTTCTACAGAGCGAAATTATTTTAGTCCAAGGTGCTCCGGGAGTGTGTTGAGACTTAAAAACTAATGTTATTCATGACAGAAAAGATCAGGGACTGAATTTAATTTAATTCTATAAAAGCTTAAGTCTGTTCATGTGACAAGGTCATTGTTTTTCTGAATGAATGAATAAACGGAGGTCTGCAAGGATTGAGTGTGCTCTCTGTGGCGGTTTGTCCCCCCAGTTCTGATCAGACGGGTCAGGCATGCGGGGTAGCTTTACTACGGTTCTTAACCTGGTTCTCCAGGCGATTCTGGCTCTCCAGTTGGTTGATAATCATTTGTGTGTGAACAGGTCATTTCCTGGAGGACTTTCAGGCCCCGTTATCTTCTGTGCCAGAAACCTTAAATATTCATATTTTGATTAGAATTAATTTGTTGTTTGCAGGAGAGTTTGCTGGACAGAATCATGTCCACTCTGGTCAGTACAGCATTCAGCTGCTAAAGGTTAAAATAATAATTTGAAAAAGTGAAAACGACAGACTATCGTGAAACGCAGCACAGCCCACAGTGAACCACAGTGAAACTACTTCGCAACCTGCGCCCGAGGAGTAGTGATGGGGACGATGTTCTGAAGGAAACCTGAGTACAACCTACTGGGATTTGAACCTACGATCTCCTGACCCTGGTGCCAACTCAATATAATTTTTATTGATGTAGATGCTGTAGCTGGAGGGTGTGGTTTTGTGTGGAAATGCAGGAGTAGCAAGTTCTCAGGTTTATCCAACATTCAGAAAAAAAACATTCAATGAAGGTCTTCACACTCGGCATATCTGACAAAATAACCTTTTGTAACCAGAATCACATTTAAACATGGCGGTACAACTTATTACATTCACATAACCACAGATTATCACAGATCATTACCTGTTTATTGTGTTATCATTTATCATTATAAAAGTTATTTAACAGTTCCTGTAAACGGTTATTTAATTTGGAGGTTTTTTTGGTGGTTCTGAGGGCAGCAAATGTTTTTTAGGAAAATTTTTGTCTTTTCATTTCTGTGTTGGAACGGTGTGATGTCGTTGAGGAACGTCCTACGTTTTGTGTGTGATCAGTGAAAACAGATCCAGAAGTGCAGATGATCTTAAATCTAACTTGATCTTTTCCTGTTATTTCCTAGATTAACATGATTATAAAACTTGAGGGGACTGGAGAGGTTTACATTTACAACATTTAGCAGATGCTCTTATCCAGAGCGACTAACTGCAAAGCTTTGTCTCCACATCAGATCTCCATTCTAGTGACCAGCGATGATCTGCAACTGCTGATTAACTATTACAAACACCTGTCAAACTTATGAACCTGCAACTAGAACAGAAGAAAGAGCACTTTGTTTTTTTTTTAGAAAGAGGAAAAGAGTAGGACTAACCCAGCCACTAGGGATGTACATGCCAGTGTATTTCTTCATGCCGGTCCCAAGCCCGGGTAAATGGGGAGGGTTACATCAGGAAGGGCATCCGGTGTACAGAATTCCATACCGGATCGGTCGAGGCCCGGGTTAACAACGACCGCCATCAGTGCTGTTAGCCTACAGGGTGCTGGTGGAAATTGGACTACTGTTGGCCAAAGAAGAAGAAGAAGAGGAGGAAGGCATGTCCAGAGGGAGAAGGAGAGAAAGAAGGAGAGGAGAGTGGAAGTGAGGGTAGGGACTTTGAATGTTGGCAGCATGACTGGTAAAGGTAGAGAATTAGCTGATATGATGGAGAGAAGGAAGGTTGACATTTTGTGTGTGCAAGAGACTAGATGGAAGGGTAGTAAGGCCAGGTGTACTGGAGGAGGGTTTAAACTGTTCTACCATGGTGTGGATAGAAGGAGGAATGGAGTAGGTGTTATCCTGAAGAAAGTATGTGGAGAGTGTTTTGGAAGTGAAGAGGGTGTCAGGGAGGGTGATGAGTTTGAAGCTGGAAGTTGAAGGTGTGATAATGAATGTTGTTAGTGCTTATGCTCCACAAGTTGGTTGTGAGATGGAAGAGAAGGAAAAATTCTGGAGTGAGTTAGATGAAGTGATAGAGAGTGTACCCAGGGGAGAGAGAGTGATGATTGGTGCAGATTTTAATGGTCATGTTGGTGAAGGGAACAGAGGTGATGAGGAGGTGATGGGTAGGCATGGTGTCAAGGAGAGGAATGCTGAAGGTCAGATGGTTGTAGATGTTGTGAAAAGGATGGAAATGGCTGTAGTTAATACTTATTTGAAGAAGAGGGAGGAGCACAGGGTGACGTATAAGAGTGGAGGAAGATGCTCACAGGTGGATTATATTCTTTGCAGGAGGGTCAGTTTGAAAGAGATCAGAGACTGCAAAGTAGTGTCAGGGGAGAGTGTAGCTAAACAGCATAGGATGGTGGTCTGTAGGATGACCTTGGAGGTCAAGAAGAGGAGGAAAGTGAGGGCAGAGTCGAGGATCAAGTGGTGGAAGCTGAAGGAGGAGGACTGTAAGGTGGAATTCAGGCAGGAGTTAACACGGGCACTGGGAGGTGTTGAAGAGCTACCGGATTGCTGGGAAACTACTGCAGAAGTGATAAGGCAGACGGCTAGAAATGTACTTGGTGTGACATCTGGAAGGAAGAAAGAGGATAAGGAAACCTGGTGGTGGAACCAAGAAGTCCAGGAGTGTATTCAAAAGAAGAGGGAGGCAAAGAAGACATGGGAAAGTCAGAGAGATGAAGAAAGTAGACAGGTGTACAAGGAGATGAACCGCAGGGCGAAGAAAGCAGTGGTGAAGGCCAAAGATAAGGTGTTTGGTGAATTGTATGAGAGGTTGGACAGTAAAGAGGGAGAAAAGGACCTTTACCGATTGGCTAGACAGAGAGACAGATCTGGGAAAGATGTGCTACAGGTCAGGGCGATTAAAGATAGAAATGGTAACGTACTCACAGGTGAACAGAGCGTGTTGAGCAGATGGAAGGAATACTTTGAGGAGCTGATGAATGAAGAAAATGAGAGAGAGAGAAGACTGGATGATGTGAGAAGAGTTAACCAGGAAGTGCAGCAAATAAACAAGATGGAAGTAAGGGCAGCGATGAAGAGGATGAAGAATGGAAAGGCTGTTGTGACTGTAAAGCAAAGGCATTTTTGGTTTTGTGTTTTGGTTTATGTTCAGTAAAGTTTTGTTCTGGATTACTGGCTCAGCATTGACTTTCTTCCCACACCCCGCCTCTGTTAAACAAACAAACAGGTGACAATGCTGTTTACAATGGTATTTAGGTGATGGGTAAAACTGATAAAACTCTGGAATTTCCTTGGTAATAATTTGAAATGCTTTCAATGGAAGTCTTGTTGGAGTTGGGGATCCAGGATGTCCCTGGCTCGTACCCAGCTCCGCTACTCAGGGCCGTACCCCTCCCAGTCCACCAGGTATTGCAGCTCGCCCTGGTGCCGCCGGGAGTCCAGGAGTGCACTGACTTGCTACGCTGGTCCGCTGTCCGTCTCTATGATTGGGGGAGGGTCTGACAACCCGGTTGTGGAAGCCAATGGTCCCGGTACCACCAGTCTAAGAAGAGAGACATGGAAAGAGGGGGTTACGTGCATGTGGGAGGGTATTCGGAGACGGTAAGTAACTGGGTTGACCTGGGACTCAATCAGAAAGGGCCCGATGAATCTAGGACTAAGTTTACGATTCGGCAACCGTAGCTTGAGGTCCCGAGTGGAGAGCTATACTCTGTCCCCTGGATGGTATTATGGGGTCTCCCTCCGGTGCTTGTCAGCTTGGAGGCGGAAACGGCGGACAGCCCGTTCAATGTGCGCATGGGCCCTTTCCCAGACTTGTCGTGCTTTACGAAACCAAGTGTTAACGCTAGGTACGTCTGTGGGTGTAGGATCCCAGGGACAGAGAGGAGGTTGATAGCCCAGCACACACTCGAACGGGGTCATCCCTGTGGAGGAGTGACGTAATGAATTCTGCGCATACTCGGCCCAACACAAGTATTCAGCCCAGTTGTGTTGTTGTTGGCTACAGTATGCGCAAAGAAATTCACTGAGGCTTTGGATGGTTCCTTCTGCCTGGCCATTAGATTCCGGATGGTGGCCAGATGGGAGGTTGACCGTGGTTCCCAGTTGCTGGAAGAACGACCGCCACACCCGGGAGGTGAACTGGGACCCACGGTCAGACACAATGTCCTCCGGTAGGCCGTAATAATGGAATACATACTGAAACAGGGCCTCCGCGATTTGATGCGCCGAGGGTAAGACAGGAAAGGGGATAAACCGACACCCCTTCGAAAACCGATCTACCACCACTAACACACATGTATAACCTTTGGATCTACAACTAAGTCGACGGCTATGTGTGACCAAGGGCGATCGGGTATGGGAAGCGGTTGTAGTTTACCGGCAGGACGTTCTCGTGGTGTTTTGGTCCTTGCACAGACGGTACATGAACGTCATGGGCCAACGTGGGCCACCAATACTTTCGTCTCACCTTTTCGGAGGTGCGGAAGACGCCTGGGTGCCCTGAGGCGGGGGAAGTATGAACCCACCTGATCAACGGTTGTCGTAGCTTTTCCGGCACGAAGATCCGGTCAGGAGGGTAGTCGGCTGGGGGCGGAGACCGTCTAGCCTCCCGTGAAATGTCCCTTTCGATATCCCATTGCACCGGAGCGGCCACCACGGTCGTTGCCAGAATGGTTTGTCTCCTGTGGCAAGTATATACGTGAAAGAGCATCTGCTTTTTGTTTTTTTGAGCCCAGGCGATAAGTTATATGAAAGTCAAATCGCATGAAAAACAATGCCCATCTTGCCTGCCTAGGGTTTAGTCGCTTTGCCTGCTGGATTCTAAGTTACGGTGGTCGGTGAGGACCGTGAAAGGGTGCTTAGCGCCCTCTAGCCAGTGACGCCATTTTTCCAGTGCTGCTTTGATTGCTAGAAGTTCACGGTTTCCTATATCATAATTGGCCTCCGCAGGGCTCAATCTTCGTGAAAAAAAGGCACAGGGAAACAACTTCTCTGGGTTGCCATGGCGCTGGGATAACACAGCCCCCAAACCTACCTCCGAGGTGTCCACTTCCACCACGAACGGGATCTCTGGGTCTGGCAGTCGAAGGAGAGGTGCAGAAGTGAACCTCTGTTTTAGCTCCTGAAACGCTCTCCGTGCCGCAGGTGTCCAGTTCAGGCGGGAAGGTTTACCTCGCAGGAGGGACGTTAAAGGGGCTGCTACGGTGCTAAAGTGCCTTATGAATCGACGATAAAAGTTAGCAAAACCCAGAAAACTTTGCAACTGCTTCACTGTGCGGGGCTCTGGCCATTGGGTTACTGCCTCTACCTTCCATCTCTACCCCCTTTGGGCCCATATGGTATCCCAGGAAGGAGATCTCAGAGCGATGGAACTCACATTTCTCCGCTTTAACATACAACTCATAGGAGAGGAGTCGAGAGAGCACAGATTGTACCTGAGAGACATGTGTCTTGTAGGATTTGGAATATATGAGTATGTCATCAAGATAGACAATCACAAAGCATTCTAATATGTCCCTCAGGACGTCGTTAATGAATGACTGGAAGACGGAAGGAGCATTCGCCAGGCCAAAAGGCATTACCTGATACATATAATGACCTGACGTTGTGCTGAACGCCGTCTTACATTCATCTCCCTCTCGAATCCTCACCAGGTTGTAGGCGCTGTGGAGGTCCAGTTTGGTGAAGACTGTTGCTCCTTGCAACTGCTCGAGAGCTGCAGGGACAAGAGGTAGTGGATAACAATACTTAACAGTGACTGTGTTTAGTCCCCAGTAGTCAATGCATGGCCGGAGCCCTCCATCCTTCTTTTTCATGAAGAAAAACCAAGCGGAGGCTGGTGATGTGGATGATATGATAAATTTTTGCTGAAGTGCCTCTGCCACATACTCCTCCATTGCTCTCGTCTTAGGCCCTGAAAAAGGAAAGATACGAGAACGAGGTGGGCTCATGCCGGGCAGGAGTTCGATGGCACAGTCCCAAGGTCTGTGTGGGGGAAGCTGAGTGGTTTTCTTGGCACTGAACACCTCATTTAGAGGCGTACTCAGGTGGAATGGAGGGAGGCTGATGAGCAAGGGGACTCTCCACTGAAGTGGAAAGAAGGGAAACCGTTAGCATGGGACAGTGAGCAGAACATTCAGGGGACCAGGACTTTATCACCCCTCTTCTCCAATCCACTACAGGATTGTGAGACCTCAACCAGGGGATGCCGAGCACTAACTGGTGACACGAATGTGATAACACAAAAAAGGGGATGGTCTCTGTGTGAGAAGGTTTTAGAGTGAGGATGAGTGGATCTGTGATTTGGGTCAGACCCTTGGTGTTTACCTGCCGACCGTACACGGCCCGCACTGACACAGGGTGGGATAGGGGGTGTAGAGGGGTGAGGAGCCTGGCTGCCAGGAAGGATGAAATGAAGTTCCCAGCCGACCCAGAGTCTATTAAGGCTAGAACAGAAACAATAACATTACCGCATTGTAAACGTGCTTTCATAACAAACTGATTAGCAGAGACAGGAAGATGGGAGGTAGTTACAGTTCTTCTCTTTGTCAGATGAGGACAGTCCGCTTTCCAGTGTCCGGAAGTCCCGTAGTAGAAGCAGAGCTTATTTTGAGCGCGGCGTTCCTTCTCTGCAACGGTAAAGCACGTGATCCCCAGCTGTATCAGCTCCGCGAGATCCGTCTCCGCTGCTGGAGGAGCTCGCCACGTAGTAGTGGCAGCAACGTGGTCCGCTCAGGCTCATGGAGGACGGGATGGTGCAGACCACTGGTGCTGGTCTAAGCGGATAGCCAGGTCAATCAATTCCTCTAGCAACAATCCCGCATCCCGGCACGGCAGTTCTTTTTGTAGTTCTTCGTGTAATCCTGCCCGAAAAACTGTAATAAGCGCTCGCTCGTCCCACTGACTTTCCTCCGCCAGGATTCAGAAATCGATTGCATAATCTGATGCCGAGCCGCTTCCCTGTCTCAGATGTAGCAATTGATTACCTCCGGACTGTCCGTGTGTGGCACAATCAAATACGGACCGGAACTGTGAGATGAAGCGGTCGTATGTGCGAATCGCCTCACCTCCTCAGTCCCAGACCGCGGTACCCCAATCTGCTGCCTTTCCGGATAACCGCGAGATAACCGTTGAAATCTGATCGCGGTCGTTCAGATGCAGATGTGCCTCGAAATATATATTGAGGGCAACGACAAAGCTGCGGCAAGTCGCCGGATCCCCCGAATACCGCTCCGGGAGTGTGATATGGGCTCCGAGTGCCCCGGGCGGCTGAGCGGGCTGATCGGGCGGTGGAGCCTGCCCGGCCGGCGGCGGGTTCCCCGGCCGGCGCATGAGCTCTGTCATGGCTGCCATCAGCTGCCGAATACCCCGGCTGTTCTCCTCCACCATACTGCGGAGTTTGTCCATGTATTCTACATGGACATCAAATGAACATAGGGATACAAACAAACACGGGTGAGCCACAACAAAGAACAGGTGAGTCTGGGTCGGTCTGGAACTCCTTAAATACTAAGCTAGCCAGGTGTGAGGGATTGGGTGGTGATGGTAATTGGGTGTGCTGGAAAACATGGTCAGAACTTCGGTGACCGGGACCGAGGCATGTCACGAACCGTGACATATTGTTATTGATTGTATCTGAGTGGGATGCCGACAGCCACGGGCAAGGAGCTCAAGCACTGTCTGAAGAATGCAACGTCGCTGCTCCCACTCGATATCACTGCGGATCCCGAGCTTCACTTGGATCGGTTCACGCTTTGTCTCCGGATGCTGGTCTCCATGTTTGCAACGGCACAGCGCTACCTCGACACGCTGAACCACGTGTTTTTTTCCGCACGCGACATGGAAGGCAGGCCTTCGTTGACGGCGGGCGTCACGCAACGCGGAAGGACGACAGTCAACGAGCCCTGTGGCATTCAAAGTGGAACGTTGATAGTGGAGCCGCGTGCCAATCACCGTGATCCACCAGCGGAGAAAGCGCCATGCGCAGCTGATAGCAGAATTACGCTAAAGAATTCACCTTGCGCCTCTAATAGAGGCATTACGGTAAAGAATTCTCCCTGCGCCGCTAATGGAGGCGTTATGGCAAAGAATTCTCCCTGCGCAGCTAATGGAGGCGTTACGGTAAATGCGGCACTCTACGCAGCTCAACGTGAGAACACAGCCAGCGTGAATACAGGGGGTTCAGGAATACAGGGGGGTCATCAGGGACTTCGTCAGATGGTGCAATCAAAATCATCTGCGTATCAATGCCGGCAAAACGAAGGAGCTGGTGATTGACTTTCGCAGGAAGTCACCCCCCATTACACCGGTGGACATCCAGGGTTTGTGCATTGAAACGGTGGAGGAGTACAAATACCTGGGTGTCCACATCAACAATAAACTGGACTGGTCCACAAACAGGGTCTGAGTCGTCTTCACCTGCTAAGGCGGCTGAGGTCCTTTGGGGTGAGCAGAAAACTCTTGAAGTCCTTCTATGACACTGTGGTAGCGTCGGCTGTTTTTTATGCTGTGGTCTGCTGGTGTGGAAGAGTCGCAGAGAGGGACAGAGGGAAACTAAACAAACTGGTCAAGAGGGCCAGCTCTGTCCTGAACTGCCCGCTCAAATTCATCAAGCAGGTAGGGGAGGAGAGGATGTTCTCCAAACTAACATCCATCATGGACAACACCTCCCACCCCCTGCACAAGACTGAGCAGCTCATTCAGCAGGAGACTGTTACACCCGCAGTGTTAGAAGGAACGCTACTGCAGGTCATTCTTACCTGCAGCCATCAGACTCCACAATTCATCATCATAACATTACATCATTATGAACATTGCTTGTTTATTATTTTATGTTATATATTATTATTATTGTATATTATTATTATTATATCCATCCATCCATCCATCCATCCATCCATCCATCCATTATCTGCCGCTTGTCCCAAACGGGGTCACGGGGGGGTGCTGGCGTCCAACCCAGCGCACGCAGGGCGAGGACGGGGGACGCACCCTGGACAGGTCGCCAGCCCATCGCAGGGAGGAGCGGGACGGGGACGGCACCTTGCTCAAGGGTACCTCAGGGCAACCCATTGGGAAGGGGTTCGAACCCCCGATCCTCCGATCATGTGGCTGACGCCCTAACCACTAGGCCACCACTGCCCCTATTATTATATCACATAATAAACATATCACTTGTTTAATTGTAATTTATTTTAAAACTTATTTATTACTTCTTCTTGTAAATATGTACATATATATTTATATATAGATAGCTTATTTATTATTTATAGCTCCTGCTCCTGTGGCAGTGGCAAAGAAGGCCGTTCCTGTCACAGAGAGCAGGAGGATGGTGGAGACCACTTCCTGTATCGTGCCACCTTGGAGGTTGACCAAGAAAGCTCTTCACAGCAACCCGTCTGCTGGGCCGAAAGCAGAGAAGGAGAAGCTCCAGGTTATTGGGAACTTTAGAATGAAAGTTTGGATGCAGATGCAAATTGAACATGAGGCTGCAGCAACCATTCAGTCGCAGGTAAGGAAGCATTTAAGCAGAAAATACTACCTGAAGCTACTGTGGGCAGTCAGGACTGTTCAGCGATATTACCGTGCTAACAAGATGATGAAGCAAGAAATGAAGTTTTTGAAGGAGAAAAAGATGGCTGCTGTTGTTCTGCAAGCCGCATTCCAAGGGATGGAGACCAGACAGACTCTGAAACAGAAGCACCAGGCTGCCACTGTGATACAATGTGCTTACAGGGCTCACTGTGCTCGGACATGATATTTATGTATCAAACATGCTGCGGTATCATTCCAAACTTGATGCCAGAAAGCAGAGGGAGGAATTCTTGAAATTGTGCTCCGCTGCAATGTTCCTGCAAGCATGCTTTAGATGTCAGAGGGTCAGAAGGGAGATGATCAGGCAGCTTCCCTGATTCAGGCTGCGTTCAGAAGACACAGGGAGGTAGTAAAGTACCAGGCCATAAGGGTGTCAGCCATCATCATTCAAAAACGTTATAGGTGCTACATTAAGGGTAAATTTGAACATGAGAAATTCCAGATGTTGAGAAGGTCTGCGACATGCATCCAGGCAGCTTTTAGAGGTTATTCTGTTCGAAAGAATGTTGCTGCTATGCACAAAGCTGCTACCATTATTCAGGCTGCACTAAGAATGTACAAGCAAAAATCTGTTTTCAAGAAACAACGCTGGGCAGCAAGTGTTCTTCAGAGGAGGTTCAGAAGGTGGAAGCTTGGACATCAACAAGGACAGAGGTATCAGCTGTTCAAACATGCTGCAATTTGCTTGCAAAAGTCATTCAGAGGAAAGCAGGCAAGGGATCTGGCCAAACGGATCAGAGCTGCAAGGACAATCCAATCTCACCTCGGAGGTGAACAGATCAGCTGCATGAATGTTCAGATCACTGAACAGGAGGGGTTGGTGACAGAGCTCTACCAGCAGCTGATGGCGAAAGAAACCTCTATGCTACAGGTGAATGCCTCGGTCGCGAACGAAGGATTGAAACACAAGGAAAGGATCACCTATCTGCTTCCTCAGCTGGAAAGGACCAAAGGGCTCTTGTACAGTTGTCAAATGGAGATTGAAGCCACGGAAACAGAAAGGAAAGCTCTGGCTCAAGACAAAGGTGAGCTTCACGGAAAGAGCAGTAAATTCAGAAAGGAGGAAGAAGTCTCCAGAAGAAAGTCGCAAGCTGTGATGGTTGTCCAAAGAGAGAAGCTGGAAGCTAAAATAGCCACTATGGAAGAACAGCTGAAGCAGACCAGAGCAGAGCTGAGACGGGTGGAAGACCACAACGTTGCTCTGCAGGCTGAACTGAGAGAAGCCCGGAGTGAGGCCAGTAAGCTCATAGAGCTGGAGAAGCAGGTCAGAGGTATGGAAGCAAAATTGGCGATCTTCGAATCTCGACTCACTCCACAGACAACAGTGCATGCTGGGACCCTGGTGGTTAACGCCAAAGTGGAGCAGCTGAAGAACAGTCTGATGGAGAAGCAGGTAAAGATTCCAGAGGTTGAGCAGCTGCATTATGACTCCCTACCTTCAGTTCACCCTCACAATTCAGCAGACTCAGAACAAGGTGGCTCATGGAGGAGACCATGTGGAACTTCTTGTAGTGGATCCAGGAGCTGGGATGCTGCCTCACTGGGCTCCAAGCAGCAGGGGTAACTAGGTTTAGGCTGCAGTTCCTTGGATTTAGTTAGAACTGCAGTCCTTGAATCCTGTTTTGCATATATAGATAATAAAACTATGTTCCAAACTCCTGGCTCAGCATTGGTGTCCTCCCCGCACCCCGCCACCGTTACAGTGGGTGAGTTGCAAGAATGTGCATGTGTGTGTGTGTATTAATGTATTATGTACATTAGGGTTAGTGTTAATAATGTTAATGTTTAGAAACATTTTTTTAATCCATCCATCCATCCATCCTTTTTCTGCCGCTTGGGGTCGCGGGGGAGTACCAGAGTCCAACCCAGTGCACACAGGGCGAAGGACGGGGGACGCACCCTGGACAGGTTGCCAGCCCATCGCAGGGAGGAGCGTGACAGGGACGGCACCTTGCTCAAGGGCACCTCAGGGCAACCTATTGGGAAGGGGTTCGAACCCCCGATCCTTTGATCATGTGCCCAACGCACATTTTTTAAATATTCATACTATGTATTTTCAGTTGTGAAAAAAGTATGAATAAAAGGGATATTGCAATATTTTTACAAAAATAATAAAATAAAATTCCTTTTCTATATTGCATTTCTCTTAATCTGATAACACTGTGCTTATTTTAGGCTGGGAGAGGTGGATGTGTTTATCACGTTGGTGATGCCGCAGTCTAGTGCTACCATATAGAGCAGATATCAGAGCAGATATCTGCAGCATAAAGCAGAACAGGTGAAGAAAAAGCAAGGAAAGGAAAAAGCTAAGACAGGGGTGGAGAGCAGGTGAGGAAGGAGAAGGGGTGGAGTGCAGGTGAGGAAGGTGAATGGGGTGTAGAACAGGTGAGCACCTAGCACCAGCTGTAAAAGCCATTAAGCCATTAAGATTATTTAAAGGCCAAAACATGCAATATTAGATTATGTTTACTTTGCAAAAGTCATATCTTCAATTAAGAAGAGAAATATACAGAAAGAGATGGATTATGGACTTTGGCTAGATGTTGCTACATTTTTGTCTTAGTCATTTAGTTGGACAGAAGCAGTATAACGTGGTATAAAGTCACTGGGTCAAATATGGAATGATAACACGAAGTAGCAATTTATGCTCTCAAATGTCCAGGCTACAAAATGAGCCAAGTTCTAGATCTGAAACATTGTAGAGATAATGCTAACAAACTACATAACACTGACTTTTCTTCTGGAGCACTTGCAACTGAGCAGTACTGAAAAGTGAAAGTGACTATTCTTGACATTGCGAGGTCACAGACCAATTGGACCTCTGCATTTAACCTATACAAACACCGTGACAGGGATTGGTCCTCAGGGCAACCTACTGATAAGGGGTTTGAACCCACAATCATCCGATCCTTGCTGATGTAGCCAGTCACTGAAGCTGTGTACTCCTCCAGGTTGATGGAGTCACCGTAGGTTGCAGCTTCCCTAAACATGTCCCAGTCGGTGCGTTCGAAGCAGTCCTGAAGAGCAGAGATGGCTCCTGTGGGCCAGGTCTTCACTTGCTTCAGGGTGGGTCTCACGCGCCTGACGATGGGTCTGTACGCTGGGATCAGCAGCACAGAGATGTGGTCTGAGTGTCCGAGGTGGGGGCGGGGCTCCGCTCTGTACGCGCCGGCCAGGTTTGTGTAAACACAGTCCAGCGTGTTTTCCCCCCTCGTTACAAAATCCACATGTTGGTGAAATTTAGGGAAAACTGACCTGGGTGGGTGTTTTAGAGCTCGCTGAAAGTTCAGCCAGTGCGCTGTTAGCATTAGCACTGTTAGCATTAGAGCTGGGTGGAATGTAGACGGCCATAATAAACACTGTAGAGAACTCCCTGGGCAGATAAAACAGTCTGCACCTGACTGTTATCACCTCCAGCAGTGTTGAACAGTGTGTAGAGACCAGCACTGCGTTCGTACACCATTGTGTGTTGATGTAAACACACAGCCCCCTCCGCGAGTCTTGTCGGTCAGAGCAGAGTTTCTGAGCTCCAGCAGTGTTCGGAGAGTCGCTGGAAGACTGTATTCTGGATGATTCCTGAGCTCCAGCAGTGTTTGGCGGTTGTATTTAAGAACATTCACAGTTGTGATGCTCATGTGCAAGTCTACTGATGAAGGTAGTCGGATGAAAGACTTTTAACAGACTCTAGCACCAAAGTTTGGACCCCAGAGCGGCTGCTGCAGGTTACCGCACCGCAGATGTACAATAGAGATAATTTATGGATTTCTTTAACAATAAGATTGAAACCATTTGTCAAGAAATCTAAAACCAAATAATAACTACACCACGCCAGCTGTTCGAGACAGATAAAGACACAGATGAAAACCTCATGCCAACAGAGGTTAGACTACTTTAATCAAGTTTTGCAGATGCACCTCATCTCAGCTATTTCCTCTTCTACTTCCATCCTGGATTCAGTTCCTAACAGACCACTTAAAAAGGTCCCACCAGTGGTAATCAGGCATTTATTAGAAACAGTAAACTATTCTCTCAACCTGGACTTTCTGCCAAAGGTTTTCCAAAATAACCGTTATTAACTCACTATTGAAGAAACCTCATCTTGATCCATTTAAGCTAACAAATTATCCACTTATTTCTAATCAACCTTTTATATCAAAGATTCTGGAGAAAGCGGTGTCCCGAGTTGGGCTCATATCTACACAAATATAAGAGGGTGTCTGTGGTCTAGCGGTAGGATATTTGCCTATGGTTCAAGAGATCTGTTAAGAAAATCGTAAATATTTTATCATTGATGGGGAACTGTTGACCTTTTTGGTATCCTTCTTTGTTTATGACTTCCAACAATAGTTTGGTATGACAGTTGAATTTAGTGCCTAAACCTTGCCGGACACAGGATTCCTCTTTCCTGTTTATAATCTTGTAACAAGGAATGTGGATTAATTACCGCTGGAAAATCAGGAAAGCAAATAAATGGCTTGCAGAGGGGGAAGCACTTCGGAGAAGGTAACTGGTGTTGGCTGGTGCCTGGCTCCCCTTGCAATAATAAACTGCAGATCCTGTGTCTGGTGTTTTCCTTCGTTCTACTGTCTTTGCATACAGGAATTTTCTGACAAGATCCCAGGTTCAAATGCCACCTCTGCCTCTACCACCACTGGGTTCTTGAGCAAGTTGCTCCAGGGGGACTGTCCCTGTAATTAGGACATGGAACTCAGTCTGGATAAGATCGTCTGGTCTGGTTTTCTCAATGTAGCATTGAAAACAGTAGTTATGAAAATTACAGTATTGATTCCCTCACCAGAAGGTTGCCCTGAGGCACCCTTGAGCAAGGTACCGTCCCTGTCCCTGCTCCCCGGGCGCTTTCAATAGATGCCCACTGCTGCACGGTGTGTGCATGGGTTAAATGCAGAGGTCCAATGACGAGGGTTATCACTTTTACTTCAAAATGTAATCAGTGCTTGTTATTTGAATATTAAAAAAATATTTTAACCATACTATTATTGTTGTCTCAGAAATGAATTGTATAAATTATATGTAATAGAGGTTTTAAATACCTTTTACCTCCATTTTTGCCCTA
>CM029372.1:26901350-26918515 GCA_017165825.1 Hepsetus odoe | reverse complement strand
TAAGTATTTGTACGTGTCTACATCGGGTCCTGAAACGGCATTTCGATTCTTTAATTGTCCAGTACATATGGCAGGATTCAAGATCATGTAGGTTTGAACAGGTTTTTTCCTTAATGAAGAACATCATCACTTAAAAACTGTATTTTGTGTTTTCTTGGGTTATCTTTGTCCAATATTTAAATTTGTTTGATGATCTGAACAATTTAAGTGCAACAAATAAGTGTCACGGATGAGGTGTTTTGGGCACGGTAGAGGGCGCTCTCTTCTGACTGAGCACACCTGAGCTCACAGGTGTGCTTTATTGGGGCTGACTATTTGAGCCCGGATGAGTCAGAACAGAGCACGGCTCATTCGTTAGTCTCAGCCTACACGGTATGGTGGATTTGGTAACGTTTGGTAATCTGGGTAACTTGGTGTAGACTGCAGTTCCTTGGTTTGAGTTAGAACTGCAGTCCTTGGGTCTTGTTTTGTTAATATAGATAATAAAGTTATGTTCCGAAGAGTCTGAATCTTAGTCTCTGTCCATAGTCTTCCCATCAGGACTCAGCCTGAACTACTAACTGATGTAAATCTATATCTGTGTCGACTCCAGTCAAACTTAGAGAGCATTTACTGTACCTGTATTACTGAAGTTTGTGACACCTAGAGGTACCCCTTAGGCTCGGCACGGTATTCTTTCAGATAGCCTGAGGGCGCTCTAGCCCCATATTTACACTGCACTTCCCCTTTTAGAGCTTACCTGATATAATCAGGTGACTAATTAGCAGGGGGAAGCAGTGTTTGGAGGCGGTGTTTGGGAGGAGGAATTCAGTGAGATGCTGTGCAACCTCTACAGCTGGGTGGATGCAGCCACGAAGGAGGTGTTTGTTCCTGCTTTACATAGCAGAATAGAGCAGAGTTTGACCTCCAAACTGACAAACAGTTTTTTAACTGATAGGAACAATGCTCAGGAGAGAAAACGTTATTTGTACATTTTAAAGAGAAGTTGTGTTGCATTGACAGATTCTCAACAAATAAATGTTCTGTTATATTTCCTTTAGATTCTCCACTCTCTCTTTTTTTATTAGATAAACTCTGCTCTTGCTGAGGTCTATGTTCTAGATGAAAGCCTATGAAAGAGCTGTTCTGCATCCATCAGAGCGGCGAAGCGAGCTCACGCAGAAAGAATCCATGGCCACTTCAAAAACACTGGTGACACGCGGCGCATGTGGCAGGGCATCCAGGCCCTCACCTACTACAGGACATCTCCACCTGCCTGTGACGGTGACCCCTCCCTTCCACATGCGCTAAACCACTTCTATGCACGGTTTGATGCAGTGACCAACACAATAATGAGGAAGACCACCCCTCCTCCAAACAACCAGATTCTCTGTCTGACCTCAGCCGAGGTGAGAAGATCTCTTCTCAGAGTCAACCCATGGAAAGCTGCCGGTCCAGACAATATTCAAGGTCGTGTGCACAGAGGATGTGCAGAACAGTAGGCAGATGTTCTCACTGACATCTTCAGCATCTTTCTGAGCACCACTGTTGTTCCAAGGTGCTTTAAGACCACCAGCATCATTCCAGTGCCAAAGAAACCATCTCTCTCCTGCCTCAATGACTATCGTCCCGTCGCACTCACACCCATCATTATGAAGTGCTTCGAGAGACTGGTTATGAGGCACATCAAGTCTCAGATCCCTTCATCACTGGACCCCCTGCAGTTTGTGTATCGTCCCAACTGCTCAACAGATGATGCAACCTCCACCACCCTCCATCTGGCCCTTTCTCATCTGGACAGAAAGGACAGGTATGTCATAATGCTGTTCATAGACTACAGTTCAGCATTCAACACCATCATCCCTCAGCACCTGAGTGAGAAGCTGAGGCTGCTGGGCCTGAACACCTCCCTCTGTAACTGGATCCTGGACTTCCTGACTGGGAGACCCCAGTCAGTCAGGATCAGTAGCAGCACCTCCAACACCATCACACTGAGCACAGGAGCCCCCCAGGGCTGTGTGCTCAGCCCACTGCTGTTCACACTGATGACCCACGACTGTGCAGCCAAGCACAGCTCGAACCACATCATCAAATTCGCTGATGATACAACCGTGGTGGGTCTGATCAGCGGTGGAGACGAGGCAGCTTACAGAGAGGAGATACAAGAGCTGACGGACTGGTGCAGAACCAACAACCTGTCTCTGAACGTCGACAAGACTAAAGAGATGGTTGTTGACTTCAGGAGATCACGTCGGGACCACACTCCACTTATCATCAACACCTCACCTGTGGAGATGGTCCAGAGCACCAAGTTTCTTGGTGTTCACATCACTGACAACCTCACGTGGTCCCTCAACACCAACTCCATCACAAAGAAAGCCCAGCAGCGTCTCTACTTCCTGCGCAGACTGAGGAAAGCCCATCTCCCACCTTCCATCCTCGTCATCTTTTACAGAGGAACCATTGAGAGCATCCTGAGCGGCTGCATTACTGCCTGGTACGGGAACTGCAACGTCCGAGACCGCAAGTCCCTACAACGGGTAGTGAGAACAGCTGAGAAGATCATCAGGATCGCTCTGCCCTCTGTACAGGACATTTTCACCACTCGCTGCATCTGCAAAGCAACCAGCATTGTGGATGATCCCTCCCACCCGTCCCACACTCTCTTCTCCGTCCTGCCATCCGGGAAAAGATTCTGCAGCATACGGGCCTCCACTTCCAGGATGGGAAATAGTTTCTTCCCCCTGTCCATTAGACTCTAAAACTCTTAAACCGCCAATGTCTACCCAGTCCACTATTATCATTTTGTATTTATTTATCTCGTGTTGCACTCTGCACTTTATCAATAACACCGCTACACCACACTACTACACTGAGATCTACCTGGGCTGCTTGGTTCTACAACCCTCTACGGATGAATGTACTGTCTGTCGTGCCGTCTGTTGTTGTCTGTCTTTTCTGCACTTGTTGCCCCGTTTTGTGTATTATGTTATGTCTCGTGTCTTGTGTCTTGTCTTGTGTGTAGCACCAGGGTCCTGGAGGAACGTTATTTCGTTTCACTGTGTACTGTGTATATGGCTGTAATGACAGAAAAATCCTACTTGACTACTTTGACTTCTTAATGATCTTGCCCAAAATCTGCTGGCTAACACAGAGACAGAGATTGACGACTTTGTTCAGAGTGTGTGACTGGCTGAATGCTTCTGAAGGATCTTCAAATGACATCGAAGACCTGGAAGACATGATGCCCAGTATAACCTCCAAGGTTGTGGCAAAGGTTTTTGAAATGCTGCTCCACATCAGCATCGAGGAATTTGAGGGATTAACCACCAACACTCCCCTGTTTAACTTTGTTCAGGCTGTGCATGACAAAATCAAGTCAGCAGCCAACCCAGAAGACCTTAACGCTCTGACATCCTCCAAAAGCAGCATGGCTTGTACAGCTCGAACAACAATCTTCGGTTCGAATAATAATGAGCCTGAGATGATTTTTGAAGATGTAAGAGCCCTACCCCGACGGGGCGCTAGGGGGAGCCAAACCGCTGTTGGGAGACCTGCCAATCAGGCTCGGTGATCAACAGGTGATTCGGTTCACCTGTTCTTGGGCTTATTTAAAGGGAGAGAACACGGTTCAAAGTTGCTGGGTCGTTGTTTGACTCACACGGTAATTTGGTAAAGATCCTTGGGTTTGCATCAGTTCAGCACCCTCGAGCTTCGGCTTGTTGTGCTGACTGACGCTGCACCCTCCCTTCAGAGTTTCTCATTTTTTTCCCCTTTTTTTGCTACAACGTTCAAACTCAAACGCTCACCCGTTTTGGCCATTTTGTTTTCTACCTGTTTTTGGGTACTGGCAGCTTCAGGCACTGCATTTGGGTCCAAACCCTGTGTGGCTCCCTGTGTTCAGAGTAGGCCACACCGTTACAGAAGACCTTCCTGTCAACCAGGTGTCTTCCATCTACCCTGAGATACCGGATATATCATCATCGTTAATTTATCAGTCTCTGAAGTACAAGGACTATGTGGATCCAAACAAGCCTTGACAAGGAGTGATGGAGACGGTCATCTGCCTGCAAGAAGATCCATCCCCACAGATGTGGCCAGCTGTGAGGTACTCAAGCGAGTCTCTCTCTCTCTCTCTCTCTCTCTCTCTCTCTGTGTGTGTGTGTGTGTTACAGTGAGGGTAACCTGATGGAACTGATTCCTTTTGTTTTTTTTACAAAAGAAACTAAGTTTCAAACTAATGTACCTTTTACTTAAGATTTTACCATTTTGCAAGCTTCGATGCTTAAACTTTAGTTTGTATTTCAAACTGCATACACCATGCAGCAGAGGGAAGCTATATCCAGTGCCCAAAGAACAGTGATGGGGACGGTACCTTGCTCAAGGGGACCTCAGAGCAACCTTTTGTTTCTGGTTTAGAACCAATGACCTTCCGATTTTGAGGCCTAGTCCCTGAACACCAGACCACTACTGCCCCCAAGGTGTAATATGGTTCATAATCCTACTGTTTAAGCTCTTACACTCTTTCTGTTTTTGTCATTAGTTGTTAAAAGTTGTATCATGTTCTTATTTTAATTCCCTCTCGGGCGTGATGTTGGTAAAGTTTGCAGGCTAGCACATCTTCAATGGGAACACAGGTGATGTCAGAAACCTGGATGAGCACAACGCTCCACACTGATCTGAAGTAAAATGTGTAGATAACCGCCGTGGTTGCAGGCAGCTGGGTGTCTCGTGCTAATATAACTTATAGAAAACTGGTTGTGTCGCCTTCGACACACAGCAAAGCCGCAAAAGTAGTTTTGAGTAAAGATATGATGTTCAGAGTTCTGGTCCTGTGGTTCTTCTTTATAACAAACCTTTATTTAAGAACTCCTAACTGCACTACACGTAAAGCAGTTAAGTACTGATTCAGTCAAAGATGGCCACAGCCAAGATGTTATTCTGAAAGTCCTACAAAATAAAGAAAAACGTAAACAGAAGAACATCCAGAAAGCAGTAGAGTGTTTTGTGAAGCTGAGTCAGGTTTTGTTCAGTTTGCCTGTAAAGTGTTTCACAGCCCATGTTGGTTCATTTGTGTTCTGTTCATATTTTGCCCAGTCCCAGTTTGTTTAATATTAGGTTTGTAATTTCACTGAATGCTTTACTGAGGGGAAAAATCATAGAGAACTAAATTATAATTCTCTAATTCATTAGTTTTCCATTCTGTAGAAAATGAAACATGGTATGCTGCAATTTAAGAGAGTGGATACTGATCGACTGGTGCTTAAAACATATGGAGTAACAAATGTTTTACATATGGGGTATAAAAAGATGAAATGAACAAAAAATTTAAATGGCACATTTTGTCATTAATGACATGATGAGAAATGTTTTATGTGTTAAGTACAACTGTATCATAAGAGACTTGAAACTAAAGTGACAGACATTTGCATAAATATTAAATGTAGGTAGCCCTTTAAGAAATGTTATTGAATCTGCATATATTAAACTACACAATTTCCATCAAAATCATATTGTGTTTTGTCAAGAGTGATCCATGAAACCCAAGGGAGTGCTGTATTATCCTGACCTGTGATAATAAAGATATAATGATCTGGGGAAAAAGGCTCAAATCCAAGATCATCAGCCATCCTCACTGCTCGATTTGGAAAAATCACAGAATACAGACGGGATCTAGACGAGCGATATAGCATAATTGCAAATTTATCTTTCATGATAAAGAATGTTTCTCCCTCTGACTCTGGGATCTACTACTGCAGTCATATTCCTGTCACTGTTCTGATAGTGAGTCCTACACAGACAGCAGGTGAGTTCTACAGGAACATATTACGAAGATTTAAACTCAACCAATAAATATGGCCCACACGTTTCACCACCTTTACATGACAAGTTCTGTCAGATTCATGCGGGTTTCGTTAAGTTGATGCTACTCAGATCATTTATAATATTTATGGTCATGTTTTCTTAGTAGTACTGTTATTTAGAAAAGAGATAATCCGATGTGCAAACATCTGAAGCCCTGACATTCTTGCCTGAGTAAAAATACACCTTCCGCACCTTTCATCCTGTGAGAGCTGGGACAGACTCCACCACCAGCCCCAGTCAGCACAAGCAGCTATGAAAATGAGCTCAATCATTTCTGTACCAGTTCTCCCATTGCTGACATAAATCTCAGTACATTCATTTTCTCTACCATCTATTTACATTGTGGACACATCAAGAGATCATAATTTCTGTGTGTTTTTGCCCATTTATGTCGAGGATAGTTAATGTAAACTTTAGGTTATAAATAGTAAGGACTAATAGTCCATCCATCCATCCATTATCTGCCGCTTGTCCCAAACGGGGTCGCGGGGGAGTGCTGGCGTCCAACCCAGCGCACACAGGGCGAGGACAGGGGACGCACCCTGGACAGGTCGCCAGCCCATTGCAGGGAGGAGCGGGAAGGGGACGGTACCTTGCTCAAGGGTACCTCAGGGCAACCTACTGGGAAGGGGTTCGAACCCCCGATCCTCCGATCACGTGGCCAACGCCCTAACCACTAGGCCACCACTGCCCCTAATAGTCAATAGTCAATAGTCTAATAGATGGACTAATAGTCAATCAATTTAATTAATAGTACTGAGTAATGACACTTTATTATTACAGTCAAGCAATCCATCCACAACCAAAACGAGTGAAGTCTTCTCTAAAGAGGAAAGAGGTGACGCCAAAATTATATTATATTAAATTAACTAAAACCTACACATGATTCATGCGGTCTGTGAGACCCACCTACTCCGAGATTCTTCATTAAATGTTGTGCACATTGATGTGTACAGTCATGTGTCCATCTTGAAAGTCATTTAAAGTTAAAAAGTCATTAATACAACTGCATCTTCGTTTTTAGCTACATGTCGTTTATCCACTGATATTTAGTAATAGTTACCTTCCTCTGTGTGATCCTCCAGCTCATATGCCACCTTTATTGATTCAAGCTACATTATTCAAGTCCTTTACTTTAACTCAGTACATGTTTATCCTGAGCGCCGGGAATTCACAATGTTTTATCTTACTGGGGCAGATTAGGACATTAAGACCTTCCCATTGTACTTCACTGCGTTACATGTAGTGCAGTTAGGAGTTCTTAAATAGAGCTTCATTATAACGAAGAACCACAGGACCAGAACTCTGAACATCATATCACTACTCAAAATTACTTTTGAGGCTTTGCTGTGTGTCGAAGGCGACACAACCAGCTTTCTATAAGTTATATTAGCACGAGACTCCCAGCTGCCTGCAACCACGGTAGTTATCTACACATTTTACTTCAGATCAGTGTGGAGCATTGTGCTCATCCAGGTTTCTGACATCACCTGTGTTCCCATTTAAGATGTGAAAGTGTCAGGACTTGGGCTGTTCCGTTGTTGTTTTTGTTTCGTTTTACTCACAGTAGAGGGCGCTCTGTTCTGATGGAGCACACCTGAGCTCATGAAGGCACAGGTGTGCTACATTGAGGCTGACTACATAAGCCTCAATGAGTCAGAACAGAGTGCGGCTCATTCACTTTACCTTGGTTATCGTCAGGGGTGGTTTTCTGTCTGAAGTATTCCAGTTACGTGTCTGGATTTTGATTCTTGTTTTGTTATTGGTCCAGTTTCGTGTCTGGATTTTGATTCTAGTTTTGTTCTTGCTCCAGCTTCTTGTCTGGTTCCATGTTTATGTTAAATAAAAGTAAATAAAAGAATCTCTGGCTCCGCAATGACGTCCTTCCCGCTCCCCGCCACCGTGACAGCTAGCCTGCGAAGTTTACCAACATCACGCCCGAGAGGGAGTTGAAATAAGAACATGATAAAGCTTTTAACAACTAATGACAACAAAACAGAAAGAGTGTAAGAGCTTAAAAAGTAGGATTATGACCAAATATAAAGGTACAAATTTAAAAAACTGAACCATATTACACCTTGGGGGCAGTAGTGGTCTGGTGTTCAGGGACTAGGCCTCATAATCGGCAGGTCATGGGTTCTAAACCAGAAACAAAAGGTTGCTCTGAGGTCCCCTTGAGCAACATACCGTCCCCATCACTGTTCTCTGGGCACTGGATATGGCTGCCCACTGCTAGATGGTGTGTGTGGTTTGAAATTAAAATGGCAAAGTTTAAGCTTAGAAGCTTGCAAAAAGGTAAAAGCTTTAAAAAGTAAAGTTAAACTTTAAATTTAGTTGCATTTGTAAATAAAAATAATCAGTTCCATCAGGTTCCCTTACTATAACACACACACACACACACACACACAAATATTTCACAAGACGATAGAGATCCTTCTGTTTTCCTGAGGGAATGGTTTTCAGTACAACTAGCAAATGTAGCACCGAAGCTAACCTTAGCGAGTGTGACTCAGCATTTTACCATTACACTACAATTTTTTAACGCTTCATATGTACACGTGTACACATGAAGTAAATGACATTTGAACCATTTCAATTGACAAATAACATTTGAATTCATTTAGATGTAAAATGGTACAGCTCATGTTAGCTAGCGAAATACAGCTTATTTATTAAGTGTGTATGTTGTGGTGATGAATGTCATTGTGTGAGTCCAAAGCTTTGGGGTCAACTCAACAAATGTTTTGTATTTGCAAGAAATCATAAGTAATCATCGCTAATATAGTTACATGTTTAACAACCTCTGTGTGTAAAAGATCATTCAGCTTTATTGTTTCCTTTTAATCAGCAGCCTCCTGCTATATTTCTGTAAGTCTTTCAGCTCAACTCAAATTTCTTTTCATTTAAAAGCTTAACCTTCGTATAATTTCTTTCTCACATTAAAAGAATACTTCAGAATATGTTTGGAGACCAAATTTTGCTTCTTTAGTGTATGTTTAGTGTTCAGAAACGATTGAAAATGAGCTCTAGAAGTTAACAACCATCCAAGTTGTTGGAAAAAGAAAGTGCTATGAAAGTACCATTTAATGAGTAAACTAAATGAAAGAAATGGTAACAAATGTTTAAGTGCGACGAGCTGCAAAGCTAAATAATTAAAATACATCACAATCATGTTTACATTTTCAACCCTTAACCACTGCTGTAATGTAGTAAATAATATTGTTATTAAGCGCAGTTGGCCAGCATCAGAACCAATACTGACATGGTAACAAGTTCAACACCACTACTGATTCAAATTGAGGTTAATTTGAGTTCTTTTATTTTTTTTTTATTTCAATATTTGTGCAGATGTTAAGCTCCTCTTGATGGAAACTCTACAGAAGGCAGCAGCAACTCTTGAGAAGACGTTCTTTCTCCTTGGAACAAGAACCGATGCTGAAGTTTCAGCAGGGAGAAAGTCTGATGGTTCGTCTTCTGGACTGAAGACAGAAGATGTGGTGGCAGTCTTGCAGTCTCTGAGGTGCTCTCTTCTGAGTTCAGGAGGTTTGATCTTTTTCCTCTGATTCTGTGAAAAGAGAAAGTGCAATTTAGATATTTGATCACTTGAATCACCTGGACACTAAGGGTTTTTATATGAGCTCATGCTTCAGTTCCTTATTGTCTCCACTATGTAACCTTCATAGTAGCAGTTCTTGAATAAATACTAGTTGTCACTGAATGATTTATAGTAGTAACTGAATAATAAACATTCATATTAAAAAAGAATAACTAGCATCAAAAATAATGAACAGAATAATGTGGTCTTTAAAAATAAATTCAAGCAGAAGAATCTGAAAACTACAGTCTTACCTTACTGAAGACATCTGCACATTCACGGAGTATTCAAACAGATGTTTGGTGTCTCCTGCTGAAGACTCTACGGAAGGCAGCAGCAACTCTTGAGAAGATGCCCTTTCTCCTTGGAATTGGATCCGATATTGAGGTTCCAGCGTCTTCTGGACCGCAGACAGAAGATGTGAAAGATGGTGGCAGTCTTGCAGTCTCTGAGGTGCTCTCTTCCGAGTCAGCAATTATGGGTTTCCCCTTATTACTCCGTTTCTATAAAAAAGAGAAAAGCGTATATTACATGTCTGATCAGATTGAACTCCTGGAAACTAATGTGCCATGTGTGAGCTCATGATTCAGTTCCTCGATCTCTTCACTGCATGACTTACGCATGAGCCTTGTAGAAGTTGCAATAGTTCTAAGTAGTTATGAGAAGTTAAAATGAAACATTACAGTAAAAAAAATAAATAATAATTATCCTTGGACCTGTTTATCTTTAACAGTATGATACCCAAATAGCAAAATAGTATAGTGTGATATTTAAATAGGGGGCAGTGGTGGCCTAGTGGTTAGGGCGTTGGCCGCATGATCGGAGGATAAGGGGTTCGAACCCCTTCCCAATGGGTTGCCCTGAGGTACCCTTGAGCAAGGTGCCGTCCCCGTCCTCGTCCTGTGTGCGCTGGGTTGGACACCAGCACTCCCCCACGACCCCGTTTGGGACAAGCGGCAGAAAATGGATGGATGGATGATATTTAAATATGTATCCAGGAAGCAGAATCTGAAAACTAGTCTTACCTTAAAGCCTAGCTTTGGAAACCTAATCTTTGGCAATCGAGTTGGAAGGATCTGATGCCTCTTGCATGCCTTGACTGGAGTTGTCCCTGGAATGAAATAAGTGTAAACATTTGAACTCTTGTAGCTTTTTACTGTATTAAAACATAGAGATTAACACTGGGCATTACAGCATAATATTAACTGGTTAATTAATGTACAGAAATATTCTATAGAATGATCTTACCTTCACTGATGTAACTTGATGTTATTTGTGTTTCAGGCAGAGATTCGATGACATCCCCAAGTTCAGGAGCAATTTCGGCCGATTTGCTCCGACTGTGCTGAGGTGACGGCGTTTTTGGTCTCTGAAGGTTGGAATGGATGGACAACGACCTGTTTTCTGTTTCCTTTAAGGAATCTGAAGACGTCTCATCAGACTGGCAAGCTTTGGTTTGAATCAGCTCATCAACAGCCTTTTCGATGACGACAGTGACAATGTGTTCACTGAGAGATTCCACACATGGGGCCAACTTCAAAAGCCGCTGCCTGACCAGGAGCTCCAAATCTTCTTCTAAGTCCCTCAGGAGCTCTATGGTCATTTTCCCTGCACAGTAACCATATTCAGGTGGTACTGCTTTAATAACGCTCTGAATGATGCTCTTGATGACCCTCATTGAGGCTTTGAGCAGGTTGTATCTCCATTCAGCACTGCCATGGTCAACTGTAGCAGCATCGGCTCTCATAAGGAAGTGGGTCAGCAGAGTCTTCTTGAGTGTAGCCTGGGTGGACATCAGCACTCTTTCGTACACCATCTGAACTTGCCGAGCATACAAGATGGCATCATTTGAAGGATCGGCAAGATCAAGATGCTTCTTAATGGTGTTCTCTAACATCAACTTTGTTACACTCCGGAGTGCTGAATCTACAGATGATATGCTGCTTTCCGAAGTGGTACTACTGTGGGTCAGGCTTTCAACATCGGGCTGACTCCTTTTGGTGGTTGCTGTTTTCTGGATCTTATTGGTGTCAGCCACTTTGAAAACCTCAATCTGTAAAGCCTCGCTCGAGTACCTCACAGCTGGCCCCACTGGCTGCTTCGGTGCAGATTGATCTTCACTCAGGCAGATGACCGTCTCCATCACTCGCCAAGGCTTGTTTGGATCCACATAGTCCTTGTACTTCAGAGACTGATAAATTAACGATGATGATATATCCGGTATCTCAGGGTAGATGGAAGATACCTGGTTGACAGGAAGATCTTCAAAAATCATGTCAGACTCATCATCATTCGAACCAAAGATTGTTGTTCGAGCCGTAGGAGTCATGCTGCTTTTGGAGGATGTCAGAGCGTTAAGGTCTTCTGGGCTGGCTGCTGACTTGATTTTGTCATGAACAGCCTGAACAAAGTTAAACAGGGGAGTGTTGGTGCGTAATCCCTCAAATTCCTTGCTGCTGATGTTGAGCAGTATTTCAAAAACATTTGCCACAACCCTGGAGGTCATACTGGGCATCTTGTCTTGCAGGTCTTCGATGTCATGAGAAGATCCTTCCGAACCTTTCAGCCAGTCACACACTCTGCACATCTGAACAAAGTCGTCAATCTCTGCCTCTGTCTCAGCCAGCAGATTATGGGCGAGGTCATTAAGAACAGCTCTTGCATAGGCTGTATCTAGAACATAGACCTCAGCAAGAGTAGAGTTTATCTAAAACAAAAAAGAGAGAGTGGAGAATCTTTTAGTTCTATGCGCAAAAAAAAAAAAAAAAAAAATATTCAGGAATATTGACCGAACATTTACTTGCTGAGAATCTGTCAATGCAACACAACTTCTCTTTAAAATTTACAAATAACATTTTCTGTAATGAGCAATGTTCCGATCAGTTAAAAACCGGTTTGTCTGCTGTAGTTCCTAAAGCTTCTATTATTTAAAGAGAAACATGACTCTCAAACTGGCTTAAATACAAGCTTATAGTGTCTTACCTGCATCAGTGAGGCCTCCACAATAGTGGAGGCAAGGATCAATGCTCTGCTTTGGGTCAAAATTGTCTTTGGCAGCATGTGAGACAAGGACATGTTGACCTCTGTGCAGACACTGTTGAAAATGCTGTCTTTTGTGATGCCAAACAGAGTTCTAAGAGTCTCACAAAGTGGGGTTCTGTAGAAAGCTCTGCAGATGCTCCTCTCAACAGCTCCCTGGCTGGTGGATGGTCCCTCAGAGTGAGACATCTCTGCATGCTCCTCTCTATGGGGGCTGCTGGAGATTTTGGTGTCCTCTGAGGTCCGCTTGGAGGTCAAACTCTGCTCTTTCCTGCTATGTAAAGAAGCAACAAACACCTCCTTCACGACTGCATCCACCCAGCTGTAGAGTTCGCACAGCATCTCACTGAATTCCTCCTGGGTCATCTGTTAAAGAAAACATTTTTATGAATGAAGTATCCTTTTGCAAGGTATAGTAATAGTATAGCAATAAGAAAATAACTCACGCCGGCCGGCATCTCTTTCTGTATCTTGGCGGCTCCTTGCTGAGAGGGATTGACGAGTGTTTCCTCATCCTCCACTCTAATGCAGCAACAAACTGTGATGAAAGTGGAGAAAATAAAAATCATCATCTGGCCTTTTTAACCAATCAATACAGAATTAGTACTAAAGATTCATTAACAAATCACACTATGACCTTCTAACTTCAGTTCTAAACTCTTTTTCTGTTTAGTCACTAAATTCTCAATCAAAACTGCAAAAACAAATCAGAATCAAATAAAATATGAAATATTGTTCAGGAGTTTCTCTTACGTGACAGGAAAGCCTGTTTGGCTCTCTGCTTCATGGTTCTGTTGAGAACCACGGTGGACACGTCTGTGTTCTCAGAGGCCCCAGTGGAACCTGCTGAGTCAGACATTTCAATCTGGAGCAGAAAAAGAGAAAATTAAAATAAATAAAAATAATACTTTCTTTTCTTCTTACATTAACAATAAAACTTACATCAACAATAAAAACATTATTAATATTATTATTACTATTATTGTTTTTATTATTACAGTAACAACCAATTATTTACATTAGCAGAAATAAAAAGAATGATTCTTTTTTCTTGGTATGTATTATTATAATTATTATTATTACAGTAACAACACTTCTGTTAATATAAATAATCGGCAGGAATAAAAAAGAATGATTCTTTTTCTTGGTATTATTATTATTATTATTACTGTTATAATAGTAAAGTCACAGTTTATGTTGGTGAAATGGACAGATTCCTGTCCTGGAGAAAAAAAGAACTCACCACTGAGGGTTTACTCATCCTCACGATCAGTTCGCTCGCAGACGTACTTCCTCTTGGAATATCAGCGCTCGACTGACCTGATCGCAGGCCGACCCTCCTTTTATACTCTCGTGGGCGTGACGTCACGCGTTCCACGGTGACGTCACTTCCACGGGAGTATAAAAGCAGGGTCGCCTGCACTCCGTTGACCTCACAGTGGAACGCTGCACGTTGGCGAGGCCGTGAAGTCGGCAAAATCACATCATGTGACCGCTCAGAGACCGTTTGCAGTCTGTGTATTTTTGTTTGTTTGTTTGTTTGTTTGTTTGTTTTAAAGCATCAAAAGGGGTCAAAAACACAAAAAGAAGGACATGTCTCCGCTCTGATGGAGCAGTGTGTCAGAACTGTGCAGCACTTTAGATCAGATGAATGTCCATTTCGTCCCCTCTCCTCTGCTGATCCAGAGACATTAAACCCAGGCCACCGGACTGTCTCTGGGGACCAAACATGGCGGATGTCCACTTGTATGATGAGTCCAGGCCGCAGTTAAAGTACGGGGTTCTTCGAGTTTGTCCCGTTGAGTTGTTTCCTTTCAAGCGCTGAAATTGGACCAGGTCGCCCTGGGTAACGGTTGTTATGGCGAGGAGATGAGCAACCGGAAGGAGCAATCACCGAGGTTTTCTCCCCGATTGTTTTCTCTCTCTGTAGTGACCTCGTACGCTGAGATAACTTTCTGGCGTTTTTGTATTTTGGTCGCCGAATGCGGTCGAGACTTTAAAAGTGTGTTTCCTCTACTAAACGATTCCTCTAAACGATTCCAAACGACTCCCCGATCATGAACCGATTCCTTGAACACATTCGCTTACTTTATTCTTTCATATCTTTGTATATCTTAGCGTTTCCACATTTCTTGTCTAGCATTGACTAGACACAGTGTGCTACATTAGATTGAAATATGTCTTATTTATTAAACTTTATAGATTTTGTAAAACAGAATAAGTTTAACTGCAGTCTTAGGAGCCATTCAGGGATACACTTCACTGAACACTACATGTAGAACATCCAGGTCCACAAAGTAAAAATCTTCTCCAGGATTTTGCTCCACTTGTTTGGTCTCGCTGATGAACGCAATCACTCTGTGGGGAAGTCCATTCAGTTAGAAGAACAATCTGGAGTTGGGTCATATTTACTGGACCTGGATTTTGGACATCTGTTTGTTTATTCTTCACTGTTTGTCTCTAGTTTCTAAAATGAAGTGTTTAATTACTGATGATTTAAGGGAAGCTGTTTTATTCCCTGGTGATGGTTGATCTGCTATCTGGTAGAAGATAGCAGAAGATAGCAGAGCCCCAGTGCCTGTTCCAGTAAAATGAATAGCAGCTTCATCCACCAGGCTGTCAGAATGCAGAACCATCTCACCTCCACCTCCAACTGTCTGGACTGCATTTTTATCATTTCAGACGTATTAGGGACCTATGTTATTGATATTGTAACCCCCAGACCCGCAGCTGTATTTATATTCTTCCAATAGTTTAAACCCAGATTGTCGTAAGTATTTGTACGTGTCTACATCGGGTCCTGAAACGGCATTTCGATTCTTTAATTGTCCAGTACATATGGCAGGATTCAAGATCATGTAGGTTTGAACAGGTTTTTTCCTTAATGAAGAACATCATCACTTAAAAACTGTATTTTGTGTTTTCTTGGGTTATCTTTGTCCAATATTTAAATTTGTTTGATGATCTGAACAATTTAAGTGCAACAAATAAGTGTCACGGATGAGGTGTTTTGGGCACGGTAGAGGGCGCTCTCTTCTGACTGAGCACACCTGAGCTCACAGGTGTGCTTTATTGGGGCTGACTATTTGAGCCCGGATGAGTCAGAACAGAGCACGGCTCATTCGTTAGTCTCAGCCTACACGGTATGGTGGATTTGGTAACGTTTGGTAATCTGGGTAACTTGGTGTAGACTGCAGTTCCTTGGTTTGAGTTAGAACTGCAGTCCTTGGGTCTTGTTTTGTTAATATAGATAATAAAGTTATGTTCCGAAGAGTCTGAATCTTAGTCTCTGTCCATAGTCTTCCCATCAGGACTCAGCCTGAACTACTAACTGATGTAAATCTATATCTGTGTCGACTCCAGTCAAACTTAGAGAGCATTTACTGTACCTGTATTACTGAAGTTTGTGACACCTAGAGGTACCCCTTAGGCTCGGCACGGTATTCTTTCAGATAGCCTGAGGGCGCTCTAGCCCCATATTTACACTGCACTTCCCCTTTTAGAGCTTACCTGATATAATCAGGTGACTAATTAGCAGGGGGAAGCAGTGTTTGGAGGCGGTGTTTGGGAGGAGGAATTCAGTGAGATGCTGTGCAACCTCTACAGCTGGGTGGATGCAGCCACGAAGGAGGTGTTTGTTCCTGCTTTACATAGCAGAATAGAGCAGAGTTTGACCTCCAAACTGACAAACAGTTTTTTAACTGATAGGAACAATGCTCAGGAGAGAAAACGTTATTTGTACATTTTAAAGAGAAGTTGTGTTGCATTGACAGATTCTCAACAAATAAATGTTCTGTTATATTTCCTTTAGATTCTCCACTCTCTCTTTTTTTATTAGATAAACTCTGCTCTTGCTGAGGTCTATGTTCTAGATGAAAGCCTATGAAAGAGCTGTTCTGCATCCATCAGAGCGGCGAAGCGAGCTCACGCAGAAAGAATCCATGGCCACTTCAAAAACACTGGTGACACGCGGCGCATGTGGCAGGGCATCCAGGCCCTCACCTACTACAGGACATCTCCACCTGCCTGTGACGGTGACCCCTCCCTTCCACATGCGCTAAACCACTTCTATGCACGGTTTGATGCAGTGACCAACACAATAATGAGGAAGACCACCCCTCCTCCAAACAACCAGATTCTCTGTCTGACCTCAGCCGAGGTGAGAAGATCTCTTCTCAGAGTCAACCCATGGAAAGCTGCCGGTCCAGACAATATTCAAGGTCGTGTGCACAGAGGATGTGCAGAACAGTAGGCAGATGTTCTCACTGACATCTTCAGCATCTTTCTGAGCACCACTGTTGTTCCAAGGTGCTTTAAGACCACCAGCATCATTCCAGTGCCAAAGAAACCATCTCTCTCCTGCCTCAATGACTATCGTCCCGTCGCACTCACACCCATCATTATGAAGTGCTTCGAGAGACTGGTTATGAGGCACATCAAGTCTCAGATCCCTTCATCACTGGACCCCCTGCAGTTTGTGTATCGTCCCAACTGCTCAACAGATGATGCAACCTCCACCACCCTCCATCTGGCCCTTTCTCATCTGGACAGAAAGGACAGGTATGTCATAATGCTGTTCATAGACTACAGTTCAGCATTCAACACCATCATCCCTCAGCACCTGAGTGAGAAGCTGAGGCTGCTGGGCCTGAACACCTCCCTCTGTAACTGGATCCTGGACTTCCTG
>CM029372.1:26848574-26889086 GCA_017165825.1 Hepsetus odoe | reverse complement strand
TCACTCCCTCGCTGGCCACTTTATCGGAAACCCCAACCTTGATCACTCCCTCGCTGGCCACTTTATCGGAAACCCCAACCTCGATCACTCCCTCGCTGGCCACTTTATCGGAAACCCCAACCTTGATCACTCCCTCGCTGGCCACTTTATCGGAAACCCCTTCTTTGTGCTTCCACACGTTGGCCACTTTATTGGAAACATGTGTCCAAATAGATGGAACATAACTGCAGACATCAGGAGTCCACGTCCTTCTGAATTAGGCGTCCCAGGTCAGTTTCACCGGTCCACGTCCTTCTGAATTAGGCGTCCCAGGTCCTGCAGCTGTCATGTCTCCCCACTGCCATTGATTAACGACCCACTGAGTGAGCGTGTCCTGTTTGGGACGAGCTGCGATTAGTGTTTACTGTTAGTGATTAGTGTGTAATTCTGGTAAAGCAGTAGGTTCTCACTGAAAGCAGCCCTGATCAGTCACTGCCATTTTTGCCAGGAGCAGAGCAGGACGTCCCAGACAAACATCCATGTTAATAAAACTTCACGTCCTTCATGCAGAACAAGATTCATGACTTAAACACTTCCACAAATTTCTCTTTTTTTGCTTGATTTAATAGAGAATCCTACCGACTGCTTCTGATGTGTGTTCACTACCAGTGCGTGTGTGTGTGTGTGTGTGTGTGTGTGTCCTCCCTCGCCACCTTTCCAGGATGTTTCTCCACCGTTTCACCCTCAGAGAAGGGATGTATTTCTGGGCGATCACATCAAAATCCTCACACAGGTCTCATTTTCGCTTGCTTTCTTTTGCGTGTCTGAAAGCTCCGTTCCTTTCACTCTGACCTTAAAGACCTGCTGTTGTTACAAATCGTCCCCAGGCTGGAGTGTCCTTTATGTCCCATGTGGTGTGTCCTGGTCCAAAGTTGATCTTTCGCACTGTAGATAGTGCGTGTGCGTTATGTTCACTTACTGAAGAATCATTCTGGACAGATTCAGCAAATGGTAAGAAGTCATGACTGTCATGACTATTAAAGGATATTTTATCATTAGTGTGGTTTTAAATTAGTGTCCCAAAGGTTTAGTGTGTATGTGTGTGTGTGTGTGTGTGTGTGTGTGTGTGTGTGTGTGAAACCGTTTCAATAAAAAACTAATCTATGTGGTAAATTTTGTTTTGTCACTTTCGTTTGATATTATTGGCTACAAAGTTCTTCTTCTTCTTCAATGTCTCCATTTCTTCCCGTCCTCTGCATCTTCCTCTTTCACACCTGCATGTCCTCTCTCACCGCGTCCATAAACCTCCTCTTTGGTCTTCCTCTTCTCCTCTTTCCTCCCGATATAGTCCTCGTCTCTTCTGGACATGTCCAAACCAACGTAACCTCCAGCTCCGCCTCCTGCCTTTTTGTCAGTGCCACCGTCTCCAACCCGTACAACATAGCTGGTCTCACTACTGTCCTGTAAACCTTCCCTTTCACCGTGGCTGGTCCCCGTCTGTTAAAAATCACTCCAGCCACTCTTCTCCACCCATTCCAACCTGCCTGCACTCTCTTCTTCTCCTCTCTTCCACACTCGCCGTTACTCTGAATATCTTTGGGTAAGCCTTTAAATAAATATTAAAACACAATAATAAACAATATTTTGTTCAGGAACTCCGATGATGGGGGGACAGACGTCCCGTGTGTGTGTTTAACGGTCAGGTTTGTGTTCTGTGTCGATGTCCCGTGACGGAGGCTCGTCCCCTGAGCATTGTTTCTCTGAATGAAAGCCAACGAGCGGTTCGTTACTGCAGCCGTTCCTCTCCGATGCCGTGTGACGTGTGTGTGTTTTGCGTCCTCGGCGACCCGACATTAACACAAATGAGCTCACACTGATTTCACACTCTGATCTCACTGAACCAGCGTCGTCCTCGCACGTGAGCCAATATGCAAATTGTCTCCTAGTCAACCGCTCAGGACTTGGCGTGTTGATGACGCAACCCGCAGAGCGCTGGGAGACGTCAGAGTGTGTGCGCCAGCTCTTCTCTTTCCACCCGTGTGTGTGTGTGTGTGTGTGTGTGTGTGCCGTGGGGCAGCGGTGGCCTAGTGTTTAGGTAGTTGCCCCCCCCCGCCTCGGAAGATTGTGGGTCCGATTCCCTCACCAGTAGGTTGCCCTGAGGTACCCTTGAGCAAGGTATCGTCCCCGTCACTGCTCCCCGGGTGCTTTCAATAGCTGCCCACTGCTGCACGGTGTTTGATTGCATGGGTTAAATGCAGAGGTCCAATTTCGTTGTGGTTCACTGAGTGCTGTACTGTGACCTCGCAATGACAAGGGTTGTCACTTTCACTTTCACTTTTTTCTCCTCCAGGTGAGATGACTGGCAGTTTTGCAGTTCCTAAGAGCTAGTAACAGGAACCCAACCCTGCAGCCCAGCTCGGGTGTGGTTTTTGTGACTGTGACCTTTTTACAGGTTTTTACAGAATCTGATCTGAGGTCAGTCCACCGTCACCTGAACTGCCCTTAATCGCCCCTAATCGCCCAGTTTAGTCCGTGTTCATGGCTGACAGCTTAACCACACCCACAAGTCTGCTCCACCTTCATGAAAAGCTGGATGAGTTTGGAGTGGCTTGAGAGAAATGTTGGCGATGCACTGGGGCAGATATTTTTTAGCCTTTTAGCTATTTTAGCAGTTTTAGTTTTAGACTTGGAGTCTAGTTTAGTGGTTTTGTTTTTAGACTTGGATTCTAAACATCTCTTAGCTGTGTGACAGGTGGTTCAAGTGCAGTTTTTTTCTCCAAAATTTTCCTTTTGTATAATAAGTTTGGATTACCTAGTATATTAGCATAGTAAAGTGAAAGCGACTATTCCTGCCCTTGTGAACCACGGCACAACACAGTGGACGGTACCTTGCGCGAGGGTACTTCAGGGCAACCTACTGGTCTGGGATTAGAACCCATGACCTTCTGATTCTGGGGCCTCGTCCCAAACCACTAGACCACCGCTGGTTCCTCAGTTACCACAGTTCCTCTGTGTCAGATTCTTTCCAAATCAGCAGAACGTACCGCTGTTCATGAGCGGCATCCGTACGTCACGTGATTCCGGTAAAGGTTCATCGAAATGTCTCGCTCCCTCATTTTCTTTCCTGCTTGCTCTGTTGGTTTAATAATGCTGATGTTTGCACTGCTGTGTTTCAGATGGCATCAGTGTGACTGGATTGCCCATCTCCAGCCCTCTGAGGCAGGTGCTGAAACCCCGTCCTGAAAACAAACAAGTCAGCGCTGACGCCAACAAGAGCGAGTACAACCACGTGAAGGTAGGACTAACTTCTTAGCAGTGCAGCCTACCTTCTACATTAGCATGGTGTGATAGAGTAGTGGATAACACCCCGGGATTGGGAGATGAGGGTCATTCCCTTTCAGGCGGAGAAGCCACCTTCCTTCTGATCAATCTGGGGTTGCTTTTCCTCTTCCAGCCACATCTTGGAAGGTTGTCTCCTCTCCCATGGATGGTATACTTCTTTAAAACATCTGCAGCTGTGGTCACAAGGACATGAAGCAGCTTGGAGATGGTCTTCTAGCCTTTACCATTAACATATATACCTTCAGTTTTCCCTCTGAGGTTTACAGGACGGTAGTAAGACCAGCTATGTTATACGGGTTGGTGACGAGAAGACAGGCGGTGGAGCTGGAGGTGTCAGAGTTAAAGATGCTGAGATTTAGTCGGGAGGGACGAGGATGGACAGGCTATGCTAGAAGGACAGTTTGGAGACAAAGTCAGAGAACCAAGGTTGGTTTGGACATGTCCAGAGGAGAGACGAGGATTATATTGGAGGAGGATGTTGAAGATGGAGCTGCCAGGAAAGAGAAGAGGAAGAACAAAGAGGAGGTTTATGGACGTGGTGAGAGAGGACATGCAGGGGGTCGGTTTGAAGGAGGAAGATGCAGAGGACCAGAAGAAATGGAGATGTATGATCTGCAGTGTCGACCCCAAAGAAGAAGAAAAGGAAAAATCTGATTCGAGCTCAGCTGACTAAGGTCAATGACAAGAACAGTTGCTTTCACTTTCACTTTAATCATCATTTTTCACTCCCTTCAAAGCTAGAAGATGTCTTTTATTGAACCGGGTAAATAAACCGCTTCATAGCAAGGTACCGTCCCCATCACTGCTCCCTGGGCGCTGGATATGTCTGCCTCTGTGTGGGTTAAATGCAGAGGATGTGTTTAATAAATACAGAGAATGCTTATTCACTTGAGTGAAAGTGACTTATCATTATGGGGGCAGCCATATCCAGCACCTGGGGAGCAGTGACGGGGACAGTACCCACGATCACGGGGCCTAGATCACTGCTTTATACGGTAATAATGGAACAGTGTCTGTATTTGCTGTTATTGGATGATCTGTTTGTTTAGCCTCACACTGATTCCCACCTTCTTTGTATGTTTAACGCCCGTATCTGTCCCTGCGTCTGTCCCTGCGTGTGTGTCCCTGCGTCTGTCCCTGCGTGTGTGTCCCTGCGTGTGTCCCTGCGTGTGTCCCTGCCTGTGTGTCCCTGCGTGTGTCCCTGTGCGTGTGTCCCTGCGTGTGTCCCTGCGCGTGTGTCCCTGCGTGTGTCCCTGTGTGTGTCCTTGCG
Organism: Hepsetus odoe; assembly: GCA_017165825.1. NCBI lineage: Eukaryota > Metazoa > Chordata > Actinopteri > Characiformes > Hepsetidae > Hepsetus > Hepsetus odoe. Next base: position 26,884,495 of record CM029372.1, on the reverse strand, counting down.
TGTGTGTCCCTGCGTGTGTGTCCCAGCTTGTGTGTCCCTGCTTGTGTGTCCCTGCTTGTGTGTCCCTGCTTGTGTCCCTGCGTGTGTCCCTGCGTGTGTCCCTGCGTTTGTCCCTGCGTGTGTCCCTGCGTGTGTCCCTGTGTGTGTCCCTGCGTGTGTGCATTCAGAAGATATAGAGCTTCTTTCTTGAACGTTGTTTGAAGAAGAACTTTAGCAGCAGCGTGTGAAGCCGTGTCCGGATCCTGTTATTGAACCTTATTGTGTGAGTAAACAGCTCGGGGCCGCCGTGTGTTTACAGGGAAGAAAGGAAATGCAAGTTAAGCTTTTTCTGAAGCTTTGTTTGATGTCCACTCATTACAGGTCTGAGTCCAGCGCAGTGGTCCCGGCTGTTTTCTTCTTTTGGTAAGAACGCTGAAAGTGTAGCGCTTGTGTAAGTAAACGTTTGGACTGGACTGAGTTTTAGACGAAGGACATCGCGGGTCATTGTCTTGTCGTTGTCTTTTTGTGAGTATTATATACCACATTCAGACTGAGGAGTGAAAGGGAAGGTTTACTGGACGGTAGTGAGACCGGCTATGTTATACGTGTTGGAGGTGGCGGTGATGAGAAGACAGGAGGAGCTGGAGGTGTTGAAGGTGCTGAGATGTTCGTTGGGTGTGATGAGGATGGACAGGGTTAGAAATGTGTATATTAGAGGGACGGATCAGGTTGGACATTTTGGAGACAAGTTTGAGTGAGACCGATTGCAGATGATGTGTGGAATGAATGAGATTAATTAAGCCGCTTCATTTATTATTCTAAGGCCCGGTACCGACTGTAGACCACCGTTGCATTATTTAGTGATCCCACGTTAACGGTTCCCCGTATGAGGAAGCACATCCAATCAGAATGTGCATAATAAATACAGCGCTGTGCAAAAGTCTCGACCCCCTCATTCCTTCATCTTCTGCTTCCGGACTTTCTTGTATTTTAATGTCTCCTTGAGGAGTAGTTCTCCAGATCTTCCTGAAGGACAGTGTTGTTGTCTCTCTGTACCTGAGCAGTTCTCCAGATCTTCCTGAAGGACAGTGTTGTTGTCTCTCATGTTCAGTCCAGTCTCTGTACCTGAGCAGTTTGATGGTTCTGTGTTCCACACAGTGATCTACGTCTGAACCTTCAAGCAGAACAAAGCGTCTAACTAAAGACATGAAGCAGTGAAGATACAGGAGCAGATGATTCCAGATGATCAGGTGATTAGTTTACTGCTGATGCTGAACGCTGAGTGGATGGAACCCATTTATCTAGAACCTTGCATCTTTAGACACTTTGCAGCCTGAAGCACTAAGCATTAAGCAATAATAATCACAGTGCCTGTATATCTAGTGTGTGTGTGTGTGTGTGTGTGTGTGTGTTAGCGAGAAACAAGCACCTGTTGGATACTGTTGGTGTTTATCTGTGATTGGTTTGTTTATTGTCATTTTTTTGCGCATGAAGGTAAATGAAAAAACAGCATAAGAGAAGAGAAGAGAAGGAGGAGTGCAAGAGAGGAAGACTGGGAAAAGGGTTAGAAAGAAAGAGAGAGAGAAAAAAGTAAGAGAGACTGGGAAACAGAAAGGCAAATAGAAAGAAATAATGAGAGAGAAAGAGAGAGAGAAAGAGAGAGAGAGAGAGTTTTGTAAAACAATAAAAGAGAGATGAAGGGAGAGAGAAGGGGGCCTGAAAAGATAAGAGGTGAGAAAAAGAGGTGAGGAATGAATGAGGGAGCGAAAGAGAAGGATGGCAAGATGAAGGAGAGAGAGATGGACGAGTGGAATATTTATAGCTTATTAATGTTATAATGAAACTCCAGCTTTTCCTCACTGGAATACACACACACACACACACACACACACACACACACACACACACACAACTGCTCTTGTCAGTTTCCTCTTTCTCTCCTTTTTATTAAACTGCTGCTTGCATCATTTGGTGTAAGAATAAATGAGTGTGTACCGTCTTTTCCAAAAGTATTGGGACGGCAAGGTCAGTTCCTTTGTTTTTGCAATGAATCCGTTCAGGACGGAAGAGGAAGATGAAACGAGAAAGATCTGATTTCCTTCTAGAGATGTTCATACACGGCACCTTTCGTACCTGACCGAAGTTAGGACAAGTGTTGGAACTCAAGATGGTGAGAATGTGTTTGTTGTTAAATGAGTGTCCTTTGAGATTCGTTGATATCTGCTCTCAGCTGAAGCCTCGGAGTCCACATGTGAAGACCCTTGAAAAAGGGAAAGTCACCACGGAGAGTCTGTAGCAGAGAAACATCCTTTTGAACCTGAAGAAAGAGAAAAATCCACTAGAAGAGTTTCACAAACACTGAGCAGAATCAGTGCACCTGTTTGTAAAGTCCTGAAAAGGAAGGAAACCACCGGCAACAGAGGCAGAACCGGTCAGCCGAGGGAAACAACAGCTGACGAAAGACACGTTTTTAGGGCGGTAAATAACATCAACAGTCATGATGGACGACCTCAAACTAGCACTCACATTAACACATGAAATTGATACCGCTGATCATAGTAATAATGCGTTAATAACACATTAATTTAAAGGTCTTAGTGGAAATCACAGGACTAGACTTCTGTCCATACTGGACAACTTTGACCAGAATATTGAACAACAGATTTATTCAAGTGCCTAAGGACTCGGCCCCAGGATAGGAAGGGCATGGGTTCGATTCCAGACCAGTAGGTTCCTCAACGTGAACAACTTCATTAACTCTTGACCTTCCAGTCTTCTCACTGTCCTTTACTTCTGCCCTGCCTCAGTTTGGCGTTCTTTCATTGTCTTGATGTCTGTTGATCAGGGACGCCCATACCAGAAGGTTGTAGATTTGAGCCCCAGACCAGTAGGTACCCTTGAGCAAGGTACCGTCCCCATCACTGTTCCCCAGGTGCTGCCCCCTGCTGGATGATTACAGATGTTGACCGAAAGACTTTCACTTTCGCCGCTTCATTTGCCCTCTGAGTTCCCCCGTTTCCATTGTTTGTACTTCAGGAATGATTTATGTGGCTGCGTTTCCTTTCATTTTCAATATTTATCATCCGAATCTAAACAGTATCCCAGTGTGACTCTGTCGTTCAGCCCTGGTGTTCTATTGGAAAGGCTTTGGTGCAGAGATCAGCAGCATCAGCTCGGCGAACGAAGCCGCGTTGGTACACACTCCATTCACTCATCACACACACCTCCAGGGATGGGCTGACTCATTCTAAATCCTTTAGAGTGTGTGTGTGTGTGAGTGTGTTAGCAGGGCGTGACTGGATGTGTATTTGAAGTGTTGCATATCCGTCTGGACCAAAGTGACTTTGGGCGAATTTGTGCAGCGAATAATAAAAAGAAAAGTAGAAAAAGCTCCGTCTTCTGTTACAAACCCTCTGAACTCTCACACTTCCGGCTTGAAATGGACGGAGCAGTAATTACCGAAGCCATGAAAGGAGCGCTTAATAGCAGCCCTGGAGGGAAGGAGGAGGAAGGGGTTCGTTTAGAAGCAGAGGGGAACTCGCAGGACAAAGAAAAAACATTTGTCCTTTTCTTGGTACGTGAGAGAAGATTCGAAAGTTCATCCCAGAACCAAAACGTGGTGGCTTTTGCCTGAAGGTTCACGTTACTTTTATCCATTTATTCCTTTAGCAGACACTTTCATCCAAGCATTTAGGACAGAGGACGATAAGAGAAAACTCTGAATGCCATTTAAAGTGAAATCAAATATAATAAATAGTAAAAAACAGTTGCGATTTATAACAGTAATCATAATATTAGTGCATTATTAACACATTAATTAAAGATCTTCATGGTGGTTTAATCACAGGGATGGATTTCTGTCCATACTGGACAACTTTGTCCCGAATATTGAAGTACAGATTTATTATAGTGGTTAAGGACGAGGCCAGATCGGAGGGCTGTGGGTTCGAATCCTGGACCATATAAAAAGTGCAGGACAGAAGCTGAGAAGATCAGTTGTAAAACCGGTGAATGGTGTGAGTTAGAGTGCTGGAGGATAGGAGATGTTTTCGGAGGAGTCTTGAGGAGCCTCATGAAGCTTGAGATGGGCATCCATGTTCTGATAGTGTTTGAGAGCTCGTTCCACTATCTGGGAACCAAGAAAGAGAACATTCTGGACTGAGATGGTCTTCTTTAGTGGAACGTAATGAATGAGATGGAGTTAATGTAATGTAACGGTAAATTTATGGTACAGAGAGATAGGAAGTGGGGGATTGACATTGTGATACGGTTTGCTTTTCCATCATGTACCTCAACCACTTCCTGTCTGTCCACAAAGGCTGAGAAAGGAGCAACGAAGAGCAGGTGATCTCCAGTTTGTCTACAAATGGATGAAAAGATGATCGAAATGGGTAAAAATGTCAACTCCGGTACGCTTTGTCATATCAACCATATACACAATGAAATCAAACGTTCCTCCAAGACCCTGATGGTACACGTGAGACACAGAATGTGACATAGAACATGTCAATGTCCTTCAAAGAAAGGTTGGAAGAGATTTGCATATTTCTGGTATGATACATGTTGTGACATTGAATCTTTCAAGGAACCAGGTGGAATTTCAGGGCGGAAGGTTGCAAGCCCAAGCTAAACACCCTTGATCTTCGGTTCCTCAGTCAAGAACCTGCGTCAAGAATCATCAGGGCTTGGGGTACTTTGGCAAACCATGGTTAGGTTCTACATACATGGAGCTTAGAAGCTCTGATGTATCAGTGAAGGACCATCACACAGTGGAAACTTCTGCTCAAATGAATCACTATTCCACATATTTTTTGGAAGAAATGGACGCCTTGTGGACCATCCAGACTGTCCTCAGCAAGAAGTCCGAAAGCCACTATCAGAAAAGTACAATGAGATCATAGAGCTGCCTTAAATGCTACATCCTTTCCCGGGACTCCCTTGCGTTTTTCAACAAGACAATGCAAAACCACAGACGAGGACAGTAGTGGATGTCCCTGCTTGCAGTCTCCACCTGTCTCCGGTAGAACTTGGAGAATTTGGAGATGAAAAATACAACTTCATTCTGTTGTTGCCAATGGACCTCTGGCTCAAGAGGTCCCAGGTTCGAATCCCACCTCCAGCACTACCACCACTGGGTCCCTGGGCAAGACCCTCAACCCTGAGTGTCTCCAGGGGGACTGTCCCTGTAATGAGGACGTGGAAGTCACTCTGGATAAGAGCGTCTGCTGAATGCTGCAAACGTAAATGTGAGATAAAACCCTACGAGTGCTGGAATAAATGGCTTATTGGTAGGATATCCGTTCTCCCTCAGATCACTTCCACGTTTGCGGGACGGGTTTCATGTTCTATTTGTAAACATGTCTTTATAAAGGCGTGAACCATTTGAGATTTCCCTCCGAGTGAAAGAACACGAGCAGCACGTTCGCGGTCCTGCTCCGAGTGAGTGCCGTGTAGGCTGGTGCAGATGCTGTTGCTCTACAGTCCCCCAGGATGGTGCTTTATTTCCTGGTTCCTGTTTTCACTCTGCTCTGTTCTTTCCTCCTGCTTGGAGAAGTAGGCTTGTCGATCTGGGGATGGCGTGGGACAAGTGAAAATGAAAGTGACTATTCGTGCCATTGTGAAACACAGCACAACACAACGAAATTCAACACGCGTGCAGAAGGGGGCAGCTATTGAAAGCGCCCGGGGAGCAGTGACGGGGACGGTACCTTGCTCAAGGGTACCTCAGGGCGACCTTCTGGCGAGGGAATCGAACCCACAATCTTCCGATCCGGAGCAACTCCCTCACCACGCTGCCCTCACCGGTGTTATCGTTTGGCGGTGGATTCAGCAAAAGCTCAGCTTGAATGGAAGTCCTGCTAAGACCATCTCCAACCCGTGCAACATAGCTGGTTACACTACCGTCCTGTTAACCTGAAATTTTAGAAAATGTGAGGAATTCTTGTTACGAGTGATTAAATGATTCAAAGAACACCCATAAATGTCCCGCTGTGGACTGTCCCGCTGCTACATCTCACTCCGGATGTCCGCCGTTTTGGAGAACCGGTGCACGGAGAGGTGGACGCCTGGGTGTTTGTAGAGAAAGTTGGAATAAAACGGACAGAATCCTGATGAAGTGCAGGAAACGATAAACCTCCCTCCTCAGAGGAGCAGCAGCTCTCCGCCAGCCTTCGTACAGTTACACGTTTCAGTGTTTTCGGGCGAAGCATTCTTCCGAGGAAATCCCTTTAAAAAGAGAAAAAAAAATAAATGGGGAAAAAAAAAAGTGCACATGAAAGAAAGAGCCCCTGGCTGTGAGAATCAAACGCCTGTGCCAGGGATAAACTGAGACGATTACACTGCTAATGACGGGCCAACCACACACACACACACACACACACACACAAGCATTAGCTCTCGGCGTCTCTGGCTGTGTGCCGACTGCATGACTGAAGTAATCTGTTCACCTTTATAGTGCGCCTAATTCATTTTATTGTAATGAGACACAGCTCTGACACACACACACACACACACACACACACACACACACACCACCTCAGCTTATACGCCTTCTCATCACCAGTTGTACTGAGGTCTCTCTGTTCTTCGTACCTTCTCCTGCTGTCCTTAAAGACACTAATGGGCAGAAATTGGACGCTGGACTGTAGATGAGACAGGCGTCCCCGTGGACGATGATGTTTGCAGATGGTATTGTGATCGGAATTGAGAGTAGATATCCAGCCTCTAGAGAGGAGAGGAATGAAAGTCAGTAAGACAGACTGAACAGAAGGGAGGACAGCGGAGTGGTGAGGATGGAGGGAGTTGAAATACTTGGGATCAACGGTTCAGAGTAACGGCGAGTGTGGAAGAGAGGCGAAGAAGAGAGTGCGGGCAGGTTGGAATGGGTGAAGAAGAGTGGCTGGAGTGATCTGTGACAGACGGGCACCAGCTAGAGTAAAAGGGAAGGTTTACGGGACGGTACTGAGACCAGCTATACTATACGGGTTGGAGATAAAGATGCTGAGATTACTGTAACGTACCATTAGATTCCTGACAAACTGGCTCGGTCATATCGAGTCGATCACGTGGAAGAAATTGGAACAAAAAGTATGTAAGACATGAGGTTCTAGATAAAGGGGTTCCAACCACTCACACCAAACGAATCACCTGATCATCTGGAATCATCTGCTCCTGTTTCTTCACTGCTTCATGTTAAGTCAGGCGCTTTGTTCTGCTCGAAGGATTCGGTTCTGTTCTATCGTGTCCTGTTTTTTCTTTTCGTTGTTGTCCTGTCGTGTTCGAATGTATTCTGTTCTGTTCTTTATTGTTCCTCCTCTCCTCGTTCTGTCGCGGTTCTTGGTGTCCCGGTTGTTTTGGTGGGATCACTTTAATGCTCAATTTAACTTTCATGCAAATGACGGTGAAAATCAGCTGCACAGACGAAGCCGTTTGTCTCCCAGACGTTGTTTCTTCAGGAGGAAACGCTTGTTTTGAAACTCCGACTCATTTACTTTTGATCTAAAGAATCATTTCCTCAACAGTTTGACTTTGATCTTTTAAAAATGATCCTTTGCTCTTCAGGAAAGCCTCATTATTTATGTCTTCTGCTCCTTCTTCTGGATGCGTCGCCACAGCGGACCATCCGTCTCCATTTCTTCCGGTCCTCTGCATCTTCCTCTTTCACACCGACCACCTCCATGTCCTCTCTCACCACGTCCATGAACCTCCTTTTGTCCTTCCTCTTCTCCTTTCGCCTGGCAGCTCCATCCATCACATCCTTCTTCTGATAATCATCATTTATGTTTTTTTTGGTTTGTTTTGTTTTTTTTGTTTTTTTTGAGAAAACAAGTCAAAGGTGTCCTAAATCGTTCTTAGAATGATGGAGAACCATTCAGCTTCCTGGAAGAAACATGTCTAAGAGGAGATGTTGAAAAACCTTTTGAAGATTTCCCCAAAAGCTTTAAAATGTTTAATTTCACACAAACTCTTTGACAAACGATTTATGTAAGCCAGTAATTCAGGCATACATTTGAAGAATGAAGATGAAAATTTGAGCGATAATGATGAAATGATAAAACAGGGTTTTATTGGACCTGCTGGTTCGCTTCAAACAACTTCCTTTGAACTCGGCGCGTTGGGCATGCTTGCGTCTCCGGGTTGTTCTCTGTAAACTGGGTCGAGGAGTGAAATCGGAGTTTTGTGTGCTGCCATCTTTGACCCTCGTTGTATAAAAGACGCCCCATGCTGCCCTTATTGTTGGATGCGCAGCAATAGTGTCCATTTATTCTCCGTTCCCATCGCCATGGAAATGCCTTTGGTTGAACTATAAAGTGCCGCCGAAGTGTGAAGCGTGTCGAGCCCAGGTCGCGCGTTCTTAGTTCTTCTTCAGGTGAACATTGTTATGCAGCACGCCAACCAAGCATGTTCGCAGGATTAGCAGGCCTCTCAGGCGGTTCCGGTCAGCAGTTTTTAAAGTGGGTTATTTTATTGTTGATATTTGAAGACAAGATGAAGTGAAAGTGACTACTTTATCATTGTGAAGGCAACTTTTGGTAAACAGTCACTCGAAGTGCTTCACAAATGAGCAGAAGCTCAAAATGCAAGCTTCTGAAAGAGAAAAGCTATTAAGGCTTAATTAATCTAGAATTGATTCTAGATTCGGTGGATTCTAAAACGAAAGTGAAAGTAAAAGCCATTAAAAGGATGAATAGAGACTGAAAGTCAGGTTTGAGCCTGGATTTTAAAGTGTCTGGAGCCTTTCTAGTAATCTCTGTGTAGACCACCAAATGTTTCTCTGTGTTTAACCCCCACACGCTGCGCAGCAGGGGACAGCCATGTCCAGTGATGGGGACGGTACCTTTCCCAAGTTTGCGGCATGCCTTCAATCCACTGAAGGTTAAATGCTTAATGTGTTTATCGTCCAATCGATCCCGCTTTACTTTCATCGGCTCACACAAACATTCCTTCACCGTCTCTGTCTCTTTATCCCTTCTTTCTCTTTTCTTCTCTTTCGGTCCAACACACACACACACACACACACACACACACACCTTAGCAGTGCTGTGGTTTCATGCTTCAGTGAATGCCAAAAGGTCTACAACACAGAGGCAGCGAAGTGAAAAATAATACTTTTAGCAGGCGTGTGTGTGTGCGAGCGTGTGTGTGTGTGTGTGTGTGTGTGTGTGATGGGGAGCTTCTGGAAGTGCTTACACTGTAGTCAGAACTGGAGAATAACCGTAATACATCATCACACAGATGAGCTGCCAGAGTCAAAACCCAGACAACTACCACACAAACACACACACACACACACACACACACACACACACACACACACACACACACACACACAAACAGACCCTGATAAACACAGATTAGCCACAACATTAAAGGCATTCAGGTGGGCTAGAAGCCGAAAAATGGCTGAACATAAAGATCCGAGCTACTTTCAGCTGTACAGAAAGGGTGGACAGAAAGGGTGGACAGAGAGGGTGGACAGAGAGGGTGGACAGAGAGGGTGGACAGAGAGGGTGGACAGAAGAGAGTGGACAGAGAGGGTGGACAGAAGAGGGTGGACAGAGAGGGTAGACAGAGGAGGTGGACAGAGAGGGTGGACAGAGAGGGTGGACAGAAGAGGGTGGACAGAGAGGGTGGACAGAGGAGGTGGACAGAGAGGGTGGACAGAGGAGGTGGACAGAGAGGGTAGACAGAAGAGAGTGGACAGAGAGGGTGGACAGAGAGGGTGGACAGAAGAGGGTGGACAGAGAGGGTAGACAGAGAGGTGGACAGAGGAGGGTAGACAGAAGAGAGTGGACAGAGGGTGGACAGAGAGGGTGGTGAGAGGGTGGACAGAGGGTAGACAGAGGGAGGGTGGACAGAGAGGTGGAGAGGGAGGTGGACAGAGAGAGGTGGACAGAGAGGGGTGGACAGAGGAGGTGGACAGAGAGGGTGGACAGAGAGGGTGGACAGAGGAGGTGGACAGAGAGGGTAGACAGAAGAGGGTAGACAGAAGAGAGTGGACAGAGAGGGTGGACAGAAGAGAGTGGACAGAAAGGGTGGACAGAGGGTGGACAGAGAGTGGACAGAAAGGGTGGACAGAGAGGTGGACAGAGAGGGTGGACAGAGAGGGTAGACAGAGGAGGTGGACAGAGAGGGTAGACAGAAGAGGTGGACAGAAGGGTGGACAGAGAGAGTGGACAGGGGTGGACAGAAGAGGAAATTGTGGACAGAAAGGGTGGACAGAAGAGAGTGGACAGAGAGGGTGGACAGAAGAGAGTGGACAGAGAGGGTGGACAGAGAGAGTGGACAGAAAGGGTGGTGGTGGTCTAGTGGTAGGATACTTACCTACGGACCTACAGATCAAGAGGTCGCAGGGTCGAATCCTACCTGCAGCACTACAGGGTTCCTGAGCAAGAACCCTCCAGGGGTTCCTCCATGGGGACTCCAGGGGTTCCTCCAGGGGGGACTGTCCCTGCAATCAGGAAATGGAAGAGCGTCAGGTAAATGCCGTAAATGTAAACTGAGTGAAAGAGGTCCAAGGAAGGACAACCTGTGAACCGGGGACAGGGTTCCGTCCAGGCTAGTCCCTAAAGGATCTGCTGCTACAGATGCATATATCACTGACATGGACGTATTAAAAGAGTTTTTGTGAATCATATAATGTACAAAAATATATAAATACACTATATATATGGTGTAAATGTCTAGATTTAATTATAATCATAACAATAACAAACAACAACAGTCATCATCACAGTAAAGTAATATATCAGATATTACAGTCATTATTTCTTCTTTATCTGTTTCTGCTTTGTCTTCCTCTTTTTTTTTACTTGCTTATCTAATGAAGTAATAATACTCTTATGATGATGATTCTAGAACAACAACAACATTCTCCTTTTCTTCTTCTTAAATGAAATTATGCGTTTTTGTTTGGTAACACACACACACACACACACACACACACACACACACACACACACACACACACACAGGAACGTGATTCTCGAGGAAGTCTCTAGGTGTGCACTTTTCAGGATGGTCTCGGAAAGTTAAAATCTTGTTTAAATAAATGCCAAATGTGTCCTCTTCTCTGTCTCCTCCCGTCCCTCTGTCCCCCTCTTCTACTTCCACCCTCGTCTTCCGCTGTTCAGATGCACCTCCAGTCTGACTGCACTGGTAACGCGCTTCTTTTTTTCTCTTTCCGTTATCAGATCACTCTCGGCTCACGGGTGCCAGAAAAAGTGACTTACGGCTGCTCAGAAGAGCGGCGCGTTCTTTCAGCATGATCTCATTTGTGCCTTTTGTCATCAGTGCTCGTTCCTCTCTGTTCTGAAAGAGCCGCTCCTTATTAATCAGCCGCCGTTTAGAAGAACCGGACGTTCGTCTCGTCCGTTAGAGTCTCGCTCTCGAGGCAGCGGCGTGACCTCCTTATTATTTCACCCTCCTCTGATTGGAATCTAGCACTTGGAAGCAATTTATAATTGAATATGTTCTTCATACAGCTTTCCCTACCAAAGACAACTGTCCACCCCTGTCCACCCCTGTCCACCCCTGTCCACCCCCAGCAGCAGGTCACAAATTGTCCCGTGGTGATGATAATGATAGCATTTAGCAGGCACTCTTATCAGGAGTGTCTCCCATTTCCTAATCAAAGGGACAGTCACCCTGGAGCACCTAGACCACCATCCCTTACTAGGTCACCACCATGCCTTACTGGACCACCACCACCATCCCTTACTGGACCACCACCATCAACCTTTACTGGACCACCACCATTAGCCTTTACTGGACCACCACCACCATCCCTTACTGGAACACCACCACCATCCCCCACTGGACCACCACCACCATCCCTTACTGGAACACCACCACCATCCCCCACTGGACCACCACCATCAGCCTTTGCTGGACCACCACCACCATCCCTTACTGGACCACCACCATCAGCCTTTACTAGACCACCACCATCCCTTACTAGACCACCACCCCTTACTAGACCACCACCATCACCCCTTACTAGACCACCACCCCTTACTAGACCACCACCATCACCCCTTAATGGACCACCACCATCACCCCTTACTAGACCACCACCATCACCCCTTACTAGATCACAACCACCACCCCTTACTAGACCACCACCACCACCCCTTATTAGACCACCACCATCACCCCTTACTAGACCACCACCCCTTACTAGACCACCACCATCACCCCTTACTAGACCACCACCCCTTACTAGACCACCACCATCACCCCTTACTTGACCACCACCATCACCCCTTAATGGACCACCACCATCACCCCTTACTAGACCACCACCATCACCCCTTAATGGACCACCACCATCACCCCTTACGAGACAACCACCATCACCCCTTACTAGACCATCATCCCTTACTAGACCACCACCATCACCCCTTACTAGACCCCCACCATCAACCCTTACTGGAACACCACCATCACCCCTTACTGGAACACCACCACCATCCCTTACTGGAACACCACCACCATCGCCCTTTATTTACACATTCCTGTACTTTTTACTTTACACTCTCAGTACATTCCTGTACCTTTTCTTTTATACTCTGAGTAGTTAAATCAGTACTTCTAACCTTCACCAGTCTATTTTTTTACACAAGTAATTGAAACGACGAGACATCCTCACCATGATCACTAACATGCCAGTGCTGAGACTGAAACACCGCCCAGATAAAAGCCGTGTTCAGAAAGTCCGCAGTGTCGAATGGGGTGAAGAGGGGACGCTAAACTTCCTTCAGTCTGAATAGAGTCGAGTTAAAGCTGAGTATTAGTATATAAGTGTGCAGAGCCGGTCATATGAGGGGTTATTTCTTCTACTTAAGCACCTTTTCCCCCAGAAGCAGTTTTCATCAGCCAACTGCAGGGACCGTCTGCGGTAAAGTGCTTCGCTCAAGGATGTCTAGCCTTGGTTTCCAGGTGACTGCACATACTGGAAGAGAAGAAACGGTGCAATTTGCAGGAAATGAGCATGTACAGAAGTTTCCACCCTGAAATAGTGATGGAGATAAGGAGGAAGGAAAGCAAAAAAAAATCTGGCCCTAAAAATCAGCCGTGTTTTAGCACTAGAGCCATGAGGCCGAAGTTACCCAGTGATGGACGCCTGTTACCAATTAATATCTCGCTGAAGGCGTCACTCACTCGCCGAGTCGAGGGATGGAGTCGGTTTACTGCATTAACCTCTGAAAGATCTGCTTTTGTGGGTTCTGCACTTCCTCTATAAACACAGACGACCAAGCATTTCACCAAAGCTTTTCTCCACAGTGTTTATTTTTTATCTTCTTAAATGAACGAATAGCTGCTTTTAGATTGTGCTGCTCGGTTGCTTTGCCAAATCTGCACTTCTACTGTGGTGAAGGTGATGTAATGGTGATGTAATGGTGATGTAATGGTGATGTAATGGTTCAGTCATACAGAGAGTCAGTATAGAGAACAGGGATGAAGAGGAGAAGGAGGAGAATGAAGATCATGATAATTGTGGTGATGATGATGATAATGGTGGTGGTGGTGATGAGGGTGATGGTGATGGTGGTGGTGGTGATGAGGACGACGATGATGATAATGGTGGTGGTGATGATGGTGGTAGTGGTGATGAGGATGATGATGATGATGGTGGTGGTGGTGATGGTGATGGTGGGAATGATGATGGTAGTGGTGATGTGGTGGCGTCGTGGATGATGATGATGATGGTGGTGATGATGATGTGATGGTGGGGATGATGATGATGATGGTGGTGGTGATGGTGGTGGTAGTGGTGATGAGGATGATGGTGGTGGTGGTGATGGTGATGGTGGGAATGATGATGATGGTGGTGGTGATGATGATGGTGATGGTGGGGATGATGATGATGATGGTGGTGGTGGTGGTAGATTGAGGACGACGGTGATGGTGATGGTGGTGGTGATGATAGTGGTGAACTTGATGATAATGGTGGTGGTGATGATGATGATGGCAATGGAGTTAACGATGTTGATTGGTGGTGATAGTGATGGTGGGAATGATGATGGTTATGGTGGTGGTGATGATGATGGTGGGGATGATGGTGGGGATGATGATGATGATGGTGGTGCTGAGGTTGAAGAAAGAGCTGATGATATAGAAGCTAAAGATAATGGTTGTAATGACGATCGTGATTATGGTGATGATAATGGTGTTAATTCTGATGGTGTTTGTAGCCATGATGGTAATGATGGTGATGATGATTGTGGTGGTGAAGCTAATGGAAAAGTTGATGACAAAAGAAGATCAAGATGGTGGTGATGAAGATAATGGTGATCCTCACGGAGAAAAAGATTTTGGATTTTCTTTAGCGATCATAAACAATGTTATCTTAGTAACAGTGACGTTATATTTTAGTAGAATCAGAATTGTATCTTGCTGCAGTTCCAGAACACACACACACACACACACACACACACACACACACACACACACAAGCTGTTTAACTTTATTTTTACACCTGTGTAGTGATTACAGCAGCAACATGGCAGACATGAGGAACCTGGACGCTGGCTTGCTTCAGGGCATCTAGAGCAATCATACCTGTGTGTGTGTGTGTGTGTCTTCTTCAGCTGTGCTGGCCTGGCTCAATGTGTGTGTGTGTGGCCAGTCTACCTTCCTGAATCATGTAAAAGGTATAATGTCTCACCCTGCTTTACTGACCAGCCACTCATTACTGACATCAGGTGTGTGTGTGTGTGTGTGTGTGTGTGTGTGTGTGTGTGTGTGTGTGTGATTTAAACAAGTCTGATAAGAGCACTTTACTACCTTCTACTCCTCCTCCTTCACTCTCTCTCTCTCTCTTTCTTTCTTTCTTTCTTTCTTTTTCTTTCTTTCTCTCCCTCTGATCTTTTTTCGTGATAAATTATAGATGAATCTAATCACACCGTCTTTGATCTCCATCAGGACACCGGTAAAGAGTTTACTTCTGTTGCGTTTGGACATAGCTTTTCCTCATCAACTCGTCTTTTAATCATTCGCTCCAGAATGAAGAACAGCCCCACCAGCAGCGACCCATGACTCACTTTCCTCCAGTGGATGAGAACCCTTTCTTTCTTCCTCTTCCTCTCCCGAGGGGCCCATTGGGGCAGTGCTGCTCTAGTGTTTAGAGACTAGGCCACAGAGACCAGTAGTTTGCCCTGAGGTCCTCTTGACCAAAGTACCATCCCCATCACTGCTCCCGGGTGCTGGATTTGTAGATATGCGAACCTTTGGGATTAGCAGTTTGGAAATTGAAATTTGAGTCAGGTGTTTTTAGTCAATAAAATCCCTGCGAGAATGAATTTAAAAAATAAATCTCTCTCTCTCTCTCTCTCTCTCTCTCTCTCTCTCTCTCTCTCTCTCTCTCTCTCCTCCCCCCCCCTCTCTCTCTGTCTCTCTCTCCTCTCTCTCTCCCCCTCTCTCTGTCTCTCCCTCCTCTCCTCTCTCTCTCTCTCTCTCTCTCCCTCTCCCCCCTCTCTCTCTCTGTCTCTCTCTCTCTCTCTCTCTCTCTCTCTCCCCCCTCTCTCTCTGTCTCTCTCTCTCTCCACCCCCTCTCTCTGTCTCTCTCCTCTCCTCTCTCTCTGTCTCTACTCCTCTCTCTCTCTCTCTCTACCCTCTCCCCCCTCCCCCCTCCTCTCTCTCTGTCTCTCTCCTCTCTCTCTCTCTCTCTCTCCCCTCTCCCCCTCCTCTCTCTCTCTGTCTCTCCCCTCTCTCTCCCCACTCCTCTCTCCTCTCTCTCTCTCCCCTCTCCCCCCACTCCTCTCTCTCTCTCTGTCTCTCCTCTCTCTCTCCCCTCTCTCTCTCTCTCTCTCTCTCCCCCTCTCTCTGTCTCTCTCTCTCTCTCTCTCTCTCTCTCTCTCTCTCTCCCTCTCCACCCTCTCTGCACTCCTCTCTATTTACTCTCTCTCTCTCTCTCTCTCTCTCTCCTCTCCCCTCTCTCTCTCTCTGTCTCTCTCTCTCTCTCTCTCTCTCTCTCTCTCTGTCTCTCTCTCTCTCTCTCCTCTCTCTCCCCTCTCCTCCTCTCCATCTCTCTCTCTCTCTCTCTCTCCTCTCTGTCTCTCTCTCCTCCTGTCTCTCTCTCTCTCTCTCTCTCTGTCTCCTCTCTCTCTCTGTCTCCCCTCTCTCCCCCCCTCCCCTCTCTCTCTCCTCTGTCTCTCTCTCTCTCTCTCTCTCTCTCTCTCTCTCTCTGCAGACTCTGGAGGCCTTGCTGAGTTTCAGGTACAGTGGTGGTTCTGCAGGTGGAAGGTTACTACAGGGAGATCAGTTTGGGGGTGAAGGTGGGTACGATGGAACCGTCCGTGTTCTTCTGGGTGTTTCACCACTGCCACCAGATGCATGCTTTTGCACACACATACACACACCCACACACACCACACACACACACACACACACTTGGCACCTGTACTGTGTGGAACTGCACCGATGTCTCTCAGAACCTCTGATCCTCAGTTCCTCGAGTTCCTCCTGCTCCCTGTTCAAGGCAGGGATTCTCCGGGACCAGAACCACTGAACTGCCCTGGAAATATGAGAACATTAATTTCAGAGCCTTTTTGTGACATCTCCTCCGGTTCAGCTGGTCTCCGTGCAGCGACAGGCGTCACCATATCGCGCTAGTGCGCGCTTGGTGATTGGTCAGAAACGTGGTGCAGATGCGACCGCTCTGGAGCACAGCTTCAAGGAAACTTTGGAACACGCTGCCAATAAATATCCGCCCTGTTTGTAGTTTTAAAAAACAGTTTTATTTCTCTGAGTTTTCTGTTAAAACATCTCTTCTGTCCATATACTTTCCAACCTCTTCTTTGTCTTTCTTTTTTCACCTCATCCTCTGTTCATTTAACTTCTCTGTTTTTTATATTCTCTTCCTTCCCTTCTAGCTTCCTTCCTTCAGGGTTAGAGATTGTCTTTTTCTCCTATTCCTTTTTCTCATTACACAGCTTTTCTCTCTTACAAGGCAGTCCTCTTTTCCTCTCGTTTAACACTGACTGTCATTTAACCTTTATTGTCAATGAAAGTAACCAGAAGTCATTTTAAACCTGAATGTAATCAAACAATGTAAAGGCTCCTCCATGGATAGATGGAGGAATGGATAGACAGCCAGACAGATAGATAGATAGACAGAGAGACAGACAGACAGACAAACAGGCGACTGGGATGTACTGGTGGAACATCTGCCTTGAAACATCACAGAACCTCCAGCATACTTTACAGTTGGGATGTTTTTTTTTTTTTTTCCTTCATTAAATCCATCTTTCATTCTGTCCATCTTTTCACCATAGAACAGGGTTCGAGTCAGAGTTTACCAACAACTAAAATTACAGCCTTTTTCTTGACCACCCTCCTCCTGTGAGGAACAAAACACCAATGTAAAGAGAACACCTTTTAGCTCCTCCCTGATGAATTGTTTGAATCTTGCAGTACTTTCCATTACTCATTACTGCAGTACTTTCAGATATGGTCTCTTTATTCTCCCGTGATTGGTCTGTAAAGTGGAGTATTAAACGACTTTACACCTCTCAGTGTGTCTGCTGTGATAATAGGTGTTAAACCTGGGGAGATCTGTGTGTGGAGCAATTGTCTAATAAATTAATGGGAGGATTTCTCCTTGAAAGGAGAGAGGGATGATGGAGAGAGGTTATCTTGTGATAAGAGAGAGAGAGGCGACCAGTGCTGGTTTTTCTCTCCCCGTCATTTCGATTTCTCTAAGCCGTTAGAGAATCGGCAGCCGCCGTGGAGGTGATTCATACTCTCATTGATCAATGCCCGAAAAAAAAACAGGATCTGATTCTTATCCTCTATCTCACTCCACTCATTATTGCAGAGATGCTGAAGGATGAGAGGAAAGAGAGGGATGAAATGTATTTTTTAAAGTGTAAACTAATTTTTAAACCTGTATGGGGATATACCTCAAAAGTAACTTTTGACTGAGTTTGGTCATTTGAACAAACATTATGATGTTAAAAAACAAAAAAGAAATTAAGAAACCAGCCATGTTTGTTTGTTTATAATAGTTACCCTGCCACAACAGTGATATTATGAATCATTTAGACTGAATATATTGTTCCAACAAAAGTCCAGACTTAAAAATATATAGTAGATACTGAATCATTTATAGAAGATACTGAATAGTTTATAGTAGATACTGAATCGTTTATAGTAGGTACTGAATCGTTTATAGTAGATACTGGATACATTTATAAATTCACACAGATCGTTTATAACGTAGATACAGAATCCTTTCTAGTAGATACTAGATAGTTTATAAATAGATACTGGATGTTTGCTGAAGATACTGAATCGTTTTATAGTAGACTCTACTGAATCCTTTGCAAATGAATGCTAGACCAATTTACAAATACATACTGAATCACTCATAGTAGATACTGTACTCATTGTAGTAGATCCTGAACTCATTTATAGTAGATACTGAATCATTTACAGTACATACTGACTCATTTACAGTACATACTGACTCATTTACAGTAGATACTGACTCATAGTAGATACTGACTCATTTATAGTAGATACTGACTCATTTATAGTAGATACTGAATCATTTATAAATATTGAAAGAAAACAACACACACACACATGCATTGTAAGTGGACTGCAGAGATAAAACAATTAAATCAATTAGCAATGTAGGATACAGGCTCATTAATACAAACATAGTCATATATTGTCCTGTCCTCTTCCTCCTCCTTCTCCTCCCTCACTCCCTCTCTCTCTCCCTCTCTCTCTGCAGTACTCGTCAGTGCCATTTGCTTCTGGATGTGTTTAACCCTACAGAGCATGAGCTCACTCTGACTGCCAGAACCCAGCAGCTCATACTGCACTCCAGCGAATACCAAGAGTGCTAAACACACACACCTACACACAGACACACACACACACACACACACACAGACACACACACAAACACACACACACAAACCAGTCGATCATGCTAGTCATACTTTAATTAATCTGGTTAAACACAAGTATCATTGTGCGTGTGTTTATGTGAGTTGTGTGTCTGCATGTGTGTTTCTGTGTATACCCTCATATATATGTCTTGTAATCAGCGTTAGAGAGGGTGTTAAGGTGTGTATAGAGTGTGATTATGAAGGTATGACTGTGTTGTTATTCACAGGCTCAAATAGTGTTTCTGAACTTGTTACTTATGCAATCACTCCCAGCCTAGTTAGAAACAGTTGGTGACGTCTAAAGTTCTCCTGCTGAGGAGCACGAAGCATAAGATGTGATGGAGACTACAAAGACAGACTCAAAAAAATAGCCCAGAGATTCAATGGTGGTAGGTTTGAATCCCAGAACACTGGAATTTGCCCTGAGGTTCCCTTGATCAAGCTACTGTCCCTTTCACTGCTCCCCAGGTGCTGGACATGGTTGCCCACTAAAATATATCATATTCATGTATGGAGGTTTAGTGGACAGGTGTCCCAATACTTTAGTCCACATTGTGGATATATATATACAGTGCTGTGCAAAAGTTTTAGGCAGGTGTGTAAAATGCTGTAAAAAGAACGCTTTCAGAAATGGAAGTGTTGATCATTTATCTTCATCAATCAACAAAATGCAGTGAATGAACAGAAGAGAATCTCAATCAGATCAATATTTGGTGTGACCACCCTTTGCTTCAAAACAGCATCACTTTATTTGCTTTATGGTTTTGAAGGAACTCGGCGTGAGTCGTTCCAAACATCTTGGAGAACTGAGCACAGATCTTCTGTGTGGATGCGCTTCCTCACATCCTTCTGTCTCTTCGCGCAGTCAGGGCCTCTGGATGATGTGAAGTCAGGGCTCCTGTGAGGCCAGAGAACTGATGCTGTTACTCTGGTAAAAGTGTGCAGCTTAGCTGTCAGTCTGGTGAATTTCCTGACTGTTAAGCTCACTTTGCATCTTAAATTGATCAAAATAAACAATCATTATTCAAGTCTTTCTTTTGAGTCATGTTTGATTGTGTACAGAAAGTGTTTTCAGGATCAAATCTCAGAGTTTACCAGGAGAGCGGCTTCACTTCTACAACACATTGTTCAGTCATCACAGGGGAAGTGTTCGGTGGACTGTCCGTTCCTGGACTGTCTGTTTGAGTTTTTCCTTTCTTGCTCTCCTCTACGGCAGTTCATCCCCCTTCGGCTGTACTGGATTACAGCGGACCCCCATTCAACCCTCAGTTCACTTCATCTGATGCCACACAGAGCGCATCTGCTTTCAGTTTCAGTCGTATTCTCACACCTGTGGACTGTTATTGTGGATTTGAAGTTATTTCGTTTCTCCTTGTGGTGAAACAAGAACCCAAACAGTGATGTCGCACAGAGAAGGTCTCGGACCTTCAGAGGAGGTCGAATAATTCTGTAAAGTCTTTGATATGATGTTTGTTTGTTTGTCTTTCGCTTCATAAGTCAGTTCTGGTTAAAAACTGTAGGGTTACATTCTTAAAAACCAGAACAGAGAAGAATCCAGTCCTGTAAACCTTCCTATTAATCTTTTAGTGCTCAAATCTGTCCCGATCACTCCATCCTTCTTCTCAACCTGCCGCACCTCTTCTTCACCTCTCTTCCCACTGCCTGTTCTCTGAACTATTGATCCAAGTGTTAAACTCCTCCTGTACTTAACCTCTACTCCTGCATCCTAACCCTCCACTTTCCTCCCTTTCATTTCACACTCATGTATTCTGCTCTTTGCCTACTCACTTTCCATTCCTCTCTCCTCTCCAGGCATATCTCCATCTCTCCAGGTTCTCCTCCAGCTGCTCCTACTCACAAGATCACAGCATATCATGCAAACATCATCGTCCACAGAGACTCTTGTCTAACCTCGTCCATCAGCCTGTCCATTACTAAACAAACAAACAAAAGCAAACAAAAATGGGCTCAGTGCTGATCCTTGATGTAATCCAACCTCTACATAAACCATCAAAATCACTCCTTTGGATTTTCCACCACTGTCACATTACCTCATACATATCCTGAACTATTCTCACAAACCTCTCTTGTAACATAGACTTCCTCATACAAAGCACAACTCCTCTCTAGGCACCCTGTCATGTAAGCGCCAAGTCACACCAACAAGTACAGCTCCTTCTGACCTTCTCTGTACTTCTCCATCAGCACCCGCTCAGAGCAGACATCTAGTGGAGGCTCTTTCTCGTAAAAACCATGCTGCTGTTCACTTTGATCCTCACCTCTTTTCTGTGCCTCTTCCCTGCTCACACATAACTGCATGCTGTGGCTGATCAACTTTATCCCTCTATAGTTCCTACAGCTCTGTGCATCACCCTTATTCTTGAAGATTGGCTCTTCTCACTTTCCAAGATTGTGTTAAACAATCTGGTCAGAAACTCAACTGCCATCTCCCCTAAACACCTCCATGATTCACACTGGTGTATCATCGGTCAACAACCTTTCCATTCTTCATCCTCTTCGCCGCTGCCTTCGCTTCCCATCTTGTTTATTTGCTGCACTTCCTGGTTCAATCTCCTCACATCATCCAATCTTTTCTCTCTCATTTTCTTCATTCATCAACCGCTCAAAATACTCCTTCCATCTGCTCAACATGCTCTGTTACTTGTGAGAACGTTTCCATTTCTATCTTTAATCGCGCTGACCTGTAGCACATTTTTCACCGCTTCAATGTATCAACAAATGAATAATGACAATATTAATACAAAATAACAACAGTTACAGTAACAAACACCAGTAACAATAGCAACTTTACAGAAGCAACCAGTCCCAAGAGACAAACAAAACACACAAAATAAAGTAACAATAGTAGCGATCGCCCTCCCGGTGATAATGTTAACGCTAATCAATAGAAGCAGTAACAAAAAAACAACGTAAAAATGAACCAATTTATGATCGTAACAATTTTTAAATAACGCTAGTAACAATGAAACCACCATTTTAGTGATAACAAAATCTAATGTGCTCTAAAATACACAGTTTTAGCATAAACAGTAATAAAATAAAAGTCATTTAATAAAAAAAGTAAGTTAATAAAAGTAATGGAGGTAAAAATAATGTTATAATAACAAAGTATTGATGGAAACATTTATAAATTATTAATAATAATAATAATAATAATAATAATAATAATAATGGTATAAACCCCCCTGAGATAACAGTAACAGTAATGACAGTAACCAAGGAACAGTAACAAAGTAAAAGCTAATAACAGTCACAAACTAAAAAAGTTATTATATATAAAACGTAATAATTATAAAATAGCAATACTAACTATTAACTAGTAACATAATATCAATAAAGCAACACTAGTAACAACATCAAACAAAGATCACATGAAGTGTCATTGGTAGCGAAAACAAAGGTTATTAATCCCCTTCTGGTCAGCCTCCTGTCGTCCCTATTTCCAGCTACTGCTCATTGTCTCTCTGTGTGTGGTGTGTTTCCATGGAAACTGCGTTTTCGTGCACCAATCAGAACGTAACTGATACGTGTTCATTCACATGCTGATCGTATCGAGTCGAGGGGCGGCGGGTCGGCTTTGACGCTCAGGCTTGGACGCTGATCAGCAGAAGGCTGAATCCTCACACTAGAGCAGGCTGCGGACTGGATTGGTCTCCCAGGACGAAGGCGCGGTAGTCCCCCCCGACTCTGAGGGCAGGGAACTCGAGGCGGGCTGAGGAAGAGGATCGAGGGACAGACGTCCTGTCCCACAGCGATGGACACTGATCACCCAGATCAGTGCTGGAATGATGACATGCTGGAGGTTTTGTCCAGTTTCTCCAGTTTAAACACGGTGTTTACCAGTAAACGTTCCAGCGTAGTGTAATAAATCGAATGTTTTGTCCCATTTTAAAACACTCTGTCACCTCTAACAAAACGAGTAATAAGAGTGGCGTCCCGGTTAGCGGTGTAACCTGTAATGTGAGGTGAGGCTGAGCATTATAATGTTACCACGTGCTACAGTATGCGTGTGTGTGTGTGTGTGTGTGTGTGTGTGCGCGCTGCAGATGTTTCTGTCGACTGCACTGGGTCACAGTCTAAAAATAGAGACAGAGAGAAGCAGCACGTGAGCTAAAAATAATCTCTCTCTCTCTCTCTCTCTCTCTCTCTCTCTCTCTCTCTCTCTCTCTCTCTCTCCCTCTCTCTCTCTCTCTCTGTGAAACAACACAGTCAAGCACAGAGCTGCAGTAAAAAGCCTTTGACAAGAAAATGTTCTGATCTGTTTTCCTCTTTCTCTCTTTCTCACTCTCTCACTCCTACTCCATTCTCTCTCTCTCTCTCTCTCTCTCTCTCTCTCTCTCTCTCTCTCTCCCCCCTTGTGTCTCTCTTTCTTCAGTTTTCTCATTCCATGTCTCTTTCTATCTCTCTCACATGCTTTTTCACTCTTTCTCTCACTCCATCTCTCTCCCCCTCTCCCTGGTTTTAATTGCAGTCTGAACATCCCAGTGACGCAAGCCGAGACGTGTGTGTGTGTGTGTGTGTGTGTGTGTGTGTGTGTTGCGGAGCAGATGAGTATGGGCTGATTGTAATCGAGGATGAGAGGAAACCTGTAGGCTGAAGTGATCTTTTCTGAGATGAGGCTTTAATTAAGGCACCGTTATCTTCAGATCGGTTACATCGCAGGGATATTAACTCTTGTTAACGGTAACGCGACAAAATAAACAGCCAAAAAGTAAATATCTCATAAAAGCAAGCTCAGATGTTCCAGTTGTGACCCTAACCTTTAAAAACCAAAACCTTCCCAAATTCACATTGGGACCGGAATAAATGAGCATGAGTATGCCTTTAAAAACTCAAACATGAGAAGCACGCGAACACTTCATTCCTTTTTCCAAGGAGGGCGTCGTGGGACTCGACGTATAAATAGCACACACTTTATATGGACCATTTACTGCTGGTTGCGGCTGAGAATCGGTTAGAAGTACCGTTGGGAGCGGCGGCGGGGCTTTTATAGTTAGTGCAAGGATGAAAAGAATGATGCAAAACTACAGCAAAAGGGTCGAATTGAGCAGAAAGGACTGCACGTCTGAAGAAACAAAACAATAATCAGCTTATACTGAACTGCTGGGAATACATGAGCTGTTCACATAATGACGTGCGACCCCCGAATCTCAATGGCCAATCAGGATTCGGCAGGTAAGCTGACTAGAGAAAGCTTTTGAAACGATGAAAGGCGCAGCTTCTGTGGTATTATCACCAGCCAATCTCCTCCTATCACCAATCCCTACAGCCTCCACCAATCAGCTCAGTCTCCTCCAATCACCAGCCAGCGCTTTTACATTACATTTGCATTTGCAGCATTTAGCAGACGCTCTTATCCAGAGCGACTTCCACGTCCTCAATACAGGGACAGTCCCCCTGGAGACACTCAGGGTTAAGGGTCTTGCTCAGGAACCCACTGGTGGTAGTGCTGGAGGTGGAACTCGAATCTGTGACCTTTGATCCAGAGGTCTCTAGCCAAGTATCCTACCACTAGACCACCAGCACCCCTGCAGCACAGGTTCCTCCACCAATAAGCACAGTCCTCTCCAATTAGTACAGGCCCCTCCAACCAGCACAGTCTCCTCCAATCAGCTATCAGCACAGCCTCCTCCAGGCATCAATCAGCACAGCCTCCTCATCTTTCAGGCTCCTCTCATCCTCTAATCATCAGTCAGTCTCCTCTAATCATCAGTCAGTCTCCTCTAATCAACAGTCAGTCTCCTCTAATCATCAGTCAGTCTCCTCTAATCATCAGTCAGCTCCAATCATCAGTCAGTCTCCTCCAATCATCAGTCAGTCTCCTCTAATCATCAGTCAATCTCCTCTAATCATCAGTCAGTCTCCTCCAATCATCAGTCAGTCTCCTCCAATCATTAGTCAGTCTCTTCTAATCGTCAGTCTCCTCTAATCATCAGTCTCCTCTAATAACCAGTCACCCTCCTCCAATCATCAGTCAGTCTCTAATCATCAGTCTCCTCTAATCATCAGTCAGTCTCCAATTATCAGTCAGTCTCCTCCAGTCATCAGTCAGTCTCCTCTAATCATCAGTCAGTCTCCAATTATCAGTCAGTCTCCTCCAGTCATCACTCAGTCTCCTCTAATCATCAGTCAGTCTCCTCTAATCATCAGTCAGTCTCCTCTAATAGTCAGTCAGTCTCCTCTAATCATCAGTCAGTCTCCTCCAATCATCAGTCTCCTCTAATAGTCAGTCAGTCTCCTCTAATCATCAGTCAGTCTCCTCTAATCATCAGTCTCCTCTAATAGTCAGTCAGTCTCCTCTAATCATCACTCAGTCTCCTCTAATCATCAGTCTCCTCTAATCATCAGTCAGTCTCCTCCAATCATCACTCAGTCTCCTCTAATCATCAGTCTCCTCCAATCATCACTCAGTCTCCTCCAATCATCACTCAGTCTCCTCTAATCATCAGTCTCCTCCAATCATCAGTCTCCTCTAATAGTCAGTCAGTCTCCTCCAATCATCAGTCAGCCTCCTCCAGTCATCAGTCAGTCTATAATCATCAGTCAGCCTCCTCCAGTCATCAGTCTCCTCCAATCATCAGTCAGTCTCCTCCAATCATCAGTCAGTCTCCTCCAATCATCAGTCAGTCTCCTCCAGTCATCAGTCAGTCTCCTCCAGTCACGGAGGGGACATGTCTCACGTGAGTTGTCTTTGTAGGAGTCCTGCTCTTCTCTCTAATGCTCCGCTCATAGCCACAGTGGAACACTGTAAGGACAGTCTCGACACAGCAACGTGACGTTTTGGACGTTCAGTGTAGTGTTGGAGATGTCGCGGTCCAGCAGCAGTTGGACATGTTGAGTTGGTCCCTGTCCGTGTCCCTGTCCGTGTCCCTGTTCGTGTCCCTGTTCGTGTCTCTGCAGCAGAGCGATGGCAGCTGATGGTAATTGGAGTTGTTTTTATTGTTGTGCTGAAACCTTCAGGCCTCTGTAGGCAGCTGAGCTGGAGTCGCTCTCCCAGCAACTCCACGACAGCTCCAACCCTACAGCCACACACACACACACACACACACACACACACACACACACACACAGCAGAAATGACACGTCTGGAGAAAAGGAAAAACACAGAAGACCCACTGCACAAACACACAAGGTGTGAGAGAAGAGAGAAATGGCCTGAAAGTAAATGTGTGTGTGTGTGTGTGTGTGTGTGTGTGTGTGTGTGTGTGTGTGTGTTGTGAGCAGAATGGATGGTTTGATGTTAGGAAAGCTGGCAGCGTTAAACAGACACACACACACACACACACACACACACACTGCAGTTCAGATGATGCTTATATTTCATTTAGTTTTCAGAAAAGTCTGGACTAAATTCTAAAAAACTGAAAATGTTTCCACTTGTACCTTTTTTTTTTGCTGAATATTTAGAGATGTCGATGTTTCGCCAACATTGAATAATTATAAACTTCTAAATAAATGAGAATAAGCGTAGTAAATGATCAAAGATGAACTATTATGTAATAAAGCTTTTAACAGAAGTGTCTCCGCCGAAGAAGAAGCTCCGCTTGCTAGAGCTTGAGTGTTGACGTCTTTTGAAGTTGACCTTGTGGTGTGTGTGTGTGTGTGTGTGTGTGTGTGTCTGCAGGATGGCCATTCAGGTGGACAAGTTTGACTTTGAGGATCTGCCGGCGCCGTCCCAGGATGCACTGCGGCAGGGCGGTGTGTATCGGCAGGACGAGGAGAGGCAGCAGCTTCAGGGTGGACGAATAAACAGCACGCTGGACCTGCGCTGGAGCATCATATCCTTCAGCGGTCGACCACTCTGTACCATCCACACCTCTCCTGCTCATCCCTCCATCCTCTCTCTCTTCCCCGTCTGCCGAATTCTCTCCGTCCCGTCACCTCTAACGCACCTTTAATTCCTTACACTAGGAAAACTGGGCCAGCTTTAAATATATAAATGAAAAAATCGATACTAAATAGTCAGAGTGATCAGAATGTTCCAAAGTTTTCACTCCAACACGCACACAAAAAAAAAAAAAAGAATTATTTATATTTCTATATTTATATTTATTATAATAATATAAATATATATATATATAATATTTATAATTGAATATAATTAACATTATAAAACTGTAACCAAATAAAATAAATATAATATAATAAAATAAATCTAGTTGAAAACTCTACGCTGTGCTATTTCTGTTTTATTTTAACGCAGGGTTTTCTTAAGCGCCTCCATCAGGAAACAGGACTTTTATTTTTTTTACTTTTTCTCGTCAGTCCCGGAGTCTGTTGATGAACGATCCTCTATTCAGCTGTACTTTTATTAGTAATTATTTAGTAATTATAGTTATTATTATTATTATTATTATTTTATTATTATTATATCAGTTTCATTTTAATGGCAGTTTTTATTTACAGTCAAATAAAAGAATGAATGGTGGAAAGATTTACTAAATACAACATGATCAGAAATCGTAATATAATAATTATTTAAATCACAAATTTATCAGTAAACATAATTATTATACAAATCACCAAGAAAAAACACAGAATTATCATTTCAGTTCACAACACTACCATTAAATAATCACAAAAATTAGAATTAATCTTAAAAATGGCAAAACTGTCATTAAAAACTCACAAATTATTACTTTAATATGTACAAATGTATCATTGAATGAATAAATGAATACCAAATCAACAATGTTAGGAAACATCACAAAAACACATCGTTTAAAATGACAGAAAGTGGCAGAAAGATGAGAAGTGTTCCTTTTTCGCTCGTCTTCTCCATGAAGTTGGATCCACCTTTCTCCCGTGGACAGACCAGGTTTTCAGGGCATCGGTTCTCCGTTTCCGACTCTTTAGCTCTGGGGTCGAGGTCCGGACTGCCCCTGAGCTGATCTGTCTGCTGGAGCAAAGCGTCGCGCTTCTAAGTGAAAGTGAAAGTGACACGTTCCTTTCACACGGATTTCGTTTCCAAATTTGCTCCTCCGCACTGAGATGCTCCACTAAAAGCAGCGTGGCCGTTTCCCGTTCCGACATTTTAATAATTCGTTTAGTTTCGCAAGCGCAAGTGAAAGTGACTGCTTGCCATTGTGAAACGCAGCCGAATGCAACCTCTGCTTTTCCCTCACACGCACGCCGCACAGCTACTTAAATCACCCGGGGAGCAGTGATGGGGACGGTACCTTGCTGTCAGAGCCACCTACTGGTCTGGGATTCGAACCCACGACCTTCAGAAACACTGGACCTTGATTTGTGTCGAGTCAGCGGTTCGTTTATTCCGTTAGAAATAAAAAATGTTTTAACATCTGCCGCCGCTGTACTGAGCTAATACGCACCGACATATGGAGGCACTCTGGTTCGTGTGTGTGTGTGTGTGTGTGTGTGTGTGTGTGTGTGTGTGTGTGTGTGATAGATCAATGTCGCAGACCTCTGTGATGTAGCGAGGCGTCTCCTGTGGAGAGCAGACAGACCCCGTCCTCCTGTGGGGGGAACTTTGACCCCTGTTCTTGTCTGCTCGACACCCGCTTTGTTCTGGCAGTGTCTGACACACACACACACACACTCGTGATCTCTCCATCTTTCTCGTCCCGTCTTTATCTCTTTTGCTCTTTTCCTTCTCTTTCTCTCTGTGTCTCTCATTATCTCTTTCTCACTTTCATTTTTATCTCCTTATGGTCTCACTTACACGCCTCTCACGTTCTTTTTATCTATTTATCTCTCCATCTCTCTCCCTCTCTCCCTCTTTCTGAAAGCCCATCTGTCCTCCCTGAATCAGTGTGTGTCCTGCAGAGAGTGTGAGCTGAACCTGCTGGTGGCGTGTGGCGAGAGAGAGAGGCTGATTGATTGTTGTTTAACAGCAGAAACACTCTGAGATTAATGGATCAAAAAGGCTCAGCCATGTTTCTAAAATGGAGAAGAAAACCCGCAAAACAGGCTGCGCTCTCCTGCCCTCCGTCGCTTGTTGTGAATCTTCTCTTTGGACACCGGGGAGCAGTGACGGGGACGGGGACGGGAACGGGGTGTGATCAAGGGTTCCTGGTCCGGGACTTTCGGTATGGGGCCTAGTCTCTTAACGCTAGACCACGGCTAGATTCGGTTGGAGGACTATCTGGTCTGGAGCTCAGGGAACTCTCACGGTTGTTGAAGGACCTTGACCTTCAGGACATCCTTGAACTAAACCAAGTGGCGGACAGTCGTCCATCTCGGGGAACAGAAAGAAGGACACTGATTTAAAAAAAAGATCGAAAACTCCAATCATTGTGAACCACAACGGAATGCGTCCTCTGGGAAGCACCCGGGGAGCAGCGATGGGGACGGTACCTTGATCAAAGGTACCTCAGGCCAACCTACTGGTCTGGGATTCGAACCCACGACCTTCTGATCCTGGGGTCAGTGTTTAGGGGCTAAGTCCCAGGATCAGAAAGGTCGCACGAATCCCACACTCGTAGGTTGCCCTGAGGTGCCCTTGAGCAAGGTACCGTCCCCATCACTGCTACCCAGGTGCTGGATATGGCTGCCTACTGCTTTTTAAAACAGAGGCTGATTTTGTTGTGGTTGAGTCCACCGTCTCCGTTGTGCTGTTTTCTCTCTAAAATGCGGATCGTTGGTTAATTGACGTGTGATCTTCTGGAGAAGCAGCGAGTGTGGCTTTAAAGAAAGAGTGTCCGTGTGTGTTAACGGCCATCAACAGCAGAGTGACGCTGCCGAGCGGCTCCGTAATGAGAGCTGTAATTGCTCCTGGTTGGGCCTGAGAACAACCTCATTATCCTGGGCTTTGTGAGGGTCGTTGGGCTCCGTGGGCATGTTTCGGTTCCTCTCCTTGAAGCCCGAGTTCTTTATGAAACCGGGGAACATCAGCCGGCGAGAGTCCCTGACCTGTGGATGAATTCCCGTAGATTCAGATTTAGATCGAGGGGAACGAATGAACGCAGGAGCGTCATTTCAGATCCGGTCGACCTTTTGGGGCTCCTGATGAAGTAAAACTAAACGGCATGAAACTTAAAGGCCTTACTTCCTGTTTCATTCATTCATTTATCTGGTCGTTTCCTATTTTCATATCATTCAGCGAGAGGTTTAAATCTGAATAGAGAAACCGATCATCACCTCTCGTTCCCTGAAAATACGACCTGCTTTTATTAGAAGGAGAGTCAAAGGGCCTAAATACGACAGGAAATATATATATTTTATAGTAATAATGAAATAAAATATTGATTTTAATGGCTGAAAGTATCGTATGTATGGCATGTGCTTGTGCACATTTTATAAAATGCCTTTTTTACCTGTTTTAATATTTATTTCTTGCAAAGGTTTAATTTAAGAATAAATCAATCAATATCTTTACAATCAATTGAATATATTTGATCGGTTTCTATCATCATTTTCTTCTGCGTTGCGTTGATTCAGCGAGTAAAGATGACGAGCGTGTCCTGGTCCTGTCACACTCTCTGCTTCGTTGCACTCTGGTTCGGGTTTGATTCTCTGGGCTGCGGGTTTGTTTTGACCAGCTGAGGTTAAAGAGTGTGAGAATGCTGCGCTGCACGTCCGACCCGATTGGACGAGAATCCAGCCTGACTGATGCGCTCGGGTTGTGGTTGATTCAGCTGAAAGGAGCTGCGCTGAATCCAGTCCAGCTGAGCCGCTGGACTGAACTGAGCCGGAAGAGCCTCGTTTACCTCGCTTTTCTTTTTTTGCCTCGTTTGGCCCCGACGCTGCTCTGTGATTCGCCAGTGGGTGATAATTCTACCTCGTATTGTCACAAACTGCAAACAGCAATAATGGTGTTTGGGGACGAGGCCCCAGGATCGAAGTGCTGTGGGTTTGAATCCCAGACCAGTAGGTCGCCCTGAGCAAGGTACTGTCCCCATCACTGCTCCCTGGGTGCTGGATAAGTCGTCGGATAAGCAGAGGATGTGCATGTTGAGGCTCGCTGTGTGCTGTTAATAGTCACTTTCACTTCACTCAGGTCTGAGTCCATTAGACAGAGAGACCGTCAGAGAGACCGTCTCTCTACTCAGGGTTGAGGGTCTTGCTCAGGGACCCGGTGGTGGTAGAGCTGGAGGTGGGACTCGAACCTGGGACCTCTTGATCCAGAGGACCGTAGGCAAGTACCACCACTAGACCACCACCACTGGTTCTCTTCTCTGGGCTTGTCTCTCGGTGTGTGGGGTCCTTAACCGAATGTGCACCCGTCTCTGAAGCGTCAGGGCGAGGCCAGTGTGGAGGGAGTGCTCACCCAGCTCGTCCTGGAGCACCTGCAGCTGGCGCCGTTACAGTGGGGTGAGTTCTGCTCGAAACCTCGCCGCTCACCATAAACTACACCCGCTCATTATACACTACACCCACTCACCATAAACTACACCCGCTCACTATACACTACACCCGCTCACCATAAACTACACCCCCTCACCATAAACTACACCCGCTCACCTCGCTTCTACCCGCTCACTATACACCACACCCCTCACCTCGCTACACCGCTCACCACCAAACTCCACCCGCTCACCATAAACTACACCCACTCACTATACACTACACCCCCTCACCATAAACTACACCCGCTCACCATAAACTACACCCGCTCACCATAAACTACACCCACTCATTATACACTACACCCCCTCACCATAAAAGCTGCCAGCTCACCATACACTACACCCGCTCACCTAAACTACACCCTCATTATACACTACACCCCCTCCACCACTCCTTCCCCCCGCTCATTATACACTACACCCACTCACCATAAACTACACCCGCTCACTATACACTACACCCGCTCACCATAAACTACACCCGCTCACCATAAACTACACCCGCTCGTATACTACACCCAGCTCATTACCCACTACACCCCTCACCTGCTTCCACCCGCTCATTGCCACTGCCGCTCATTATACACTACACCCCACTCACCTCGCTTCACACCCTTCACCTGCCTGCCCCTCACCATAAACTACACCCGCTCATTATACACTACACCCACTCACCATAAACTACACCCGCTCACTATACACTACACCCCCTCACCATAAACTACACCCACTCATTATACACTACACCCACTCACCATAAACTACACCCGATCACCATACACTACACCGCTCTGCATCTTCACCACTCATTATACCTACTTACGCTCTACATAAGCTACACCGCTCACCATAAACTACACCCCACTCGGCTATACACCACCCACTCACCACCAGCTTCACCGCTCATTGCCACTACACCTCACATGACTACACCGCTCATTGCCACACTACACCGCTCGGCCCATACCCCTACATCCTCACCATAAACTACACCGCTCACTGCCATACCACCCCTCACCATAAACTACACCCACTCATTATACACTACACCCACTCACCATAAACTACACCCGCTCACTATACCTACACCTCATAAACTGCACCCACTCATTATACTACACCACTCACCATAAACTTCACCCATCTGCCACACTACCGCTCACCATAAACTACACCTCATTATACTCACCGCTCACCACCAAACTACACCCAGCTCATTATACCTGCCCCTCACCATAAACTACACCCGCTCATTATACACTACACCCGCTCATTATACACTACACCCACTCACCATAAACTACACCCGCTCACTATACACTACACCCCCTCACCTGCTTCACCCTCATTGCTGCACACACCCTCACCGCAAGCTACACCGCTCATTGCCACTACACCCCACTCACCGCAGCTTCCTACCCAGCTCATTGCCACTACACCGCTCACTATACACTACCCCTCACACCACCATTCACCGCTCTGCTTCACCGCTCACCATAAACTGCCCCTCATATAAACTACCCGCTCACTATACACCACCGCTCACCATAAACTGCACCGCTCACTATACACCACCCGCTCACCATAAACTACACCACGCTCACTGCCACACTCACCGCTCACCATAAACTACACCCGCTCACCATAAACTACACCCGCTCACTATACACTACACCCACTCACCATAAACTACACCCGCTCACCATAAACTACAAACTACACTGCCCCGCTCACCATGGCCCAACCGCTCACCACCAAACTACAAACACCCCCCTCGTAAACTACACCCGCTCACCATAAACTACAACCCTCACCATAAACTACAAACTACACCCTCTGCATAAACTACCCTCACCATAAACTACACCGCTCACCATAAACTACCCACTCACCATAAACACACCGCTCCATAAACTGGCAGCTCACCATAAACTGAGCTCACCTCACCATAAACCACCCCACTCATATATTCACACCCACTCACCATAAACTACACCACTCAACCTCGACTACGCTCACCATAAACTCGCCGCTCTACCATAAACTACAACCGCTCACCATAAGCCACACCCGCTCACCATAAGCTACAACGCTCACCACCAAACCTGGCTTCACCACTCACCATAAGCTACACCCACTCACCACCGCTACCCGCTCACCATAAACTAAACTACACCTCACCATAAACTACACTCTATAAACTACACCCTCACCTCAAACTACACATCACCATAAACTACAAACTACACCACTCACCATAAACTACACCCGCTCACCATAAACTACACCCACTCACCATAAACTACAACCGCTCACCATAAACTACAAACTACACCCGCTCACCATAAACTACACCCACTCACCATAAACTACACCCACTCACCATAAACTAAACTACTCATTCACCAGTATCACCACTTCACTAGCTAAACAACATTCACACTTACTGCACCCTTTCACCTTGAACAGGTTCTCACAGGTTCTTACTGCACCCTTTCACCTTGAACAGGTTCTCACAGGTTCTTACTGCACCCTTTCACCTTGAACAGGTTCTCACAGGTTCTTACTGCACCCTTTCACCTTGAACAGGTTCTCCACGTGTTCCAGGACTCTGAACGACTCATCCTCAGTGATTCATTCACTGATTGGTTGATTGATTTTTTTCTCTAGTTCTCTTTACTGTCTTACTGCAATAAAGCATTTTTCTCATCACCTGTTCTTCAGAACATGAGGTGATGCTTTACTGTAAACTGTTCTTACACACCACTCCTCAGGGCCTCTGTACACACCTCTGGACACACACACACACACACACACACACACACACACACACACACACACACACTACAGACCATGGTACTGTAGTCTGCTGTTGTTTCATGTAAGCTGTTGTGCACTCGTCTGCATTACCCACATTAGCTGGAGCAGGTTGGGTTAAATACTGGATACTGGGTTGCTTTGATGTTTTTTTTTGTTACTCTCCATCGCCATAACGACAGTACAGCGCTGACCCCTGGCTATTAATGTGGAAAAATAACCTGTGTGTGTGTACGTGTGTGTGTGTGTGTGTGTGTGTGTGTGTGTGTGTGTGTGTCCTTGTGTGTGTCAGAGAGGGGGTGTGTGTGTGTGTAATGTGTGTGTGTGTGTAATGTCTGAAGCAGCCAGCACGGCTGGCTGATGACATCATAATGACGTGACATCACTATGCTTGTCTCCAAGACTCTGAAGGTTAAAATTTATCAGATCAAACGGACGGTGACGTTCTCACCTCTCTCTCTCTCTCTCCTCCTCCTCTCTCTCTCTCCCTCCTTCTCTCTCTCTCTCTCACTCCTTCTCTCTACTCTCTCTGTCTTTCTCTCTCTCCCTCCTCTCTCCTCTCTCTCTCTCCTCCTCTCTCTCTCCTCTCTCCTCCCTTCTCTCTCTCTCTGTCTCTCTCTCCCTCCTCTCTCTCTCTCTCTCTCTCTCTCCCTCCTTCTCTCTCTCTCTGTCTCTCTCTCTCCTCCTCTCTCTCTCTCTCTCTCTCTCTCTCTCTCCTCTCTCCCTCCTTCTCTCTCTCTCTGTCTTTCTCTCTCTCTCCTCCTCTCTCTCTCTCTCTCTCTCTCCCTCCTCTCTCTCTCTGTCTTTCTCTCTCTCTCTCTCTCCCTCCTCCTCTCTCTCTCTCTGTCTTTCTCTCTCTCTCTCTCTCTCTCTCCCTCCTCTCTCTCTCTCTCTCTCCTGTGTCTTCTCTCTCCCCCTCTCTCTCTCCCTCTCCCTTTGATGTGAGGATCAAAGCCCAGAGCATTTCTACGTTTACCCCATAACCACTCTGTCACCTGGACCTTTGTGTCTGGTCAGTGTTGGCTTTCTCCAATCATAAATGGCTCCTCAGTTCTGACCTTTCTAACAAATCTGCTTTCTCTCTCTTTCCTTATCAAATTCTGACCTGTTCAGTGCGTTGACTAATCAGCCTCTTCTTTATTGTGGACTCTTTGACACTCGTTTGTGTGAATGATTTTTGTCTTTGTTCTTTTTTACTGGAATTTTACTTCTTTCATTCTTGTCCCAGATTCATTCTTGTCCCAGCGGCTCACTGAAATGATTCGTTTCTTTTGAATCGTTCACTGATTTGCTCATTCAGAAACAAGTCGGGCCTCCGTCCATCCACGGTGGAGCTACCGAGTTTCCATTCACAGTTACACTTCTGCTAATTATCAGACGCTCTTCTCTAGACTGATGGACATCGGTAGCCACATCTGTTCTTCATTCCCTGTCACCCAGAATGAGAAATCAGCACCTGTTGATTTGCCAGCAACACTCCTCTGCACACCCTGTTACTGAACAAACAGTTCATATCCACACAAACACACCTCAGCACGTGTTTTTTAAGGTCTTAAATTTAGTTTGCAGATGAAGAAACTGGCTAGACTGGCTGGTGAGGAATGAACAAATTCTTTGAATGTTGCAAAGGAGGTGTCTACATGATCTGGAAAGGCTGACGTCTTCTTTTTGTTTCCATTTCTCAGGTCCTCTGCTGTCTTCCTCTTTCACTTTTACATGTCCATACTCTCACCACGTCCGCAAACCTCCTCCGTCTTTCCACTTCTCTTTCCTGGCAGCTCCTGCTCCCAGCAAGCTTCCCACAAAAATGCTCCTCATCTCTTGTCCAAACCAACACAACTCTGACTTTGTCTCCAAACCGTCCAACCTGTGCTGTCCCTCTAAATAAACTGCT